>OU612023.1:21215000-21815000 GCA_914767945.1 Eilema depressum | reverse complement strand
TGCGACTGGGAATTAACGCTAAGAGGAAGAAGAAGTCCCGCTGGCATCCAAAACTTTTACTTAGAAGCCTGGGATCCGCTTTTTTAATCTTTCGCTTAATTTGACTTATCTAGGCTTTTGCGGACGTGACTGTCAACTGACCACCCAACTGCAAAAGGAAAACTGCCACCTGAAACTCGTCCGTTAATCAGCAGGCGTATCGGCTAACCAGTTTCCGTTAGGTGGACAGTGTGCTTGTCTGCCACCTGAGTGGTATAAACATACATACATACAATCACGCCTTTATTCCCGGAGGGTTAACACCCACACTTCACCAATCACTGCATAATGTCCCGATTAATACGTGGAACCTCATACAATGGTAGGTGAAATGTGTGTGTTATTAAGATAAGATAAGATAAGATAAGATAAGATAAGATAAGATAAGATAAGATAAGATAAGATAAGATAAGATAAGATAAGATAAGATAAGATAAGATAAGATAAGATAAGATAAGATAAGATAAGATAAGATAAGATAAGATAAGATAAGATAAGATAAGATAAGATAAGATAAGATAAGATAAGATAAGATAAGATAAGATAAGATAAGATAAGATAAGATAAGATAAGATAAGATAAGATAAGATAAGATAAGATAAGATAAGATAAGATAAGATAAGATAAGATAAGATAAGATAAGATAAGATAAGATAAGATAAGATAAGATAAGATAAGATAAGATAAGATAAGATAAGATAAGATAAGATAAGATAAGATAAGATAAGATAAGATAAGATAAGATAAGATAAGATAAGATAAGATAAGATAAGATAAGATAAGATAAGATAAGATAAGATAAGATAAGATAAGATAAGATAAGATAAGATAAGATAAGATAAGATAAGATAAGATAAGATAAGATAAGATAAGATAAGATAAGATAAGATAAGATAAGATAAGATAAGATAAGATAATTCTTTATTGTACACGAACAAACTACAGTACATTAGGGACAATATAAGAGATATGTACAAATGGCGGCCTTATCGCTACAAGCGATCTCTTACAGGCAACCTTATTACACCTCTGCCACGGATAAAAGCGTGTTGTATATATGTATGTATCATGAATCTAAACGCAAGAATACGCTCAAGACACCAAAATTAGCTATTAAAAGAAAATGAGGGTCAACACAAGACCTCGTGCTATTACTATAATCATGACGTTGTTACCTAATTGTGAAGAATTCTGCTCATCTCAGTAGTAATTACATTTCACGGTACATTTAACATTGTACGACGTACATCACCTTGCATTTCACCACGCTTGCTCCCCGCGGGGGCACTAGCAGAGCACATGATTACATTATATAATGTATTGTGCTCTGAGTAGGTTGTAGAGGTCAGCAGGTCACCGGGTCTTGTACTATACTTATGATTGTGCTACTTTTGATAAAAAATAGTATTGTATCGAATGATCTGGCTTTTATAATTTGATTTCATTGATGGTATCTACATTAGTTTGGATGACTATTGTTGTAGGTACGGTTGATACTCGCTTTGAATAAAATTGTTTCTCTTTACAAGTCTAGTTCTGGTCATATTTTCTTTTTGTTTTCCCAAGCGACTACAATATGGGTTTCTTCAAGAAGGACATTAGAAGGTTTCTTCAGGGTCGGCAGCGCGAGTGTGATGCCCCTGGTGTTGCATACGTCCATAGGCCACGGTGACCACTTCCCATCAGGTGGGCCGTGTGCTTTTCTGCCACCTAAGTGGTATAAAAAAATGTGACTTTACTATCATACGTATGTTTCCATCCTTCTGCCATCTTCTTCCTACAGTCCCGGGTCCTTTAAGCGGGGCGTGAAAATTGTGAAAAAGCATCTGATGAGGCCGTCAAGCTGAGTGCCACCATTGTAACATTGTTGGGGTCTGTAATGGTGACCCTCTTGCCTGAGACTTGCCTTCAGCTTTACAATCAGGCGAGGTGATCTCATATTGATGTGTCCTATAATAATAGAAAAAAAAGCATCTATAGTATAGTTAAAATCTCGCGGTAGACTCGGTCATAAATCATAATCGGCGTAGGAATGTGCGCTAGTTGACCGACGGCATCTGTGGTTCAGTGGCCGAATGCTCACCTGTCGATTTACAATAAAACACGTTTATAAGGTTTTATACTACTGTAAGAGAGCGAAACACTCGAATCATTTATGACCGAGTCTGCAGCGAGATTTTAACTATGCTATAGTAACACTATCTAATATTGTCATTACTTACTAGTGAGTATATTATAAATAATCATAGCCTTCATTTTATGTAAAACATAATTACATCTTATTGTCAGGTGGAATAAAGTTGTGTTGAAAAGCATAACAAAAAAAAAAGGTTTTGACAGACAGACAGATGGACGGACAAGGAAGTAACCCTATAAGGGTTCCGGTGCTTTCCTCTTGAGGTACGGTACCCTAAAAACATGAAGAACTTCGAAGTGAGGTCTGCAATTGTTGAGATTGCGCAGAGTTTTGCAAAATAAACTCAAGTGAGAGGTTCGGACTTGGCAATAGTAAGTGTAGCAAGAACTTACTTATACCAATCACGAACTTAGGTCAATCACTCATTTTCACTTTCATCCCATGAATGCTCTCGAGGGTTCAAGGCCCGTCTTGAAGTTCTTTAAAGAGTTGTTTGTTTTTTAATACTACTTAGGTAGCAGACAAGCACACGGCCCTCCTGATGGTAAGAGGTTACCGTGGGCGAGTGCAACACCAGGGGAGTCACACTCGTGCTGCCGATCCTGTAAGAACAGAGAGATTCGGTTCCGTCAGCGCAAAAGATAAGTAGGTCAAAGCCTTTGGTTTTCTCACTGGCAGCACAAAATATCTGCAGTGGTTTATAACTAGTAATCGAAATTATTAGTAATCCCGTTAACCTTCAATTAAGCTATATTGCTTGTGGTAGGAATGGGTGCACGACGACGGTAGTGTAATGACCAGGATTTGAAACCGGAACCTCTCGTTCGTAAGGCCGAATTCGAGGGGAATCGAGAGCAAATTATTTTCGGGGGGAATCGGTTAAAGAGGGAATTGGGAATAACTAACCCGAACCCTACCGCGTATACAATTCGTATAGATTGAGCAAAACGCTAATAAAAGTACAGACATTTTATTTCCTACCTGACCTGATGCTCGCAGCTTCGCCCGTGTGAAATTATGTTCCCGTTCTTGTGACCCATGAGAACTTATAAAAGAATAGAACTTATAGAAAATAAGCCATGGGCCATAAGCCATAAGAGTACGAAAAAAACAGCCGATTGGATCGAGTCATTCTCGAGTTTCGCGCGTAGCAACATTCATGTTTATTCATAAGAAGATTAATCACTATATTGACACAACTATGAATAAATTAATGTATGTAATAGATTTTAATATAAGTGCCTAATTTGTTCAATATTGTATACCGTATATCATTATACATGTATTACACAATAAAAAAATTAATAGAAGTGAAAAGATCATCCCAGCACCGTGTTTAGATCCGCACCTGGCGGGATCATGCCGAAAGTCTAATTTAATAAGGAAAGATTAAGAAAGGAAAAGGAAAATTATAAGATAGATTAGTTTCCTTTTTAGGATTCCTTACTCAAAAGGCAAATATTGAACTATATTACTAAAGCTCCACCACAGACTCTACTGTCTGTTTGTGGTTCTGTCTTTCCTCAGACTGTATCTCTAGAGATACAGTCTGAGGAAAGGTTTTAGAACCATAGTAGTTAGGCAGATGACATTTACCCAGATGATGTGTTTCTTTTGCTGTTGTTACAACAAATACTATAAACAGAATGGTACCTACGGGAGTAGGATATCAGAAGGTTCCTATAAAATCGGCAGCGCGAGTGTAACACCATTTGATATTGACACATCCATGGGCACGGTACCCATTTTCCATCAGGTGGGCCTAAGTGGTAGGTATAAAATAAATCCATCGTGGGCGTCCGACTAATAATTGACCGGGTTTTCAAATTCCCCTGTTACAGGATTTTTTTTTACCATGTAACTTACAATGTACAAGAAATAACTGTGGTGTAACAAGAGTCCGTAGGCTACAATAACCACTTAACATCAAGTAGGCCATGTGCCTATTCACCACATTAGTAACATAGAAAAATCTCATTATAAATTACAGAAGCATGCGTTTCCTAATAACAAAGGTAGTACTGATGATATAACCCCGAACAGCATTGTCTGCTGACCTTCAATGACCTCTGCGCGCGACACTCCCGCGAACAATGATTGATGATACTGGAACATATGAAAATTACCTGTTATAAATCACAAACTTCTTTAGAAGAGGTAATAACTTATACAATGCGGAAACTCATTGATTTTGACATTTACATTTTTTTTGTTACAAAATTAAGTATTGAACTTGCTTTACAGAGATTTATTCTTTAGAATAATACATTAAGATATGCTACTGTGGAATTTCTTACAAATAGAGGTCTATACAGAATAGATCTCTATACATAATAGAGATAAGATAACTAACACCCACATTTCACCAATCATTTTATCAGGTCCCGCGTAATAGGGGGTGAGCCTACTGCCGCCTTCCGGGGACCACACTGTTGGCTCGAGTCTAGGCAGGCTGTATAGTATATAATCTGTTTGATGTTAAACAGCCCTATCCCTTAGGAGCCTTGTACGACACCGCATGGGAGAAAATGGGGTGGCCCAAATTCTACTCTGCCGGGAACCACGCATTTTTTTAATACTAGCATCATAATGCATACATCATACACGCATCATACATACACCTTCTAAAAAAATATATAGACCAAGGTTAACTTCTAACTTTATTTTTGTCCTAATTTCTACTCATGCTCGCTTTCACTCCAGTCCTCTATTACTATACAAGTTCTAGCTTTTAGTTAAACCTCATACTTTTCATACCTTTGGGATATAGGGTAAAGGTCTATGTACTGATATACTAAAAGCCTTTATACTTTAAGTATCCAATAGGGAACGATTTCAGGAATTTTCACTCGTAAAGAGGTAATTTACGAAATTGTGACGCGCGAAGTGGCGACGCGGCGACGGTTAGGTGAGTATTTAATTTGAATCATGATGTCGTCATTTACAGTTATCCTACTAATATTATAAACGCGAAGGTTGTAAGAATGGATGTATTATGGATATTTGTTACTCTTTCACGTAGAAACTACTGAATGGATTTTATTGAAACTTTACAATGATATAGCTTATACCTACATCAGAATAACACATAACGGGATCAGATTTCCACGCGGGTGGAGCCGCGGGCAACAGTTTGTAGCTAATAAAACTTTAGGTGAGAAATTGAGGAGGTTAGGAACAAAAGGTGTCATTTACGTATTTGACTATTCTTGGTTTTTTTTTTTAACCTGGCTCAAAAGGTTGTTTTTTATCCGAATCTGCAATGATAAAGATCAAAAAGAGCACGGTTTTCATCCATTATGGCAAACAAAAATTAAGTAATAATATTACAGATGAACTAACAATCTTATGTTCTCAATTTATTCAATAAACTAAATTGTGTAAATGTTACCTTATGTTCCTAACCTCCTCAATTATTGTTTAAACGTAATCAATATTAATAAAATCAGTACGTAATAATTATCATAGGTACCTACATTTATTCCCGGACAGCTAATCCGAGCCCAGAGACACAGCCAAAGATGACCACGTATTGATGCAGATGCTATTACTAATTTAAATTCCTTAAGGTATTTGGCACAGTTATACACGAACACTTATAACTCGTGTGATAATGAACATAATAATTGCCCAGATTTGAATATGCATCGCTCCTCTCACCTAGATTTGACCCCGATTGGGCCACCATCCCGTCACCGGCCTAGGTAACATTGGAAGGACACTGTGGTAAGATTAGGGCTGGATCCTGAATGCCTGATATCCTCACCTCCTAATATCCTAATTTGTTTTTATAGGACACATCAATTTAACTTCGCCTCGCCTGATAGTAAGCTGAAGGTAAAGTCTCTAAAAAGAGGGTCACCATTCGGAGGTACAGAAAAATCTGACAATTTTTGATTTTATTTGGCAGGAAAGATATATTACCTCATACATCGTGACATGAAGAAGCCGCATGGCTATATGGAACCACGTACAACACTGGATCAACAAGATGAAATGAATGAAAGATGCGGTAAGGCATCCGTTGCTACGGGCCATAGAGAGAGACTTGAATAGCTGCTTCATGTAGCCAGTCTGTCTTAATCATGTTTCACTCCATAACGGGATCTCAAATTGCATCTGTGCGAAGTCAGTGCAAGTCGCTAATTTTGTGTAAAAGCGGCTCTCCAAAGCCACCCTGCAGACAGATCCTGAGCAACCCACACCGACGCACCTTGGAAGGAGTGTCGTCTGATCATCACCTTGGAAAGCCGCCAAAAGAAGCCATCATCAACACCTCCAGAAAAAATTACAACAAAAAAGGAAACGTGTCATGATGAACCTAAGTGCATCGCTTTGTTAGGCCACCAGCCATTAACTCTAACTAGTTTTTAATGTGTTCTACATGACTTATGACACTCTCAAGGTGTGAGTCGTTTATAAGATTTTTTCAAGCACCGTGTAGGTCGCCTTGGTACTGTAGGAAGGCCTAGAGAACGTCAAAGTCATTATGTTACTGATGCTAATGATAATATACTTACTTAGAACAGAAAACCCGTCTTCCACCATTCTGAATCACTGGAAAATAAAACTATTTTTATTGTGATTATATTTTGTGTTATATTAATTGCACTATTACACTGATGTTTGAGAGTGTATGGGATTCCAACAAGATCTCAGGCCTAATGCAACTTCACCTGCAAGTTGGTAAGTAAACCTGCTAATTAAGTCAGGTTCTGACGCTGGTTTTCCTCTTGGGGTTGGAAAGTCAAACGGCAGTCGCTTCCGGAAAGGCATACCTTTATTAAATTGATCGAGATAGAGATTAGAACAAGTAGGAACCATGGATGAAAGAATATTAATGAAATACATTTGTGAAGCGAATGTGAATAGCAAGACAAGGGTCGATCTAGGATTAGATTTTTTTAGGAAAGAACAGGTTTAGCAACTGATGAATATGTATGAATATGAATCTGAAAGTAACTAGACTGTCTATATTTTTTGTAAGAGTACTTGAAATCGAAATTACTAGTAGGTGCATCACAAGCATGCCGTGAGACGAAATAGACAAAGTTAAAATATAAAATAGGTAGATAGTATGGAAAAATACAAGTGTTTATTGAATAATACGAAAGTGAATAATGTGGAGGATGATTGCTTGAGAAAAGATTTAAATATGGTATTAGAATACTACAGACGTAAAGCTGGTGAAATATGGACATAACACAATCAATCGATCAGTATTATTATCTGTAAATATGGGCACGCAACACGCCCTGCCTACCTCGTGAGGCACGGAATACGTAATATTTCCACTGGTACTTGTAAAAGTCTCGTATTTTGATAAACTTGAAATAATAAAGTTAGTGACTTCTGCCCCTCTAGACAAGTGGCAAATTGTTATCAGGCGTATTATTGTGGAATAGAATGACAACATAACATAACATAAACTCACGCCTTTATCCCCGAAGGGGTAGGCAGAGGTGCTAGCACCCAGATTTCGCCGTTTATGTTTAGGTCCCAATGTAATAGGCGGCGAGCCTATTGCCATTAATCGGGCACTTATAAACCTGCGATAAATACATACATAACTTCGAAAAGCATCGAAAAGTCATTGGTGTGTGCCATGGTAAAACCTGGGATCGAACCCGAGACCTCGTCTCAGCAGTCCATTACCCTTACCACTAAGCTACCGCTATGACAAATGTATGGGATATGACGGTTATGAGTATGACATACGTTGACGTTATCCCATACATTCGTGATGCCTATTCTACAATACGCTGGCCAAATATATTATTCGGTTTTGAAAGGGTGTGAAGTGATGATACTTACCACATGTAACCGGCGCCATCTAGTACAAGAAAGTTGAACACGAATTACGAATTCTGAATTCTGAATTCTGAATTACGAATTCTGCATCACGCTATAGAAGTTCGCGCGTTAGATTACGTAGTAATCACCTTGGCTTAATCAGAGGATCCTGCCTTTGAGTCGAACATCGAACCCCTTTCCTCCTGACTACTACAACTAATACTAACATGAATAGGGAAAACTAACACTATGATTGATCGGAGCATCGAACCCGCAACCTCTCACAAAACAGATGCACTTAGGTACTATCCATCAATAAATGATGTTCACCATTTCGCTGATTCAAAAATGTCCTTGTAATAAATCTCGAAGAGTTGACTCATGCAATATGTGTATACGCCAGCCGTGATTTGCCATAGCGGTACGGTCAGCAAACAACTGAACTCGCGGGCGACATACTGACAGTTGCTATACAAATACGGTCAGCACAAACAACAAGTGACCGCGATGCGTACAGTAGGCCACTACTGTGCAAACATCTTACTTTTCGTGTAACGTAATTTATATTTAGTTTTTGTCATTGCTATGTATAGCTCGAGACATATACCTATTTTGAATCTGTGTGCTCTATACGCTGCTCTATGAGCTGTGTGCTCTATACGCGCACACTCCAATATAATATCTATAGGTACAGGTGGACAAAAAAAGTCAAATAAAAAGTAAAATAATAACTATTACATTATGACCTACCCTAAGTATTGACCCTTTTGTCATTTGTCTCGTCGGGGGACCGCTAAGTACCTTGGTATGCTCTATACCCCCCTGACGGTCAGACGGCGGTCCCCTGACGAGACAAATGACAAAAGGGTCAATACTTAGGGTAGGTCATAATGTAATAGTTATTATTTTCCTTTTTATAGGTTCTTTTTGAGTCGGGGGTTTTTTAAATTTTTAATTTAGTATTTTTATTCCATGCTTTTTATAGGTAACCGCTTAGCCGATTTCCATAAAACTGCTGAATCGTGACGTATAAATTATGACCTTTCATTTGATACCCAACACGGGTATATTTGATAGATTTTGCATTGCCACTTGCACTCCTCATTATTCAAATGGCTGAACCGATTTTTATGAAACATAGCTAAGAACACTCTCGACTAAACCATCTTTCAAACAAAAGAAACAAAATCGAAATCGGTTCAGCCGTTTGGGAGCTACGATGACACAGACAGACTGACACACACACACACACCCATACACATTTCAAACTTATAACACCCCTCTTTTTAGTCGGGGGTTAAATACTCAAAAAGGATAAAACGGTGGAATGAAGGAGTGGGAATCTGCCCGCTATAGTCCAAGCTAGGACGCAAACGGGATTGGCCCCCGGATGCAGACAATGATGGTGTTGTTTCCTCATTTGTGGCCTGTTCTTACAACCGAGAGGGGCATTGCGATTGTAATTAAAAACATTTGAAAGGTAGCAATCTAGCAATATGCAAAAGTGAGAAAATATATGTTTACTGTCTAACTCGCAATGCATTAGCTAAACACAATTCTAATTGCCTAATTCAACAAATTAATGTTCAGCTAAAAAGTTACATCATGCTTTTGCATGTAAATACATACATATTATATGCTAGTGACTTGGGGCCAGCTTTGACCATAACTGGTTACGAAAAAAATATGATGATGCTGCATACTGGTTTCGAACTAGGAAGAAAAGTTCCTTGATCGCAACTTGTTGCCGTCAAGGATGAAAAAATCTTCGATCACAACTGGTTACGAAACACTGGTGACCATGGTGGTCGAAGCAGACTATCCCGCTGAATTTCGAAGTTCATAATCGCGATGAAGCTCCTGAAGAAGCTTAGTTTAGCTTCATCACTAGTGCACATAGGCTTCTCTCAATGTCAAGTCTAGTGATCCTCCGTCTTCAGCAACCAGTCTGATGATGATGATGATATATTCGTAGCTAAATAACATAACAACGCCTTACATGTTTCTAAAACCAGCATAAAAGTTATGTCGTAAAACTTTCCATACGCGTCTCACACCATAGGGCACGTAACAGAGCTGTCAATATTGACACTTATAAATATCTTGTTATAAAGACAATAATATGCCATAAGGTCACCATAGGTTATGGGTGGAGTTATGGGCCCACGTCATATTATGTCATTGTCGTTACGTCACTGGTTGAAGATTTTGAGGTTAATTTGTAGGTGGTTCTTGTGTGATAATACTAGCAGTTAGCAGTGGTAGTTATATAGCCAGCGGCGTCTTCAAGACTGTAGGACAAGCTATGGTCGTGCATAATAGATTAAAGCTTGGCGTATTGTTCCTATCCAGCATAACAAGTGCCACGTGACATAAGGTAGGAATACGTCTCAAACCAAGCGGTTCAGTACTTTTTTCATATAGAACACGTCAATTTGACTTTGCCTCGCCTGATGGTAAACTGAAGGCAAAGTCTCGGAAAAGAGGGTCACCATTCATTATAGACACTGAGACATACCTACATATATGCAGAGTACAATGGTTGCACTTGTTAGATTAATGGAAAAGGAATTGTATGAAATGTAAAACATACAGAGTATAATAGAGATATAGAATCAGATTCTGTAATAACCTATAGGCCAGTAGTAACCATAGGTCTAGGTATATTAGGGAAATATGTCATTACAATTAAACAACCAAAATTACTCTGTTTTTCAATCTCTTTATTGTGTTATACGTCAAGCTACGGATTTCTCGTAAGGATGGGTTAAGGAAGGTATACTACGTTAGTTCCAATAGGACGTATCGACTGGGAAAAGAACTAACAAGAAAACCAGTCCGTCTCCTAAATTACAATATAGTAATAACAGTTTACAACATAACTCTGGTATCATTATACTAGTAATCAAGCTAGAAGCCAACACTATAATACATAGGTAATACACGGAAAACTACGTATCACACTGGCATCGAACCAGTTCATTACAATCATTGTATCACATAAGAGAATAACCATCGAATTAAACAGTAAGTATTTCGAACACCCAAGGAGGGTACTTAATAATAACATTTACCGTAACACCAATAATAGGTAATCATTCTCTGTAGTTATTATCTACTACACAATTATTTACACAATTAAGTACACAGAATATCAAGTATCAAATACACAAATTATTATATATTATTATTTATTTTATTTATTATTATTATATAATATTATATTATAAGCATTATAAATGTAACAGAGGTAGATCGTACCTTACACTTCGACGGCTCGGGATCAACTGAGTCCACATTCAATATTGTGTCGTCTTTTATAGCTTATGATTCGTCGCAATGCAACACACGATACTCACCTACCCACATATAAACTATTTTACAATAATAATTTAAATAAATCATACTTATTTTATCGGTACGTTTAAACATGTAAATACAACAACAATCGACCTTATTATTGTACTATAAGGGTGAATATCCCAGCGGCAAATTTTACATGTCCTCACTGGAAATCGCGGTGTAATATGACAGAATTCTCCTTTTTATTTTTTTTATGTGAACTGTGTAACTTAATCTACTTGGGGCAACATTTTTTCATTATAAATGTATAATAATAAATAAGGAATAAAAAAAATCGCTTCGTAATTCAAGTTTGGTGGCTTGTCCCATCTCCTTTTTTTTACATAAATGTATTCACCAAAACAAAACCATAAGGTTTAATAAAAAAAAAATATTTCGTATCTACAATGTACAAAACACATTATCATTAACAATTTAACCATATGAGAAAATATAATTTAAAAGCGCAGGATTCCCGAATCCAAGTTTGTCCAAGCAAAAATCTAAGTTTTGGTCGCACTTGTTCAATTAACTATAAATCAAAGTAACATGCGTGTGAGATCGATGCGACCTATTTACTGCTCATCCCTCAATCGTGCGCCCGCACTTGCGTGTGACAGTTTTGTGTTTAGTGTTGTGATTGCCCGCCAAAAAGGTAAGTAACATTTTAGGTAGCAAGGGGGACAGGAATAGTTCAATATTTGGTGGAACGATTTGCTCTTGAATACAAAGTGTTTTACTAGTTAAGTACACATTATAGGTAGTGATTTTGGTTACACATAAATCTGTGTTATTATTTTAATTGTAACTTAAACCCCCTATTTTTTAAGATTTATTTTACGCCTGGTTTCAATGTTGGTGGCTCAATTTTGGTGGTTTTGGTGGCGTTTTTTGCCACCAAAATTGAAAACGTGCCACCAAACTTTAAGCATGTACTGTATTATATACCAGTTAGGGTCTGATTCCAACATAACGACATGACTTCATCGGTACGAGACGTCTCGTTCATCGTTCGACAACACGGCCGTGTTATCCAACAACTACAATCGTGTCGTCGGACGATGAACGACGTCGTATCTTTGCATGATGATGAGATCTTGTCGTTATTTTGGGGTCGTTATTAGAAAATTTAGACGACACGTTTAATAGGTAAGTAAATTTCTAATTAATATGCTTTTATTTTGATTTTTAGAATGCCAAGATAGTCCACTGAGGAGAGGTTGATAAAAAAAAATAGCAGAAAGAAGAAGGAAAGCAAAGATAAAGAACAATCCTTAACTGGCAGAAGAGCTACGAAAAAGAGAGAGGGAAAGATACCATGAAAAAAAGCGAGATGGTAAACTTTTTACTCAGCAACCAATGTCACAACGTGACCGTCGAGCTATACTAAAAAGAAATAAAATATATCAACAAGAATATTACCAAAGAAGAAAAGAAACAAGAAGGCTCACAAGAGAAGCAGAATCAAATGCTCAAGAAGACAACTTACCTAATGAATATGCGAATGACACTCTTATGGCACGGGAAAGCACTATACTAATACTATACTAATACCATAATCTTCTTATTGCAAAAAGAAATAAGTTAAAAATTACCTTATAAAGATTCCTAATCAAAACTAAGAAATCTAATATGATTAAATAGTTATAAAAATATTTAAATATTGGATTTCAATATTTTTATACTTCATCATATATTAGATTGCTTAGTTTTGGGTGAAGTTTTTACTTCCAACTGTTATTTTAACACAAACAATTAAAAATACAAGTCACAACACAGTTATTGAAGTTTGTGATAAAAAAAAAACAAACAAAAACAAATGTTTTTTCTTTGTAATTAAAATACTTTTCAAAAATCACATTAAGTATAAAGTTTTCTAAACAATACCGATGTTTAGTAAATTTTTTCAATGATCAAATTAAACATGACTATAGATAAAAGTTGAGGTTCTTATTGCCCTAAAATCTGCCACTTGAGTATTTAAGCGTTGGTAATATGATAATATCTTCTTCTTCTATCGTGGCGATGGCAGCACACTGCAGCACACTGGGAGAACACCATTTGAGAGAATAGGCTTCTCTCAAATGGTGTTCTCCCAGTGTGCTGCTACGTGGATAGCGTTCTCGGAGGCGCACATGAGGTCCTCCGGAGTACATGTGTGTGGGCTTGTAGCACACGTCAGCAGGTGGGCCATTGTCTGTGGTGTAGCTCTGCATTCACATCTCAGGTCTGCCCCACCTGAGAACCCCCACCTAGCCCGGCATTCTTTGCTTCGGCCGACCCGTGTCCGGAGTCTGTTCAGAGACTTCCATCTGGTCCAGGGCAGATCGTGTCCAGGTGGCAGATTCTCCGATAGCGGGACGAAGGGGGTCGGCAGCGAGCTCTGTGCTCTCCAGTGGTCTACTCTGGCTTGGGAGGGGTCACCGTCAATGGGAGAAACGCATGCCCAGAAGCTTCTGCGGCTCTTCAGCCTTTGTGGTACCCGAGGTTGGCCGTTCATGGGGTGTCGCTGGTCCGACTCCAGCTTACCCCTCTCCACGGATGACGCCACGCCTCTGCGGATACTGGTAGGCGCAATGCCAGCCAGTGGATGCAGCATTCCCACCGGAGTCGGCTTGAGTCAGCCAGTTATTATCCGGCAGGTTTCGTTTAGTGCTACATCCACTAGCCCTGCGTGTATTCACCAGCGGAGTAACACAGGGCCAACCCTGTTATTCGCAGCACCTGTGGTGTGGCCCCCAGTTTGTAGTCGTCAGCTTTTTAAGAAGGTTATTGCGTGCCGAGACCTTCTGCTTGACGTTTCCGCAGTTCTTCTTGAACGTGTGGGACCTATCCAGAGTTACTCCTAGGTATTTGGGATACATACAGTGGTCAATACCGACGCCGCGCCACCGTATGTTCAGCTTCCGATTCGCCTGCACGTTGTTGAGGTGGAATGCGCACGACTGCGTTTTTGAGGGGTTTGGCTTCAGTGCATTGCTTTCATAGTAGGAGCTTAGCTCTTCAAGTGCACCGTTTAGGTTTGCCTCCACCTCCTCAAAAGATCCCTGTGACGTGAGAGCCAGGTCATCGGCATAGAGGAAGCGTGTCGTGCGTGGGCTCACAGGTTGGTCGCTGGTGTAGATGTTAAAAAGCAGATTACCAACGCTTAAATGCTCAAGTGGCAGATTTTAGGGCAATAAGAACCTCAACTTTTATCTATAGTCATGTTTAATTTGATCATTGAAAAAAATTACTAAACATCGGTATTGTTTAGAAAACTTTATACTTAATGTGATTTTTGAAAAGTATTTTAATTACAAAGAAAAAACATTTGTTTTTGTTTGTTTTTTTTTTGTCACAAACTTCAATAATTGTGTTGTGACTTGTGTTTTTAATTGTTTGTGTTAAAATAACAGTTGGAAGTAAAAACTTCACCCAAAACTAAGCAATCTAATATGATGAAGTATAAAAATATTGAAATCCAATCTATACTAATATTATAAAGAGGAAAGATTTGTTTGTTTGTTTGTTTGTTTGTTTGTTTTTTTGTTTGTAACGAATAGGCTCCGAAACTACTGGACCGATTTCAATAATTCTTTCACCTAAAGAAAGCTACACTATCTGGGAGTAACATAGGCTATATAACATCACGCTACTACTAAAGGGAGCGGAGCAGTGAGCATAAATGTCAATAAATCGGGCAGATTTCCATACATTCTTTACTAATATTAGATTTGTATTTTTGTATTCGAGTAAACTCAAGAACTACTGAACCGATTTCAAAAATTCTTTTACCATTAGAAAGCTGCACTATCACTGACTAACATAGGCTATAATTAATTTTCAAAAAAATAGGGATCCTGGATAAAACTTCAATAATGTAACCCAAGGTGTAAAAAAAATGACCTAAAAAATTCCTTACATCGCGTACGCTGCGAAAACTATTGAAGATAGAACAAAATAATGTACTGTAGAAATGTATAACTTAAAAAGGTCTACATAAAAGTCCGCGACAGCGTATGTCTATCTAATAAGGGTAGCTCACAATAACCATTTTTATCTTTTACAAATTATAAAAAAAATATGTGTCATTTTCGAAGCTATTTTTAACAATATAGTGTTAAGCCTTATCTGACTAAATACGTTAGATACATTGTACATTTAATGTAGATCAAAATTGCCCTTTACACTGTATAATTATAATGAATATTTTAGAATCTATTGCAGTATGAAAGTAACGCGCGACGATATAAATTCAAGGCGAAATGCCGATCAAAGTCAGACCACGGAATCTATACCTTTATATTAATTCTTATCTAAATAAATCATTTGGTATTTAAGATTGTTTCAATACCTGTTAATTACTTTTTGAATTATTGAAATCGGACGTTCTATTCAAAAGATATTACGAAATTATAATGTCAATAAATCCGGTAAATTACCATACATTATTTAAAAACTAATTATTATTACGGGCATGGGCTAAAAGGGTGCAACCACGGGTGTTCGAAGTATTTCACGAGCGAAGACAGGGAAGGTCAGCTGAACACAAGATGCAACGGTAACGGGATCCGAATGCGGGATTGGAACCTCCATGTGATGCATCTTGGGTAACGGAGGCATTAACGCCCCTCACCCAGGGGAGGCGCTACCACCTACGGCAAATACATACAGCAACGGGAGCAGCTCTATAGAGGGCTGCTCAAAGGCTTCCCACATGTCCCTCTGACTACGAGGAGGCCCAGAAGAGAGCAAGAAAGGGAAGGGCTGGTCACCGAGCGCGGACGTGAGGATTATAGGTCCGGCCTCCTGTCATCCCTTCACGCCCGTCTCCTCCCTTTCCGGAATTCGATGGGACATCGTGCTTCCCACTTCTGAGAGGGCCATCTTAAAATTGTAGATGGCCCAGGGTCAGCCGGGGGGTGCGGAAAATGCCCTAGGCAATTTTACACTCCAGCAACTGAAAACCCGCGACGGCATGCTGTTTAGTGGGTCCGAATTCCACATGGCACTCCTGATGGCTGACGGGGATGGTATCCGAGGCAATTTTAGCACGAAAGAAAAGTTTGTACGGAATCCGAATTCCACGCGGGCGGAGCCGCGGGCAACAGCTAGTATTTAATATTTTTATAACAGTAACTATTTAATCATATTAGATTTCTTAGTTTTGATTAGGAATCTTTATAAGGTAATTTTTGAACTAATTTTTTTTTGCAATAAGAAGAATTATGGTACGAGTATTTGTGTTTTCTGTCTTTAAATAAAATAAAAAATATTTTTCACAATGGAGTTTTATTATCCTTTAAATTACTGCCAAACTCCTAAGAATTTGTGGGCTAGAGCTGGCGAGATTGAGGTTTGTGAAAGAAATTAAATTTTGCTGCCACTAATTTTAAGTTTGGTGGGTGATTTTCAATTTTGGTGGTTGACTTTCAATTTTGGTGGCCACCCTAAACTTAAAACTGAATTATTTCAAAAAGTTATAAATAGATTTGCAGTCCTTTTACAGATTCTTCTAACTTTGACTATCTATTCTTAAACTGCGTCCTTATTTTTTACAAAAGCCAGAGAATAAATTCCGCCACCGAAATTGACAAAAAATACGTATTGTTGATATTGACCCATAACCTAAAATGTAATATGTAAATAACAATGATTTCAAATCGAATCAGATTCATAACAGTTTGCTATCGGCACAACTGCCGGGTTTAAAAGCTACTTACTCATAAATTGAAAACACACACATACTTATTGGGATATTTGTTTCATATGTTTGATAAATATTTCAAACAATCTAACACGGCCAGACTGACCAGTACTTCGCTCTCGAAGTACCCTTTAATCTGTCGGTACATATAAATTTGTTTTATCACATTCTTTTTCAAGTCCATTCTTTTCGTCACAGTCTTTTCATCAGTCTTTTTGTCACAGTCTTTTTGTCACAGTCTTTTGTCACATTTTCTTTTTTGACATTTTTGTCACATCCTTTTTTTTTTGTTTGATAATTTGGCACATTTTTTTTTTGACATTTTTTTTGTCACATTCTTTTTTTTGACATTTTTGTCACATTATTTTTTTTTTATATATATATAATTCATTGCTGGACATTTTATGACTTTTGTTTTTTGTCACATCTTCGGCCTGTGCGATACAAGCACCTATCACCCGCTAGTGTGAATTTTGGTGAGGTATCAGGGCGGAGATCTAGCGGTATGTATTTGTAACCAGCAGTTTTTTTTTTTGTTTTTTTTTTTTTTTTATAATCTCTGGCCTTTGCGATACAAGCACCTATCACCCGCTAGTGTGAATTTTGGTGAGGTATCAGGGCGGAGATCTAGCGGCATGTATTTGTAACCAGCAGTTTTTTGTTTTTTTGTTTTTTGTTTTTTTTTTTTTATAATCTCTGGCCTTTGCGATACAAGCACCTATCACCCGCTAGTGTGAATTTGCAGTGAAGTATCAGGGCAAAGATTAGCGGTATATATATATATATTTTTTTTTTTTCAGTTTGTGATTAGGTCAGAACTCGACCATCAGTAAAATCATAAGTAGGTATGTGCGTCTTTCATAAATCCATTTTTTTTTTTTTTAATTTGTGATTAGATCAGAATTCGATTATCAGTAAAACCATAAGTATGTGCGTCCTTCATAAATACGAATGATAAAAACTATTTTGTACAATAGTCTCATCAACACCACAAAATAATATGATTACGCTTTATCGTAATATATAAAATATATTATTTAAAATTTCCAAGTCTTCGATTAATACAATCTTTTATGAACTTAAAAAAAAACAGGTAATTTTATAATGTTATAAAATATCTTCTACAACTCATTCCAACTAGTTCAGTTATACTCTGAATCTAACGGAATATCAGTACAGTATATCAGACGCATCAGTCTCGCCCCCCAGTTTCTCATTCATTAACAATCACCACTAATGCCAAACGCCATTATCCAGCTACACCAATTTGCCAAACCTTTACCCGAGACGTAAGTCTCGCCTTTTACTATTTTTTTTTCTTTTTACCAACCATCACCAACAATGCCAAACATGATTATCCAGTTACAATCAGTCTATCACGGCCAATCTGAACTACACTTTGATCTCAAAGTGTTAGTAGGTCAAGAATAAAATAATGGTCGTTATATTCTTTGTGTTATACTTTAGACTTTTAGATACTTTCGACTTTACTTTAGATACTTTCGACTTTACTTTAGATACAAGTAATTTAATAGGTGCACTATGATAGATCTCAGCAGTCATAGAAGGTAACTTGGCATTATTGGAAACAAATAATTTAAACTATGACGTGATGTTTCCATTTCTGCTAGTCCTCGTAAGAGCTACGTTATATCGCTTTTGGCCCCTAATGTTTCTTTCTACGTTACACAACTCGAAATGTTATTTATATTGTTTATAGGTACTGGAGATTGATGGCACTTGGTGGAACTACCTAATACCTAATTATTTATTCATTTTAATTTATAAATTAAATTAAATTTATATATAGTTCCATTTGACATCATTAATTTGATAATTATAATTTCTTGACATTTAATATTTTGACATTGCATATGATACAATTAATAATGTATAAATTGATTCAATGAGAAAAAAAAAACCATAGTATAATTACTATTACCTAATAATAAAATATAATTACTTTTATGAAATTCTAATTATTATTTCTCCAAATGTTGGGATAAAAGTGGAAGCTGGTATACGTACCTACACCTTTTTACAAGTACTCACACTTATCATACTGTATAATTATTTTGTATTGTAGAAAAAGTACAATAGTTTAGACCATTATAAACCTTTGAGAATGCCGTAAGGCGAAACCGGCCAGGCAATAAACAATAAACAATAAATTAATTGTGGAAAAGTATTCAACATCTTATTCATATGTTACTTTTGCCGTATCGCATAGTATTTGTTTCTGATAATGAAAGCTAAAGTAGCACAGAAAGTCAATAAATAACAATTATCAATACCCATTTAAAATTTTCTTCAACCCTAACATATTCCTAAGCCTAATATCAGTACAATTAAATGACTCAAGATACACTAAATTAAATTAAGACTACAAACTAGATATATTAAAACAATAATCGATCATTCTAAAAATTAATTTGAGACGCTCTAACCCTAGACTGAACATCAAATCATATGTATCAAATTATTTCGACTGTAGGCCAAGAGTCATCTTTACTGTGTTACCGAATCTAAAATGTCAGTGAAATTTTAGTGTAGGTAGTGAAATTGATGACAACTGTATTATCAATATCGCAAAATCTATATAACCAACTTCAAAAGCGATGAGGTTTTCAATTCGACTGTATTTTTTTTTATGTTTGTTACCTCGGGAACTTTCGACTGGATAAACCGATCCTGATAATGGCATCTATGAGAAAAGCATATAACTTTTAAATTTACATCATGAGTTATATGGAGCACCATAATTTGGTAAATAAATATTAAATAATTGCAGTGAAACTTGGATAAGTTTTAAGTATTTAAATTAAGTTAAGTTAAGTTTTAAGTATATAAGTTTTAAGTATTTTAAGATAAGTGTTAAGATAAGTGAGAAACCTCAATAACGTTTTTATTTATTTTATCGCCATAGTTACCTCTTAACTGAGATAGCGAGTGAATTTTATATCTTTTAACCTCTTTACTAAGAATAACCTTTATTCTGGTTCCTACTAATAGAACCCTACGTAAATGAAATACTTTTTTTTTTTTTAACTGGATATTTGATTTTGAAAACTCAATTTCTCGCGCCGCCATAAAACGCTCCATAAAAAGTAGTACTAACAAGTGATGTGACATACTAGTTCTAGTTATGCAACCTGGAAGTTATGTTATTTTAATCCATTCAGTACCAACATGAATAATTATAAAACTATCATACGCAAATAATATTATCGACAGATTGGCACGGTATCATACCTATTCATTTATTATTATAATATTTCGAAAATAGAGCTTGCTGCATCATACAGAACCATTTTGTGTATACATTCTACCAAATCGAAACGCAATGAAAGTACTGAGTGTGAACTTCAAAGTTACCTGTGAAATGTCTCTTTACTTAGATTGTTGCTATAGGTAACGTTAAAATCTGACACAACATGAAACCATTTTTATATATTATATATATAAAAATCAATGCCACTTTTAACTCAAGAACGGCTGAACTGATTTGGCCAACTTTAGTCTCGAAATATTCGTGGATGTCCAGGGAAGATTTAAAGATGAGAAAATAACACCGTTTTCCCCCCAAAGGGAAGAAAACGTATATTTAGGTTCCAGCGTAGCTAGACCCACTTTGAGATTACCTCTTGGATTTTCGCATGTGACAACACTGAATGCCTACCGTAAAACGTCCCCCCGCGCTCCTATCCCCCCTCCCCACCACAGTCGCCATGTTGCGCCGGGCGCGTGTCGTCGCTTTGCTTGTCAGTACTCTCAAACCGGCGCCGGCAAGGCCTTAAGGCCAGTGGGTCTAGCTACGCTGGAACCTAAATATACGTTTTCTTCCCTTTGGGGGGAAAACGGTGTTATTTAGGTGTCCGAGCTACGCTAGACCCACTTTGAGTTGTGTTTATTTTCTGCTGGCGCTACATGACGTACTGTGATTTGGGTCAGTTGAACTGTATTCGAGGTGGAATAATAGATTTAGCTTAATGATTATCTATATATTTATTATAATATAACGAAAATGGAAAAATTAACAATCACTTCTTTGCGATAATTATGTGTTCTGTACCTCTAATCAAATTAATATTTTGGTACATACCAGTATTTATATAATATAACATAAGAAATCATACCGGTAAAAATAAATAAGTCAGATTCGAATCATCATCAGCTCGTGATTCCTTGCGGGTCTCTTTAAAGTAATATTTTAAAAATGTGTCTCTACTCTTCCAGTTACCTCTTCCCAATAGCTCATCAATATTTGTGTTCTTATTCAGCCACATGTCCGAGTTTACCGCGGATCTAAAGCTGCCCGGGGAATCTTGAATGTTAGCCGCTCGGAGGAGTGTCCTCAGCCAGCCAGCGATAACTGATTGTGAGGCCGCATTCACTTTCCCTCTTGTTGTAATAAAAAGATTATTTAGATTTCGTTTAGCTGCTCTTCGGTTTTGTGATATATTTATGAGTCTCTTAAGCCAAAACACCGGGTTGAGCTTTTCTGGGCCCTCGTCCGATAAACGCCATCCGCTCTGTCGGTGGGTTCCCGAGTCAGTCTTAGAACCAAATTTAGGCCAAAATATCATGTGATCGTTTTTAATTTCTAAACATTCTGGGCGAATGTCCAGTAATGTGAGATCATGAACTCGCCTTCCAGTGCATAATAGTAAAATTGCCGCAACGTGTCGCGACACTTGGAATATACTATCAACATCGATATTATAATGTTGTAGATATCCAAT
Source organism: Eilema depressum (assembly GCA_914767945.1). Lineage (NCBI taxonomy): Eukaryota > Metazoa > Arthropoda > Insecta > Lepidoptera > Erebidae > Eilema > Eilema depressum. The sequence continues at coordinate 21,793,258 of OU612023.1, read as the reverse complement.
TAAACTGCCAACATCCCAGGTCGAAGGTTTGCGAGGTGGAGGCTTCGTCAAAATTATGGCCTTCATCATATGTTTTACAAGTGGATGACTAGATAAAGTCTCTGATTTTTCTGGGTTAGCAAACGTGGCGACTACCGATTTATGTACGGCGATAGTACTGGGTGCTAATTTAGCTTCATTATGTAGGTAGCACATAAACTTCGATAAATCACTAGGATCGGGATTGTCAACCTGACATTTACCTCTAGACCATGTGCACCATTTTTTCCACGCCTGTTTATAAGTTGTCAGGGTTGACTTGCGCCATGCAGATTCAAGAAGTGTTATGTGATCTTGCCGCCAGTTCTGTATTAAATGGGCCCAGCCCGAACCCTCCAAACCTGCAAATACAGGTTTTCTACTGCCGGAGGAGGTTTCCCCGTTTGTACATCTATCAGATGTCGGTGTAGGTTGTGAACTGTGAAGGGACGGCTCAGCGCTCTTTGTTTTAGCTCCACTTTCCAAAACGTCTTCTCCCAATTCGGAGCAACGAATAGGTATATCCCCGAGCTCTTTTCTAAGTGTCGTAATACCCTTGGTATAAGCGGGGGAGGAGGAAAGAGCCAACCGAGATTGTAATGCCAAGTTCTGCTGAAGGCATTTACAAATACACATCGTGAATCGCGTGCATCTTCGCTCACATATTGTTTCACTGTCGCCGTTCGAGAGCTTGCAAAAAGGTCTATCGAGGGCTTGCCCCATAAGTTGAATATGGTTTGTGTTATGGTTTTGGACAACTTCCATTCTGGTGCTTGACAACATCTCGAGAGGCTGTCGGCAAGTAAGTTGTACCTTCCTGGTAGGTAGCGTACTTTGAGGTGTATCTGGTGTTGATGTGCTGCTTCGAGAATGTCCTTCGTTAACTGTAGCAATGTTGTGGACTTCGTCCCCCCTTCTTTGGTGATGTATGCAGCCACAGACCTGTTGTCTGTTTGAGCCAGCACTGTTAGATTGTTGTGATCGTATGTGATATGTTGGATGGCCTTTTTTAGTGTCCACAATTCCTTTCTGTTGCTGTGCCAGCGTTGTTGTCTGGTGGTCCAAGTCCCACTTATGTTTGCGTCGTCTATTGTGGCTCCCCATCCTTTGTCTGACGCATCTGTGGTAATAAATATGGTGGGATCCTTGTGGAGAATCGGCGATGTTTGGTTGACATGGACCAGCCACCACTGAAGTTCGCCTATGACACATTCGGGGATTTTGAATTTTTTGTTCCTGTTGCCTTCGGGAAGTAGGTTTGCTTCTATTTGAATTATTCTGCAGTGGAGTCTGCCCAGGGGGATGACGAATGATGCGAAATTGATGTTCCCTAAAATTATTTTGGCTGAGTACCACGTCCACCAGCTTTTCCTTAGTGTATCTTTTAGTAGCTTGACGATTTTTTGCAATTTTAGCTTCGGAAGGTATTTTAAGTTTTGTTCTGTGTTCCATACGACTCCTAAGTACTCTATCGTTTTGGTAGGTGTTAAAATTGATTTGTCTAGATTGACACACCAACCCAACTCTTGAAGACATTTTAATACTAGTTGGGTTTGTTGTAACAGAGCATACTGGTCTGGATGCATTAGCAAAAAATCGTCTAGGTATACGATGATCCGAATGCCTTCCTTCCTGAAATAATTTGCCAACCAATTAGAGATGTTTGCGAAAGTACATGGTGCGGTAGCGAGTCCGAAGGGTAAGCAGGTCATTTCATAGATATCGTTTTTATAACTAAAAGCTAAGTATCTGCGGTGTGCCTTTGCTATTGGAATGTGAAAATAAGCTTGTGATAAGTCTAGCTTCGTCATGAAATCGGCTGTGCTTAGGCAAAGTGGGATTTTAAAATGATTAAGCAAGCGGAATTTTGGCGGTCGCAAGAAGCAATTCAAGTTTCTTAAATCGAATATCGGACGGTTAGATCCATCTGATTTCTTTCGCAGAAACATACTAGACAAGAAGCCTGACTTACTACAACATTTTCGAATGGCGCCTGAGGAGAGCATTTTCTGTAGCTCATGGGACATCTCTTCCGACGGCTTTGTTTGAAACCGTTGGCGAGTGTCCTTGTTGAGTCTGTACGACGGTGGAATACGGATAAATGGTATCCGATATCCATTCAAGATGGATAGGATATTCTTTGGTGCCCCTAAGCTTTCCCACACATGTAATTTCTTACTGACCTGTCCTGCGCGAAATTTAAAACTTTTTGTTTCTGTTATGTCTAGATGGGGCTCGTTTTGTTTGAAATCGAGGCTTTTCCGGCTTTCGGCTATTGGAGGTTTTATTGAATTGATTGATCTGCCGCGATCTGTCCCTTGTGTCAGACATAGTATTTGGCGTTCGCTTTTCTCTGAACGTTGCTCGATTCGATGTGGCTGCTGCAGGTGTGGGTTTCCGAAACTTACCGGGAAAAAGCTTTGTTATACCACCCTGTTCTTTTACGAGATCTGATAATTGAGGTTCAGCAAAGAGGTGATTTTCCGACGGAGGTATAGTGTGGAGAAGGTCGTTGAGAACCTTGTTCTGTAATTTATATATCCCCCTTCTTTGCTGAATTACCTCCGCCCTCTTACCGCAAGAGTATTGTAAAAGGGAGTCTGATATCTTCCTGAATGTTGAGTCAGGGTTCAGGAAGTGCTTACTTATGTAAGCCTTTACTGATGTAGGTGCATCTTGGTAGATGTTTTGGAACGTGTGTCTTTGCTGCAACAGGCCATGTGTAATGGCTCCTAGGCACAGATCCATTTTTTCTAATACTGCCACGAGCTGCCAATTAGGGGTAACCGTAGCGAGGTTGCTATTAGTTTTTAGTGCCGTAAAAACTGGTGATGCTTGGAATAGCTTCTGCACTTCGGCATACCGTATATTTTGCCAGTTTTCAGAATTGAACCGCTGACAGTCGATGCCTTGATTCACGAGTACCGCGTCGGCTTTAGTGATTTTGCTCTCTGATTCTCGCGTCCCAGGCATAAAGTCTTGTAGTGGTTCTTCCCCATCGTCTGGGACATCTGTATTGCCGTTCTGTGGCATCTCTATATGCAAGGAAGGAGGCCTCCATTCGTCTTCGATGTTTTGATTAGGACCTTTTCCCTGGCCAGAGTATGGAAGCTGTATGGATCGTCCCTCTTCAGTGCTAGTAAAGGAATATCTTCCCGGGGATAGTGTGCCTTCAGGTGAAGCTAGTGAGCAGGCTCGATCCTGCCTGTTGAGCATCAAGCTTACGCTTTCATTAGTTGTTTGAGCTAATGTGCAAAGCTTTTCTAGAATGTGGTTTTGCTGTGCCATAAAATCACTCATTCTAGGCACTTTCGTTATTTCAGGTGGGCTTGGGCTGTGGCTTCTCTTTGAAGCTCGTGACTGGCTCGAACGAGAGCTAGTATCAATATTAGTGATACATTCCTTGCCTTCCCTCTTTAAAACTTCAGAAGCCTCATGCCGTGACACTAGTTCAGGTTTAAGCATATTGATCGTTTCAGTAAATTTGTTGTAGGCTTGTACTGGGTGAATTTTTGCCATAATTGTCAGTGGGGCATAGATTAGCGCACACCCCAACGGCCAGTTTAAAAGAGTTCTTTTTATCTTCTTATATCGGCGTTCACTCAGTGTAGAATCATCACTATGGGCTTTTGCGAGTTTGACGGTAGGAATGGCGAAGCGTAACCTACATTCCAAGTCTGAGGTTAGGCCGTCCCCAAAAAGGTCTTTATGATTGGGTTTGTTTATTACCCATTCTCGCCAATTGTCTGGGTATACTTCCTCCAGGACGGTGACAATGTTGTCGAAGAATTTCTCTTCTTTTGCGGGAGGTCTCCACTCGGTCAATGCACCCAACGTTGTTTGCTCCATCTGGAAGCATTTGTGAATATGTATTCCAGTATACTGGTGCCGAAAGCACGCAGCTAATCATTAAAATGATGTCGGGCAGGTGAACAACCAACTAGGATGCGTCGCATCGCACGCGCATTGGCGGACGTCGTGTGCGTGTTCCAGCCTGCATGTCGCCTGTGCATAGACGACGTCGTGTGCACGCCTAGCCGACTGTCGGCTGCGCAGTTGACAAAATGTCGGCTGCGCCGTACACGACATTTTATGACCCGCGGTTAAGACCGGCTGGCCGAATATGATAAAAATCGTGGAATAACAAACTAAGGGCTTTCCTTAGCTGTTTCCCAACCTTTATTTCGTTTGTCGTCCGGAGAGCGACAAACGATCATAAACAGGGCTTTCCTGTTTGTAAAACTAGAATAATAAAAATACTTAATACGAAATTACGGTAGGACTTACCTTTTTTCTTCTTTAGCAGTTTGTAAAAACAAGAAGGTATTTCAGACGTGTGTTCACTTCGACAATCCAAGACGTACTGACAAGCAAAGCGACGACACGCGCCCGGCGCAACATGGCGACTGTGGTGGGGAGGGGGGATAGGAGCGCGGGGGGACGTTTTACGGTAGGCATTCAGTGTTGTCACATGCGAAAATCCAAGAGGTAATCTCAAAGTGGGTCTAGCGTAGCTCGGACACCTAAATAGATGCAACGGGAACGGGATCAAAAATTCACGCGAGTTGAAAAAAAATATGGCGGTACGAAGTTCGCCGGGACAGCTACGTTCTTTATATTAATCCCCTAAAATCTGTTGAAATTGCGACAAATACAATACAATATTCTTTATTGTACACCATATGAAAATACAAAAGAAAAAACAACAAATATACATTAGTGGCGGTACAAACGGCGGTCTTATCGCTAAGCGCGATTTCTTCCTCAATGGAAAAATGCGCAAAAGTCCATTTTTTTTTTTATGACAGTCGTTTGTATATATGACATTCCTCTCTGTCAGGTTCTAAGTGACTTTCACGTTATTGGCTTTACTTGGCTTTCACATTATTGGCTTTACTTGGCTTTCACGTTATTGGCTTTACTTGGCTTTCACGTTATTGGCTTTACTTGGCTTTCACGTTATTGGCTTTACTTGGCTTTCACGTTATTGGCTTTACTTGGCTTTCACGTTATTGGCTTTACTTGGCTTTCACGTTATTGGCTTTACTTGGCTTTCACGTTATTGGCTTTACTTGGCTTTCACGTTATTGGCTTTACTTGGCTTTCACGTTATTGGCTTTACTTGGCTTTCACGTTATTGGCTTTACTTGGCTTTCACGTTATTGGCTTTACTTGGCTTTCACGTTATTGGCTTTACTTGGCATCCACGTTTTAAAAGTTGTGGTAACCACCCATTGATCGGTATCAACAGACTTGAATTTCAAGTGATGAATCAAAACGAACTAAGACTATCACTATGTATATTGACATCTCTATATAGTAATCATAAATGAGCAACCGTTCGGTCAACCTGATACGTCTTTCCAATAAGTTACTTAACAGATTAAGTCACTTAACAGAAAGTTAAATTAAAAAGAATCTGCCCTGCTACTCAGCCGACATAGTTTGTAATTAGTATAGTATCTTAGACTAAACACTATTCAACTTAAGACTTATGATAAGTACATAATAGCCACATTACCGCCCTTTCCGACGCTTTGTTGATGGCTGGGTAGTCGCCAATCATCTTGCTATTTCTGCGGATGGACTATACGTAGCATCGCAATACTTTCGATGACCGATGTTGCAACTCACTGCCTCGTAGACAGCTGAGCCGACAGCCATTGCTCCAGAGATCAGAAACTATTGCGGGGGGGTTTTTGATAAACCTCCCTAATGTAGATCCAATCTGAAACTTGTACAATATGTATTAGAATATGGTTTCTTTATCCCACTTCTGATGTTAGATTAATGGAAAAGGAATTGTATGAAATGTAAAACATACAGAGTATAATAGAGATATAGAATCAGATTCTGTAATAACCTATAGGCCAGTAGTAACCATAGGTCTAGGTATATTAGGGAAATATGTCATTACAATTAAACAACCAAAATTACTCTGTTTTTCAATCTCTTTATTGTGTTATACGTCAAGCTACGGATTTCTCGTAAGGATGGGTTAAGGAAGGTATACTACGTTAGTTCCAATAGGACGTATCGACTGGGAAAAGAACTAACAAGAAAACCAGTCCGTCTCCTAAATTACAATATAGTAATAACAGTTTACAACATAACTCTGGTATCATTATACTAGTAATCAAGCTAGAAGCCAACACTATAATACATAGGTAATACACGGAAAACTACGTATCACACTGGCATCGAACCAGTTCATTACAATCATTGTATCACATAAGAGAATAACCATCGAGTTAAACAGTAAGTATTTCGAACACCCAAGGAGGGTACTTAATAATAACATTTACCGTAACACCAATAATAGGTAATCATTCTCTGTAGTTATTATCTACTACACAATTATTTACACAATTAAGTACACAGAATATCAAGTATCAAATACACAAATTATTATATATTATTATTTATTTTATTTATTATTATTATATAATATTATATTATTATTATAAGCATTATAAATGTAACAGAGGTAGATCGTACCTTACACTTCGACGGCTCGGGATCAACTGAGTCCACATTCAATATTGTGTCGTCTTTTATAGCTTATGATTCGTCGCAATGCAACACACGATACTCACCTACCCACATATAAACTATTTTACAATAATAATTTAAATAAATCATACTTATTTTATCGGTACGTTTAAACATGTAAATACAACAACAATCGACCTTATTATTGTACTATAACCTAAAATGTAATATGTAAATAACAATGATTTCAAATCGAATCAGATTCATAACAGTTTGCTATCGGCACAACTGCCGGGTTTAAAAGCTACTTACTCATAAATTGAAAACACACACATACTTATTGGGATATTTGTTTCATATGTTTGATAAATATTTCAAACAATCTAACACACTCAACTTGACAGTCTCATCCGATGCTTATTCATGCCCCGCTTAAATGACCCGGGACTGTAGGAGGAGGGGAACACGTGAGCTGGTAAGGATTTCCAAGTCTTAATGGTGCGGCAGAAGAAGGAGTTGCCGAACCGCTTGGTTCTTGATGGAATTAATTACGGCTGGATGGAACTTGATCGGTCATGTGTTTCCACCAAGCATCTGTGAAGGTAGGACCACCATTTTCGAGTCGATAGTATCCTTTTCTTACTTTTTTTTTTATCGTGCGAAATATCCCCACGGATACCTCCCCCGCCGGAACCGGGGGAGGAGATTATGTCGGACTCGAACCGACTAAAACGCACGCCATCTGTGGGCCGTCAGTTGCCGGAGGTGAGATTGTCGTAGCCATATCCCTCGCACCCCGGCCGACCCAGGGCCATATCTCTCGATCTGGCCCTCTTCCGGTGTAGGGACCACAGAGTCCCCAACTCGCCCCCGGGCGTGGGGAGGCACGAAATGCGCGCTGCCGCCACGGCCTGCTTCTGCTAGGGTGACAGGCGGCTCCACCCGTCACCCCCAGGCCCGCGTTCATGGGGGACGGAGGTCATTCTGCGACCTCCGACGCCCGAGTTGCCGCCGCTCTTCGATATTTTCTGGCCACGCGGTTTGTGATTCTTCTTACTATGTAGTGGTAGAGGCAATTGGCGAACCGAATGTTACATTATACAAAAGTATCATAGCGGTAAAGTATCATAGTGGTTCCCGGCAGAGTAGAATTTGGGCCGCTCTCTTCCCATGCGGCGTCGTACAAGGCGGCGAGAGATTCTGTGCCGTCAGCGCAAAAGATAAGTAGCACAAAGCATTTGGTTTTCCCACTGACAGCACAAAATCTCTCCAGTGAGCTTTGGCTACCCTACTCACCGTCGTAAACACAACACGAGGTTATTAAGCCGCGGTCTTCTGTAGAGCGGAGATACTTCCCCAGTCGGACTGCTCGATTGGGATACGAGCATTACACTCCTTTTATTGATAGTCGGGTGAAAAGGTCAACATTTATTTCCAGCCAGTGTTAAAAACATCGCATTAAGCTTAATGACAATAAAAAATGCCAATGTAAGTAGGTAAATAACATTGTACTTCGGAACGCGCCATAATGAATCGTTATTGATTCCCGCTGTTATCTGTGTAATCAATTTAATTGGGGAATGTTTCATGTTTTATTAATGTTAATTTTGTTGTGTCGGGTTTTTACTGTCGAACGGAATTTAATGAACAGGATTTTTGTTATTATGGGGATAATTATATGGACTTATGGTATTTTAACACAGGCATTTTTGAACGTGGCATTTTTATAAAAAATCTGATCGTTATATTTATTTAATCTCAGAACCTTTTTCCCAAATAAGTTGGGGTCAGATTGCAGTCTAACTATGAAACGGTCGAACTTCGGGGGACTGCCATAAATCACCTCTATATCACATAAAAACTGTTTATGAAGTGTAGACGAGCATTAAATCTCGTGGCCCGAAAACGCAACAGCGAGTGAAGATGGGTGTGGAAGGTAATTAGGAAAGATATGATTAGCACAACGTGCTTTGTTTAATGTCTGATTATGTAGACTTGCAACATTCACTAGCACGTTATGACGCGGAAATAACAGATTCGTTGACAGTCTGCGAAAATGGCGAAGGTTTATTTCTTGGTATTCAATGACTATGGATTTGATTAAGACGTTGAGTGAGAGGTAGGTGACTAAAGGGTAGGGTTGTTCTCCTTTCGACAGTAAACATACAGTCCATGACAGGATGCCCGCATGACGGCAATAGGCTCACCACTTATTTCATGGGACTGGCACCTCAGCCTGCCCCTTCAGGGATTAACTTGGGTTAGGGATTTGAATTTATTTAAGTAGAAAATTCTAGTTAATTTTTTCGTCAAGTATTTATTTTCAGATTTCTGTACCCTTTTTGTGCGGAAATCGGTTAAGTCGGTTTCGGACCGACTAAAACCGCACGTCATCTCGAGTCTCAATTACCAAGGTATAAGGTTAGGCACCCCAATAGGTTTATCGATTATGCAATCATCATTCTCTGAGTCTCTCCCCAATTTTGCTTGCAATATAATTGTGAAGCGAATGAACTTTGATATTTTCGGTGAAGCGACTGCCATCTGCCAGCAATTGGCGATCTATAGATTTAGAGGGCTCCAACTACCCTACCCGTAACGACTGCCATAGATGTTCGTATTGCAACCGAGACCGACGACTGAACCCAATATACCCAACATAAGCTAGATTTGAAGTGTTAATTCTGTGCAGTCTAGTGCCTTTCAAAACGCCTGTGATGTAAGACATATTACGGGCGTCCAAATATTATACCAAAGGTCAAAATTGAGTTCTCTAATGTTACGTTACAGTATCCTAAAGCGACATCAAATGCGTGAAATTATAATGTCCGTCGACATTAGGCACTTTCAAATTTAAAAACAAAACACTCCGTACACATTAGTGACGTAATCCTGAGCCGACTGCGGCCGTACGTGAGGTAATGTGTTTGACATGACCCTGTGTTCGTTTAGTGTTTTATAATTACTTAATTAGTTTTGTGAGGTTCAATATTTGTTTAACTGTTTTAGGAACGATTGGAAACGAATGGAAACGAATATTCATTCATCTTCTTCATCCTAGCGTCAATTCCCAGTCGCATCCGAAGCTTTTACCTCGGAGTCTGGGGTCCGCTTTACCAGTCTTAACTGCGGATTTGGCTTCACCTCGCTATTTTCCGTACTGCCATCTGACCTCCACAGACCACAACTAAATGGTGACATTAGGCGATATCGGAGCATTGCAGCTAGACCGTCGTTGTTGTTTAACTTTTTAGGGCTCCAACTACCCGTAAATATTTGTATGGCAACCGGGACCGACGATGGCTTAACGTGCTCTCCGAGGCACGATCACACCATTTTATTTAAGTATCTTAGCTATTATGAGAACGACTGCTATCTGATCTCCCAATAACGAGAGGAAAGCCTGCATTACAGCCTCGTTACTTTAAACACTATGTTTACCGGCTAGCAGGTGTGTTCGGCTTGGCCATACACCCTGTTGTTTGCTTGCTTAAGCCCCCTCGGGCAGCGGATGCCAGTAAGATGACCGCAGGGTGTTTTGTCGTTGGGATGTATGGCCCATGCACCCCTACATCTGACGTTGATAGACCTGAGCATTCACTTGTAACAAAACATCGAACATCGTTACAGATCTTTCTAGCAAACGCTCTACTTAATGCAAATTAACTGTCCTTTCGCGAGAATGCTCGCCAGAACGCTGGATAGAAAGCTCGGTAAAACGCTCGCGTTTATTTTTTTGTAAGGTAACATTCGCAAGAATGCTCATCACATGTCAATGTATTCGCTCAAGTTTATCAGCACCTTTAAAGTAAGTACTAGCCATGTATATACCTACTCTCGTTTCGTACTATTGTTAGATATGCTTCAGGTTATAAAGAAATCATCTGTGCCAAAATGGTTATAGCATACTTTTGCTAATATTAGTTGAACTTACTGTAAAGCTTACTGTTAAGCTTGACGTGCGTCATGCCGCCGCACGTCGCTGTCAAGCTGTTGTGCGTGACTTGGTAATATAAACTTCAAACACTGTGATAATAAGATTTAATTTTGTTTAAAGATTGTAAAATCCGTTCCGATGCCGTCCGTTTGGTGGGGTTGGACTTTTAAATGACGTTTTAACAGAATATTATGTTTTCTAGTAGTTCTAGTGTTGTCGTTCCTTCTCATATTATATCTTTGTGGCTTTTATCATTGTTGGTACAGCAGTATTAAGAACAGCAACTGTGCAGAAGGTTTCTAGTTTGAGTTCCGTTTTGCGCGTTACCCACGTTGTGCTCTGGAAGAGAATAAATTATAACTTCACACAATTTCATTACCACATGCAAATGAATGGAAAATCATTTATTTAAATTCAAAATATTCACCACGAAAATGATATTTCGTGAACAACAATGTTCCAAATATACTTTTGAACAAACGTAAACCAATTATGAAAGTTCCGTGTACGTGGAGCGTAATGTAACATTTGCGGAGCTGTTTATTTTAACTTGTTCTGCAGACGGTACAGTGTAGGTACAACTTTAATTTGAACTTTAGTCAAAATTGAGATTTAAATAGCAGGTAGGTACGTTATAATTGGTTGTAGGGCATTTAATGGGGTCATTTTGACAATTAACTAAGTGCTCAACTCAAGAGTACGAGGCTACGAGACAGTAAATGTGGAGCTTGGAGCCACTAACTCTTTCGCCACCTTCTTATATAGCTTACTAGCTGACCCGGCGAACTTCGTACCGCCATATTTTCTGATCCTGTTCCCGCTGCATATCTCTAAATACAATATTATGCATTTACTATACATATAAACCTTCCTCTTGAATCACTCTATCTATTGAAAAAACCCGCTTCAAAATCCGTTGCGTAGTTTTGAAGATTTAAGCATATATAGGGACGGACAGACAGCGACAGTGACTTTGTTTTATAATATGTAGTGATGATACAACTTTTATGGGAAACTACTGCCAGCTAACCTCTAAACACCGAGAGAAAGACGGCTATAAGCATATGCCTGCAAGGCAGGTCAGTTAGTTGATGGGCCACCACACCTTTCATGAATTTCAATAACTCTATGAGAAAAATGCGAGTGTTCTTTGATATAGTGTTAATCATATTCATAAACTTTGATGTGAAAGAATCCTTATTTATACAGGGTAAAAGCCACGCATCACTCGCCCGGGAAATTACTTAGACAACAAAAGAAAATTACTATATGGTGTGCTGTGTCTCAACATAAGACATTATCATTTTCTGGTGAATTGCATGGGCCCGGCAGGGGTGATTCCGTGATTATGTTGGTATCGAACCGACTACAATGGGTCTTCAGGTGCCGGGGAGTAAGATTGCCTAAGACATATACCTCGTACCCCAAAATAGCATGAGGGCCTACCTAAAATAATAATATGAGGGTAATGTTGATTTTCATATACGAGTATAGGTACAATCACACCTTTATCCCCGGAGAGTTATATAGGCAGAGGTGAATTAACACCCACATTTCACCAATCATACTATGCTCCGTTGATTTATAATTAAAGAATATGTATGGATTTTGAACCTTTTTTGTGAAAATATGTTGGTGTTTGGCCCACTAATAATTATGGGATCCAAGTTGACTTCACTTGCTAGCTAGAACACCTACTGATTAATCGACTGAATCGATGGGGCTAGAGTACAGACTTTCTTCTTAAAATTGGGAGTTCAGACGGGTTATCGCTCTCGTAAAAACCTAGATAAGACTGAAGGTACAGGTTGGTAGCCGACTACACGCAGCAGCAGCAGATGACGTGTCGTCGCTTTTTTTTTTATATAGGACATGTCAATTTGACTTCGCCTCGCCTGATGGTAAGCTGAAGGCAAAGTCTCTGAAAAGAGGGTCACCATTACAGACACGTATCATGTTACAATGGTGGCACTCCGCTTGACGGCCTCATCAAATGCTTTTTCACGCCCCGCTTAACCCGGACCCGGGACTGGAGGAGGAGGAGGAAATACATTGAAACCAGTAGTGTCGCTGAGACACGTCATCCCCTGCTGCCTCATATCGTCCGCTGCCAACTTGTACCTTAGTGAAGATAAGGAGAGCAGACCCGGAGCCTCAATGATGCAAGCTGTAGGAGGAACCTGGATGATTGATTATAAATTGAACAGTGGCAAGGGGGTTTCCTTTTCAAAATTTCAAAAAGTTGCGTAGAGATGTGGCATCTTCGGCGGTTTTCTACCGTCTCTACCATGGTGAATGTTCTGATGAGCTCTTCCAAGTAATCCCACCCTCTCCTTTCCTATATAGGACAACACGTGCAGGACTTAGATGCCACCCGCATACGGTGCAGAATATTCCATCAAGAACCAAGCGGTTCGGCGACTCCTTCTTCTGCCGCACTATTAAGACTTGGAATTCCTTGCCAGCTCACGTGTTTCCTTCCTCCTATAGTCCCGGGTCCTTTAAGCGGGGCGTGAAAAAGCATCTGATGAGGCCGTCAAGCTGAGTGCCACCATTGTAACATGGTACGTGTTGTAATGGTGGCCCTCTTTTCAGAGACTTTGCCTTCAGCTTACCATCAGGCGAGGCGAAGTCAAATTGACGTGTCCTATATAAAAAAAAAAACCCTTCGCCATGGACATTGAAGTATCAAGAATAATGCAAATCGATGTGTCCATGCATACAAATATTTGCACTGAAGGAATCGAACCTACGGCAGTCGATGTAGCAGTTCAAGCTTTAACGTCCCGCCACAGAGGTATCGATAGCAAATATAAAAAAAAAGAATGAAAAAGAAATAGTAACAGTATCCTTATCCCTTATTACGTTGAACTTAAGACCAAATTGACGTTTGAGTGTCACCACATCTCTGCTTACCCCTTCAGCGATATCTATCACACTCCCATTCCACCAAATTCGCAACCTTGTTAAAACATTAATCTTTCTTTATATATCAACAAAGTTTCCCAACGTGGCTGTGGCTCGGTATCGACCAGCCACGCCCACGCCCCCGGGCCCCGCCACCACGCCTCCCCGCCGGGCTGGGAGCCTCACCCCCGGACCTTGCACCGCGGGGACAGGATTGAAAGATGATTCCAGTTATTAGCGAATGTTGGCAAATCAATTGCAACACGTGATTGCTATCTAGAGTTTAATTATGTTGATTGCATTATCGGTTTATAGGCTTTTTTGGGAGTGACTGCCATCTGACCTCTGAATCCCAAGAAGGACACCACACCAGAGCCCCGTCCTTCAATTAGCAGATATACTAGTCTTCAGGTAAGGTTAGCTGGGTTCGGTAAATCTTGATGGTGAACAAGATACACCCCACCTGAAAGGACACATTGACAGCCTCCGTGGCGTAGCGGTAGTGAACGCGGCCGCTACGCAGGAGGCGTGGGTTCGATCCCCGCTCAGTGCAAACATTTGTATGCATGAATATGAACATTTGCATTGATCTGGGTATAACTATGTATAACATGTATATATTTACAAAAAAACAATGTATCTAAGTATATTTATCCGCGTTCTAGAACCAAAGCTTATTAAGCTGTGCTTATTTGGGTCTAGATAGCGTTGTGTAGAATGACCTACAAAATTTAAACTGAAATAAACACTAGGTATTAATTGCAATTGTAGTGTATGTGTGTGTTAGACACAGAGCAGAGAATATTTGTTTTTTTTGTCTGTGCTAACAACGGCAGTCCAGGCTCGTGCAAATGGAAACCAAAGTTAAGTGTTACTTTTTTAATTTTTGTTTCGTCGGCAGCTGACTACGTATTTTACTTGTTTTGTTTCAAAATGTGTTGCGCACGATTTTCTGTACAAAATGGAAAATACAAACGTTTTAATTGAATTAGTTGAAGATACTCTCATAGTGGTCCAGCGGTTGTTATGTAGAATGCAGATCTATATAAGGAGGCGCCTGTGAGTGTAGTATAGCAATGATTCAACATGTAAATGAAATACATATTGTGCCATCTGCAAAGTTCTATTACACAAATAAATAAATGGTTACTTTCTTTCTTTCTTTCTTTATTTCTTTCAAATTAATTTTGCTATACCTATCTATTCTAATCCAATTTAATCTACTATTGCTTTTGACTTTGCTCATGTGTACACTGTGTACAGTTGGGAGGTCTCCAGTTGGTACATTTTGATAAATCATTAATTATTATCTTATTTTTACCCGACCGCGCCTGCGAGGGTAGGTAGTACTTTATGCTATTTTCGTGCCCCGTCAACGTGCATTTAGTGGAGCAATCAAACTCGCATTCATAATACTACATCTTGCTGTGGCTTTGCCTGCGTACTGAGCCACGAAACATCCACTCCATGAAACATTCGCTAAAAGCATACAAATGGTAATAAAGATTTTTTTTAAAAGAGTAAAAACCATGCGAGACCACCTTAATGTAGGTACTCACGTGAGAGAGGAAAAAAGCGATAGAGGGTAGAGGTTTTCTCCATACAATACAAAGATATATTCACACCCGTAAATCCCCGAAGGTGTAGGCAGACTTGTATTCACACCCACATTTCATTAACTATCATTTTCTCGGTCCATGTAATAGGCGAGCCTTTTGCTGTAATATTATCATGGGCTGCATGTTCAGAACCGCCCTATCCTTCTTTGATACGACCGGGAAGAGATGGGGTTGCACTCCACCAGGAACCCAAACGACAGTAACACCCGTATTCACAAACAATACTTCGCTATGCGTACTACCAAAACTGTGCAAAGAACGACAAATTCTCAGTGCGTTCGTTTTGGCAAGCCTTTTTATTAATTGATAACACTTAAGTAATACTTCGTTGAGGGAACGCACTGCTGTAGATACTGCTCCGTGATGTTTGTGAATTAATTTTACCAGCCCTATGCGCTCGAGCACACTATGAGACCTCACAGTATTGTTTGTGAATACGGGTGTAAACATACTGCCCACGAAAATGGACTCAGTTGTAGGTAAAGCCTAGTTCTTTATTATATGGGACTTAGAAACGTACTTCGTGAATGGTGTTAATGTTTTACTGCCTACACCCTACACCCATATAGGACATGTCATATCCGTGTTCAATGTGTTGAGTATTAATTGAACATTAATACATCCTGTCAAACTAATGAGATTCTTATCAACCATCAGATATTCTTGTCATAATGGTTCAATACTCGTTATGGTATTTGTAGCAGGAAATTGCGGCTCTTCAATCACATGATTAAATTAATTAATATTGTAGGACATTTGTTACAACAGTGCACACTAAACCCTAAGTACTGTTTTTTTATACCACTTAGGTGGCAAATAAGCACACGGCCCACCTGACGGAAAGTGGTTATTGTTACTTTTTAAACAGACTTTTTTCACAACAACTGTCGGTACTATATACCACTGTTTTATATTCAGGCTAGTATTCTGCCCCTCTTACACAGAATGCAGTTACCAAAATTTTTACATTTTTACGTAAGACAGTATTCCATACACAATGCGGTATCGGCGCAGCGCATCCTACTAACGTTATAAACGCGAAAGTTTGTAAGTATGTGAAGATGTACATGAGGATGTTTGTTACTCTTTCACGTAAAAATAAAACAATAACCTAGCTTATACATCAGAATACACAGGTGACATCAGTGATGAACGGCATCAGAATTCCACACGGGCGGAGCCGCGGGCAACAACTAGTAATTCATAACACCCCTGACACGGCTCAGTATGCAGCTTCAAACAAACAAAGGGAAATATTAAGCTCTCTAATTCGGTGTTGGGGTCATGGGCTTTTGGACACAAACCAATGAATGCATTTGCTAAGCCCATCATTGAAACCTACTCACAGAGAATCATTACACAGTGAGTTGCAAGTTTAAAATCCACACAGTTGGTTCCTAATTATTTATTGTGTTGAGTGACCTATATGAGTGCGGTGTGTTTCATTACCCATCATCCTAATCTAACCTACTATCCATACTAATATTATAAATGGGAAAGTAACTCTGTGTCTGTCTGTTACGCTTTCACGCCTAAACCACTGAACCGATTTTGATGAAATTTAGTACAGATAAACGACATGAAGTGGGGCTGCTCCGGCACTGCAGCACATCGAGGATGTTTGCGGAAGTGCGGACCGCTTATTCCAAGCGACTATGCGGCTTCTCTGGTGCGCAGGGTGCGGACCAGCGCCAACAAGGTCCTGATGATGGTTGCATCCACACTGGATTGCTTTCATCTCCGGCATTGCAGAAGACATGTTTCTGTACCAATGAAGGAGAGAAGATATTGATCAAGTCAACCCTGGGATGAAATTATTTTGTGTGTTATTTATTTTTGTAATTTTGACTAATATAGTTTTAAGACACATACTAACAATAAATATGGACTAGTCTGAAATAAATAAATTGAAATTAACTCAATTCAATTCGTCAAACACATTTGTCATCATATTTCTGGTTCATCAATCAATCAATTAGCCTACTGCAGTCCACTGCTGGACATAGGCCTCTCCCAATACATAGACATACGGGGCGAGCTAGAAAACCTCCTCGCGGTGCACCCTGGTCAACGGAAGTGGCAACTCCTCCCTAAAACCTTAGCGAAGAGTTGCGGCTTCTGGCCAATATTCTGCCGAGGTCGAAACGACCTCAGAGAAGGAAAACTCGACAAAAACCCTTTGCCAACCCTTCTGGCCATCGTGGCAACAACCTCCAAAAATGAACAGACGCGAAAATAAAAGGCCCCCAGTTCCCGGTAGTGCCGCTATTCTGGTTCATCATTATCATTCAAATAACCTCAGTACAACATTATACTCACATTTTATCATCCCTAATGAAGGCAGACCGGCAAACGTAGATCTGAATAGAATCGCTTAACGAAGCGGGCTCTAGGGACACAACATCTATCATTATTTCATTTTTAATGCAGAGAGGGAGCAAGCGCCATTTTTAAAATGAAATGTCCAACGTCCATTAAGTTTTCATAACGGTTCCTTTTGTTTAGCCAATTAAGTTGAGAAATGAGTCGCTTTTGTACTGAGATGTTGTAGATTAATGATGAATAAAGAATACAGAATCTAGACTTCCTTTGTCCTCATCGTGGCTATGAATCTTAAAAATATCTTAGAAATATAAGGTAAGGATTTATTTTAGTGTCTGATTGAAGATTGAATTAGGAATCTACCTTTTAGTGAATTTAAAAGTGTAATCAAAAATTCAAAACTAAACTTCGCCCAAAAGGCTGCATGTACGAGTATGTTATAAAATTGAAGAATATTTAGACAAAAACATAAAACAAGTTTGGAAATAAACATATTTATATGCTACTCTAACAAAACATTGTAATTACCTTAGTAAGTTCAGTAAGCGTGTTTGAACATAGGTAAAAAAAATATCTATTGACTGCACCCCGTCTGATGGCATCTGACAGTATAAGTAATGGTATGTTAGTTGATGGATTCTTACAGGTTCGGCTGCACGAGTATGACGCTCCTGGAGTCTATAGGCTATGGTAACCACTTCCCATCAGGTGGGCCGTGTGTTTGTCTGTAACAAGTGATATAAAATGATTAAGTCTAAGGAGTAGTGGCCTAGATAACATCCGGAATGGTGGCCACGGAATGTAGACAATGGTGGTCCCTACGATGACGACGTCGACAGATACTTTTCACGTCCCGATTCAAACTCTAAGATTGTAGGATTCTCTTAATAAGTTACAGTTAAGCCCCCAATAATTGGCTCTTGTGAATACTATGTATCCTAGTTATGTTAGCACACAGTGTTAGTGTTATGTTCAACCTACGACCTATACAAACAGCATCACATTAGTACAATGTTAATTAAGGGACCCGTCTCGGCTCCCTCGGTGCCTATTCCACTTCACTTAACCAGTTATATTTACGTAAATATGTTTCTAGAGTGTACCTAGTAATGTACATAGTAGGTTATAAGTCCATTTAGACGGAGAGAGTTCCTCGCCTGAAAGATACGAAAGGAAAAAAGAGTTGCTAAACAATTGCCGCTCGCTCGTCCACACCGGCGAGAATTGCCTCACAATTGAATATTGATAGTATCCATCTATAAACAGAATTCTTCCCCTAGACGTAACCTTGCCTGGACCACCTGCAAGTCCTTAAATAGACCTCGGACGCAGGTCGGTCGAAGTAACGAAAACCGGATTAGGTGGGGTCTCTCAGAAGAGGTGGATCCACGGTGTGAATGCGGAGCTACGCCGCAGACTATGACCCACCTGTTAACTTGTGCTGCCTGCCCAAGCACGAGTATTCCGGAGGAATTCATGAGTGCCTCTGAGAACGCTATCGGAGTGGCTACATACTGGGCAAACAAAATATGACACGATAATGCCGTCGACTCGACAAAAGAAGAACAGAATTTTCAAGCAATAAATCGGGTGACATAAGGCGATATGTCGTTACTTGTAATCGTAATATAGGTAATCGTAGGTGAGAATTTAGTGTTAAACATTTTGATACGATAAAATTAATGTCTAGATTAATGATTCCACATTTAATTTACATGGCTATTGTTAAAGTCTGCAAGAATGGGATTTGATGTTCTCAATCGAGTAACAAACCATAAAAAACAGAGCAATAAGAGCTTACGACAATTTGCCAATAAAATCTCACGACCAATTTAAAAGGCATTTAATGGATATGTTACCGTCAATGTGCATAATCCGGTATTTTATACAATGTATAGACAATGTATATAAAATCGAGTGCGCAGCCGACAATGTATTAAATGATATCAAGAAATATAAATGGTGGTTATAAAAATAACAAACACTAGGGTTAATACGGGAGCTACCTACTTACTGCCGCCTTAGCCTTCTAACCTACATATATCCAAGTCGGGGTGCAGTATCACACCACGCAAATTTACTTGGATAGATTCAGTTAGAAGGCTAATGCAGGAGCGGAGCGGAACGCAGCTCCCGCGTTAGCCTTCGTGGTTATTTTTTTATAACCATCCAGAAATATAATTCCCGCAAAGCAAAGCAACTAAAGACCAAAATCTATTTATTTCACACATTGCCGGTGGAACAGCATTGCCTAGGCATTGTACAGAATGCCTGCATTATACGGATTACCGGTTACAAATAAAATGATATGATACTGTTAGGAACATAACAACCTAATATTGGTCGGGAATTTCACACATTATTTGGACCCTTGTCAATAGAAAAGAAAGTATTCTTATTGGAACGCAGGGATAAGGGTAAACTACATTTGTGGCAACGGCGCAGCAGAGCCGAATACTCCATTCAATAAGATTATTTTGTTTAAATGTATTATTATAACATTTATATTGATTGTATTATGGCAATAATAAAGATTGTAGGCGCACACCTTACTAATTGCTAAATGTGACTATCGGAGGATAGGCAGGTACATTCCCTCCTATTAGCCATTCATACAGATTGAATAAGGTTCTTTAAAGGTTTTTAGTTGGTAGTTGGTACATGGACAATCGACAAACGACATCGATAAAATCTTCCTGCTAATTATAGATATAGTTACACGGTAATTCATCCATCCCACATCTACAAATATTCTTATTTAATAAATTGGCAGACGAAGTCGCTAAATAAAGCTTGTATTTTTATTAACTAGCTTTCTGAGGTGACCCTCATTCGACTTAGGTTGTACCTGAGGTCGGCCGGGCGTCCCCAGCCACGTACAACTTTTATTATTAATAATACTTTCTCGCTCACTGTTACGAAGTTATCCCAAATAAATGAGATGTTCTATTATATTTCTTACAATGTTACCGAGATACTTTGTACAATAAATGTGAAATAAAATGTGTAAATTGTGCAATTCTCGAGAGCAGTCTCATTTAAGCATCATGTTTATTATAAGCATAAATTATATTTTGTATTTGAATGTATTTTCTACTTTTTATTTGACCCTGAATTGTTTGTTATGTAAGTTTGTTTTGTGAAAGTCAAATTTTACAACCTGAATTAGAACCACTTATTCTACAGAGTAGAATTTCACCAAATTCTGTATGTTGATGCAGTTTCAGCAGGATTGCCAAACAGGATTAGTTTATTAGACTACTCTGAAGGTTCGATTTTTGAGGCTATATCATATTGCTACGGAATTGTGGTGGCAGGAAATTCAAAGCAAAAGCCCTTAGATCAAGTGGGGTCATCACTGAACAATACAATATAATATACTTTCACCAATCAAATAGGTTTTTGTATGTGGTGTATGAAACCAAGGTATGTAGTTTAAAAAAAGGGTTTACAATCATCACTACATATTATAAAACAAAGTCGCTGACGCTGTCTGTCCGTCCCTATGTATGCTTAAATCTTTAAAACTACGCATCGGATTTTGAAGCGTTTATTTTTAATAGATAGAGTGATTCAAGAGAAAGGTTTTTATGTATAATACATGCATAATATTGTAGAGAAACACTGATAAATTTAGAGATATGCAACGGGAACGGGATATAAAAATATGGCGGTACGAAGTTCTCCGGGTCAGCTAGTAATACAATAAACAACAGTAACACAAAAGTGGTAGTACAAAGTGTAAAGAAATAATTCCACGAAGAGCTTTTCCTTTAATATTAGAAAAGCTCTTCAAGAACTTCTTCCTTTATAAATCAGTCGGTTTGCCTATTGCAGTCCAATGCTATCACAATGTGCGCCATTGCTCCCAATTCTCCGCATTCCGCAGTTATTTTTTTATCTAGTAGTAGCAGCAGCAGCAGCAGTCTCATATAGGCTGTTCCCGAAGCTACCGATTATAAAATGGTTTTCCCACCCCGTTTTGAGAACTCCATGGTTTCCTCATAGACCAACTCATATGCACAACTAGTTGTGCCAAGTAAAATAGTATTTCTTTATGGCACAACTATACAAAATAGCACAATTAGTTAACTCATGTAGCCTAATCTCATGAATAGAATGAAGGTATGATTTTTTTAATGAATGGCTCTGCGCTTTTAGCATCAATTCCGCCAAAGTCCCGTAGTAGAGCTATTATTGTAGGAAATAGAGTGGACCAGAATTTGACCAGTTGAGTCGAGTTTAGTTTGTAGTCAGGTACCGCAGAGTCTAAGTCAAAAAGAATTTACCATTTTAAGGAGTTAATTTCTTTAAATTTGGCAAGATTTTACGAAGGGCAATATATAACTTTAATTCCTTAGGTATATAAATAAAACCATCCCATATTTCTGCCCTAACCCTATAGGTATCTTACACTAAACCGCCGGAGCAATCTCCCGTCGATATCACGACAGCCAGCCGACGTGCCTGGCATACCTACCCGCTGCGTAATGAGCCGTGCCGTCTGACCTGAATGACAATCACCATTCATCAACTTTGGCCAAGTATAGTCGTGCATTTTTGGATATATCCTTCAAGAGAAAAGTTGTTGGCACCCTCATTTCAGAAATTAGTTTTTGCTTTAATTAGAAATTAGTTTTACATTGTATTATTAATTGGAATATACTTTATTTATACTTATACCTCGGGACACGTATCTTGGACCTAAATCGAGAGAATAACGAGGCCCTGGTGCGCTCGGATCGTTTTGTAATAATCTATGCTCAGTGAATTTGAGCTCGTCCACCGCAGTAGCACCCCGTGCTATCCTCAAAAGCACATTTTGAGCACATTTTAGGTCCAAGATATAGGTCCCGAGTAAAACTAATATTCGGTTACTAATCTTCTTAATTTGAAACCCACTTTTGTTTATCTTCTTATCTTCTAATATATAAAAATCAATGCCACTTTTCGTTGTTAGTTTATACTCAAGAACGGCTGAACCGATTTGGCTAATTTTAGTCTTGAAATATTCGTGGGTGTCCAGGAAAGGTTTAAAGGATGAGAAAATAGGTGCAGCGGGCACGGGAAAAATATGGCGGTACGAAGTTCGCCGGGACAGCTAGTCTTCTTATAAACAAAACTGGGTTTTAAATATAAGGATAGAAATATTGATTTTGACGTTAAGTATTACAGTGTGGTATAGATAATAGAGTTCAGTGATTACAGTACTATTATCTGTTCTGTGATATTACTTTGTGATCTAAACGAATAAAGGAATTTGATTCTGAGTCAATATAAATTTAGTTTAATAATATTTCTGCCTTTAGATAAACGTCAAGTCAAACGAATCAATTCAAGCAAGATAATGCTTTCAAATATAATTTATTCAGAACATTTCAAATTTCCAACTTCAATATATAACAAGATACGATTCCGTATCTGACAGCTTTAGAATCAAAATGATAGCAATTTAACTATGTATCACAAAGATCCGGGATTGTCCGGGATTACAACGACGTCACCGGGGAGTCCCGCGATTTAGAATCAGACCCTATTGTAAGCTGCGGGCTAGTAAAGTATAGACATAAATCAGACAAGATTGTGATCACGATAAAGAACCAGAACAGTGCGTTTTGAGGCTTTATATGCTCTGGCAATACTCGCAATTTATCATATTATGTGAGTTTTTTTTAGTAGAAAATGATGTTTGAGATCTTGAGTGTTGCACTCGCCCATAGGCCACGGTAACCTCTTACCATCAGGAGGGCCGTGTGCTTGTCTGGGACCTAAGTAGTATAAAAAAATGACTATGATTGACACGTGTTTTGACGTTTATGACAGTCATCAACGTATGTCATAAACGTCAAAAAACGTGTCAATACCATTATATTCATCACTAGCTGACCCGGTGAATTTCGTACCGCTATATTTTCTGATCCCGTTCCCGCTGCATATCTCTGAATTTATCAGTGTTTCTCTACAATATTATGCATTTATTATACATATAAACCTTCCTCTTGAATCACTCTATCTATTAAAAAAACCCGCTTCAAAATCCCTTGCGTAGTTTTCAAGATTTAAGCATACATAGGGACGGACAGACAACGACAGCGACTTTGTTTTATAATATGTAGTGATGATTCTTTCCGAATCGGCCAATGAATTGCCATTTGCCTAGGCGGATAGGAATTTAAAAGTTATGGTAGTATAAAGAAAACATACTATACATTACTAAAACATCATCTCGTAATAATACTCTTTTTTGAGCAGTCGTACAATACGCGTGGTTCCCGGCAGAGTAGAATTTGGACCACCCCATCTCTTGTCATACGGTGTCGTACACGACTAAGGGATAGGGCATATCATACAGATAGGTATATACAACCCCGACTCAGCCTCAGATGCAAGGCTCGAGTCAACAACAGTATCCGGAATACGACAATAGGCTCACCCCCTATTACGTGGGACGTAATACAATGATTGGTGAAATGTGGGTGTTAATTCACCTCTGCCTAACCCTCCGGGGATAAAGGTGTCATTAATATGTATGTATCTACGTACAAAACTCTCTTCAAACTTCTAAAGAACCTTCTAAAACTGCTATAACTCAAGTGTTCAAACACGTTAAGCTTACAAAGTGAATTCCGTTTTAAGTTAAAGCTGCATACTAAATTCTATTCGTTCGGAAACTATAACGTTCGGAAAAACTTCGAAGGAATATATCCACGAACTGAAGCATGCAGCTAATCTAATTTCACTCTTATATAGTACCAGAGAAGGTTGGGTTTCTATTAACGGAAGCCAAATTGTATGTTGCTATAATTCTTTTTTAAGGAGTTAAGGTTTTATCTTCGTTGCGATTTGAACTGTATTTCAGATATCATAAAGTTAAATTTCTCTTGAAAGAAAACTTTACGCACAGGATAAAGGATTTCTTAACTAGAAAATTCGAGTAAATTTTTTCCCGTAGAAACTTGTGGTTTTGTTCGCTACTAATTAGCCTATCATGTTATATTTTAAATGCTCGAGGCACAATGCTGAACACACTTTTTGCTTTTTTTCATAACGGATTATAATGGAAACACAAGATGTTCTTTAAGAGACCGGATTTTTTAGGTCAGTAGCAAGAATTTTCTGTTGTCCGATTGACCCACTTCACTTATTACAATAAGTTAAGCTTGGGGCCCGATTCAGTCGAATTATGTTTTAAACCGACTTCAAAGCAAGGGTTCAGGATCTCAATTCGCCTGTATTTTTTTATTTTTGGTTTCCAACAAAACTCTTGACCCAGTGAACCTATTTTGATGGTTCTTATTTTTTTTTGAAAGCTGATGCTTCCTGTGTGGTTTCATATCCAGGAAGTCAGCATCTGATGCTGGGATCCTGGAAAAATTGAGGAAAATACCACCCCATACAGACCGTACCTACCTATTGAAAAGTAGAAAAAGTAAGTTGATTATTAAGTTTTAGAAGAATACGCAATATTTTTTTACTTTTTAGTGCATATTATTTTTTATTGGAATATTTTTTTGGTTGGTTTTGTAGTCGGTTTTTTTATTATTAAAATTTTAGTTTTAATAAAACGTGTGATGAGTGTTTCTACACGTAAAAAAGGGTTGGCAGAGATACCATCCTTCCACACATAATATCCGGACCACATCTTTCGCTTCTTCTACTTTCGTAACATAGTTTTTATATATACACACCGGCTACGGATAAGTAATAACTTACTTTTGTTTTTTAAATGCGACGAAGACTTAGCTCGATAGCAGGGCTGACACTGTTCTGGACGCTTTTAACAATATTTAAGTTATACCCTTAGATTATATTTTATATTCGTCGTATAAAGCATAAAGCGTTTCCTTTCGTATTTATTTCCTTAATGATGACGAAGGACTCTCGAAGGGACCGCAGTAAGGGCCTCATTTTGTGAGGTTTCCGTTCGCTATCAAAAATGGAAGAAAAAGTACCCGCATTCAAATTATGTGAGGCTTTTGATTTCGTTCATTTATAGGTAAACTAGCTTTTGCCTGCGGCTCCGCCCGCGTGGATGTCGGTTATCGCGACCAAACATAGCCTATGTCCTTTCTCAAGGTCTAATCTACCCCTATACCAAATTTCATCAAAATCGGTTCAGCGGTTTAGTCGTAAAAGCGAGACAGACAGACAGACAGAGTTACTTTCGCATTTATAATATTACTAGCTTTTGCCCGCGGCTCCGCCCGCGTGGATGTTGGTTATCGCGACCAAACATAGCCTATGTCCTTTCTCGAGGTCTAATCTACCCCTATACCAAATTTCATCAAAATCGGTTCAGTGGTTTGGGCGTGAAAGCGAGATAGACAGACAGACAGACAGACAGACAGACAGACAGACAGAGTTACTTTCACATTTAAAATATTAGTAGGGATAGTAGGGAGTAGGGATGTAAGGTATAAGACCAAAAAAAACACGTTTGGTTAAACAAAAGAAAATTTATAAGTGGGTATACTAGCTACCGCTCGCGGTGTAGCCCGCGTGTAAATCTGATTCCGTTCCCATAATCCATGGGACTGTATTCCCGGGTTGAAAAACAGCCTGTCTTATTCCAGAATACCTAATCTATCCCTGACTGTACCATAGTGTGTTCAATCTTTCCGATCTACAATGCGCTATTATCCCTCTAACAACCGGAGGGCAACATACTACCCTCTTTTGAGGGTTAAACTTGTTCTCATGAACGTAATTATCTTTTTTTATACCACTCAGGTGGCCACAAGCACTCTCCCCACCTGATGGAAAGTGGTCACAGTGTCCATGCAGCACCAGGGTCGTCACAATCGCACAGCCAACCCCGTAAGAACCCTTGCCAAGAACCCATGCCCTTCTTCCAGAACCCCATACTATAGTCGCTCCCAAAGATATTACCTATATAAAAAGAAGTAGATATGTTATTGCGCGAAAATCGTGAAGATCCGAAAACGAGTCAATTGGAACGTTTGCCTCTAGTACCGCGTGCCGAGCGGCGCCGGTCGGACGTTGAGTGGAAGCTTAAAAAAATTACGAAAATGCCATCGTATGTTTATAGACACTGCAAGAACTATTACTCTAAAGTTAATACACCAAAAGTGTAGATGAATTAAAAATGTGTGAGTTCGGCACATTTTTCTACGTTGATTTGTAAGTATATGACATGTCTATGTTATGAAATGTCATTGGTCGCTCCACTCAAATAGAAAGCTAGAGAAATAAATACCTTCGATAATTTTGGTGCAGGTGAACATAACTCTCCTCTCCTGCTATAACTCACAAGCTCTCCGGTATAGGGTCGGCCATGAGAGTACAGACATGTGACGAGGCAGTACACAAATAGTCCATTCATGACATTAGGGCCTATACACACGGTACAAGTTAGTATAGAATTTGAAAAAATAACAAACTGCGTGCAATGAAATTTTGGGTGCAGCAGTCCAGAAAGAAAGCATAGCTATGGTTGCCTGTAAGAAATTGCCACAGAGCGATAAGGCGGCCATCTGTACTTACCACAAACTTGTAACTCTCATGTAATATTGTTTGCGTATGAAGTGATTTAACGGTGAAGCGTTTGACAGCTCAATCAGAGATCGCGGGTAGGATTCTCACTCAGTAAAAATATTTGTATGCATATTTGCATTGAGTATAGGTATATATTTAAATTTGTATTTTATGTACATACAATATGCATTATTTACAAAACAATATCTTCGTAAGAACCATTAACACAAGCTACTTAAACTATGCTCACTTTGGGTCTAGATAAAGCCATGTAGAATATCCTAGATTAAAAAAAAATAGATGCATTCAATTCTGTTGCACATTGCATAAAGTTTCAAATAAAATTGAAGTGTGAACACAGGGCTTTATGCCCAGCCAGACGCCGCCAACCTTTGGTTAATAAATTATGATAGAGGGAGACAGAAATAACATCTCTCTGTCTACACACATTCTGGTTCCCAGGGGGACGAAAACGAAAGTAGCTAGAAGCGAGATATGACAGGCAAACCGGATGGTGTTCCCTTGTATGCATTATTTGCTAGTCTATGAGGTTTGGTGTGTTCGGGGTAGTTTGGTTGTCTAACGTCATAGGTAGTAGGTTCGTTGTCTGCTCAATGTAAACATAAAAACCGGTCAAGTGCGAGTCCGACTGAGGGTTCCGTACAAAACTGAATTGTGGGATGAACTTATGATATAAACGGCCATATCTTTTTATTGCATTGACATAGAAGTTTGCTTTTTTTACCGCTGTAAGAGGTTTCAGACTTGAATATTTGGAGTAAATTTCTACTTGATCCGTCCACAAATTCCCGAGAGTAAGGTTTTGACGGACAGACGGACAGAACGATGGACAACGAAGTGATTCTAAAAGTAAGTACGGGACCCCAAAAAATGTGAAATAAACCAATCTCTTGTATTGTTCTCGGTTGCATCCAAGACTTTCACATTTGCTTCGGTGACTGCCGTTTAACCTCCCAAACTCGAGAAAAAATCATCCGAGAGCCTCTTTCGTTTATCAGCAGGTGCACAGTCTGAAAGAAAGAAGAAAGAAAGAAGAAAGAATCTCTGTACAGCTCCATATACATGTAAATCGCGGGAATTAATCAGTATTCACCGCGAAGAGAGCCACGGGCATCAAGTATACCTCGGGACTGATATCTTGGACCTAAAAACGTGCTCTACCTATACGCGCAGTACACATGTTTCTCGGGTGTCTTTTTGAGGATAGCACGCGGTGCTGCTGCGGCGTACGAGCTCAAATTCACCAAGCATAGATTATTACAAAACGAGGTATATTGTATAACTTGAACCACAACAAAAACCCTTCAGTTCTTTTCCACGACACTCACCATCTATATGACTTCCTTACTGAATATGTAAAAGCTATTTGCAGTAATATTCTCGAGCGGAAAAAGACGGGTATAAAGAGACAAAGAGTATTTTTAGTATAACAGCACGAATGTTGTATACTAGCTGTGAGCCGCGGTTGCGCCCACTGCCACCTTACTCAATTACGGCACAAAATGTACTCTATATGTGCAAAACGTGTTTTTAGTGTCTTTTGAGTATAGCACGGATGCTACGGCGGAGGAGCTGAAATCTACCATTCATAAGTAGATTTACACGGAGGTAAGACACGACGATATTCCCGTCTCAACTAAGCAGTCCGACTGAGGAAGTAAGATCATAATAACCTCGTGTTGAGTTCCTGGCCGTGAGTAGCGTAGCCAGAGCTTACTGAAGAGTTTTTGTGCTGTCAGTGGGAAGACCAAAGGCTTGTCCTGCTTTGTCTTCTGCGCTGACGGCACAGAAACTCTCTGTTCTGGTGATTTTATCAAACCAATACGCGTCAGCACCTCGTTTTTCTCGTAACTTGAGGTCAAGATAATGCTAGGAACTATACTAGGGTTTCCCCACCCGAGGTTGTCTAGAAGCCTCTATGCCAATTCTTTGTAGACAAAACGAGCACAGACCCCATGACTCTAACGACTCAACCGCAAAAAATACTCAAAAATATCACCTATTAAGCCGTGTACGCACGTACAGTCACGTGCACTGCTATGTATACAGTGATAAATTTGCAAAAAGCAAGAAATGCAAAAAAAAAAAAACTATTTTAAAATGATCTTTTTTTGTTAACAAGAAAATAATGTTTTTAGATAGTACCTAGATAGTAGCTGTTGCTCACGACTCCGCCCGCATTTTCGGTTTCAAGACTAATTAAAATATTTAATTAACTATTATGTTTTTGGCAGTTAATGATAAGCTTTATCTAATAAAAATGTTTGTATATGTACATTGATATTTTTATTTGAAATTTATTAAAATATAAAATAAAAATTAACAATTTTATGTTTAATTTTGAGTAATTTGTTTTGAGTAATAGAATATTTCTATTAATATAAAATAATATGCTTTTATTTGTGAGGTCTTTTTAACTGGTACAAACCCAGATTTACCTTCTCGCTCAGGCGGAGTAGGGTGTGATTCAGTACCGCTCCGTTACCGCGTGGGTTCGTTTCATTACAGTGTAATAGTATTGTAATTCTTAAACTATAGGTAAGTTTTAAACATCTTCTTCTTCAACCGAACGCCAATATCTGTTGTACAGTCAGTACGTACGTACAGAACGTACAGGGGCCCTAGACAAAGTGACATTCTATTGATGGAATCGCTCTGAAGCGAACTATTTTTAAGGTTTTAGCAATGGATTTCGGGACATTGCGGTGGTTATAGTAATAATGATAAGTTAAATAATGTATTTCGAGTTACAAAGACTCAAATTTCATTAAAAAATATAGTTATATTAATTACAACGTTTTTGTAGCTGACTGTATACAAATACGTCATATTTTCACAAACGCGCGAGTTGATGACACATAAATAATTAAAAATCAAAATTGCCAACTCGCGCGCGCTCGCGAATTTGACGATCGCGAGATGGTGAATGACTCAATGATTTATGTCAATTTCATACTACAATTAGCGATTCCACTGGCGTTTTCGCCAATAGAATATCACTTTGTCTAAGGCCCCAGTACAGTGATCTTAATGCCTTGGTTTTCTCCCTTCCTGTCGACTGATTGTTCTGACATTTGGTACACACCTTTAGTTTCGACAATAATACAGTTTAAATCAATAAAACAGTTTGATTTTCTCTTAATACCTTGATATTAAAATAATTTGCAGACTATGCAGTCAAGAGAGTCAAGAGAGCCAAGAAGTACATACATTTTAGAACCTGGATCCGTCTTCCTGCTTCGCGTTTTATGGGTTTCTTTTGCCTTTTATAGCAGCGACTGTCAGCGCAAGAGCCTCGTCCGTAATTGGTATGATTTCGGGAAAACTGCCCGAGCTTTCATGAGATTGATTGGTACTCTAACCCAGTGCGAGGGATATGGTTACAACAATCTCACCTCCGGTAACCGAAGACCCACAGATGGCGTGCATTTTAGTCGGTTCGCGTCCGACATAACCTCCTCCACCGGCTCCTGCGGGGGAGGTATGAGGATTTTTCGCACGAGAAAAAAGGTAGGTACCTACCTACCTTTACTGGTACGTACTCTAAACCGTTACTGGTACCGTCAATGCAGTCTATTCGTCACACTGTGCTATTAGCGTGCCCTAATACCTATCGGGAGATGACTGGTGGTCATCACGGATGCAGTACATCCATCGGCTGCTATAAATACCGACGGTCGATGTCACCGCGCGTGCGCCCTGCACACTCACTCATTTAACACTTATGTAAAACCATTTTTGGGTTCAAATTTTGAGAAGTTCTGCCTGTGGAAGTACTTCGATTTGGAGTAGTTACGTCGTTAATTGTCGCAGCGTTGAGTACTTTGGGTTCAGTACTTGTTGTGTAGGTAGTATTTTTTTTTTTTTTTGAAGAATTATATATTATTAGTAATCGAAATTACTAATATTCCTTCTAATATGGGGTTCTTCCAGAAGGGCATTAGAAGGTTTCTTCAGAGTTGGCAGCACGAGTTGGACGCCCCTGGTGTTGCATACGTCCATAGGCCACGGTAACCGCTTTCCATCAAGTGGGCCGTGTGCTTGTCTGCCACCTAAGTGGTATAAAAAAAAACCCTCCAGTTAAGCTAAATTGCTTGTGTTAAGGAGTGGGTTCACGTCGGTAGTGTAATGGGCAGGATTTGAACTCGAACTCTCAATCGTAAAGCCGACTACATGACCATTAGGTTAAGTATATTTTGTAAAATCAGCTATTGGTATGTGTCATAGAAAACTGACTTTTCTTGTAGATCAGACGTGTGAATTTTCATTACAGGTACCATAAAATGCTTTGGCGTATTTGACTTTTCCGGGGATGACTGTCATCCAATCCCCTTACGATTGTATCGTTCATTGTCTCCAATATACTTCTTAAGAATATCGAATGTTTCGAATGTTCAAAAAGTGCCCTGAGTAGCTCAGTTGGTTGGAGCATTCAACTTCGAGAGCGTTTTATAAACAGCTTCACATTTGGTTCACAGACAAACAGGGAGCCTTCGTTACGCTAATAGATGAGGTTGGGCCCCGAAGGTCTTGATTAGGCCACATATATTATATACCCGTATTATTTACTTTCCTTCAACCTAGCATTAATTCCCAGGCGCATCCGAAGCTTTCACCTCGGAGTCTGGGGTCCGCTTTACCAGTTTAACTGCGGATTTGGCTATACCTCGATATTTTTCATGAAACGACTGCCATCTGGCCTCCGCAACCCAATGTTGACATAAGGCGATATGGAAGCATTGCAGCTAGACCGTTGTTGTTGAACCCGTATTATTTACTATGGATTGTAAAGGGGTAGGTAGGTACTTCCATTTTGCCCCACTAAGCGTCCCCACTAGTAGGCTAAAGTAGACTTGAAAAGTAACTTCCAAAATTTCGGTCTAACACATTTGTCTGCCTCTTGAGTACGTTAAACAAATATTACGAGACATATCTGCTACCCTTGTCGATTATATCAGGAACGTAACGTGTACCTGTCAATTTGAAGGACATACCGTACGTTATTCGAGCACTTTTACACAAAGTCTCACTTTCTTTAAACTAAATAAATGCTCTGGAACATTCTACGTGTGAGATACAATATTGAATATATTTTGTAAGTGTCGTGTCACGTTTAGTTTGGAAGGCTCAGTATATCTGTTACGTACAATATTTATATGAGACAGCTAGGGATTGCTCTCAATATTCCTTGAAGACTAAATATATTCTAGACTATATTTTGTAGGATATCGCAACGTGACTAAATGCTTTCTACTTATTTCTTCAAGGAGATAATATAGTGTAATGATTTTGAAGTGCGTAATGTGTTAAACATTACGCTAATTTCTGCTGTGTAAATAATCTTCACCTCCGATAGCATCCGAAGCTTTCACCTCGGAGTCCGGGCCAACTGAGGGTTTTGGCTGAATTTCGATATTTTCCACAACCCATTGACGATATCGAAGAATTGCAGTTACACCAGTTGTTGAACTTTTTTAGCGCTCCAACTACCCGTAACGATTGCCATAGTTCGTATGACCACCGGGACCGACGGTGTGCTCTCTGAGCCACGACCAGACCAATGCAAATCATGCATACAAATATTTGCACTGAGCGGGGATCGAACCCACGCCTACTGCGTAGCCACAAAGGCTATCTGAATAGTATTTCCACAGCTATGTAATAGTAATTTGTGAAATTATAACACAACCTTTTCTTCACATCATCGTTTGTTTATGTATAACTAACAATAGGATAAGATAATATTTAATTACTAACACTATGTATCACAGGTTTATTATTATTATTATTATAGGTGACCAAATTACACATTCAATTTTAAAAATTACAAATATCATTCACTAACAATTCCACCTTATGATTGGGGGTTGATAAGTGACGGATATATAGTTTTGTAGCTAACTGCTTATCTTCCAATGCGAGAATTAGGGATTTCTTTTCTATTATATTGAATTATTATGTATGCAGTTACCATACGTTTTCAGTCAACAGTTTAAAGTATGAATGAGGGCAGGCTAAGAAAATATGAATGAGTCGCGTAAAGGGGACATGATAGGGACGGTAGTGAAAGGAACTAACATTTGACCTGAAAGTATGGTTAAGTATGACATGTTCATAAGTAAATGAGTGGTCAAAAAAAAACAATTACATCACTAATTGAGGAATTGTAAACATAAAAATTGACAACCAATAAACTACTTCAATAATCACTATAATTTGTAATGTAAATAATTTATTGTAAAAGAAAGTACAAAAAATACAGTATGAACCCATACAAATATTTGCGTGGATTAATATGTATACAAACGACATTACTCTAAACAGATCTCGTAAACCCTGACAGAAATAATTGGCCAAGATTTACATAAAGCCATTCGTACACGAAGGAACCGTCTCGAATTATCAGATGAATGTTTGATACGAGGCGAGCTCGCCCCATCGACCCTTACGGCCTATTTTTAGTCATCGACCGATCTATACCTACGTGAAAATTTCAGAGGCACCCCATTGGTTGACTAAAAGTGACGTCACGAAATGTCTCTAGCCAATAGGGGCAGGGGGTTGCGCGCATGCCCCGAAAGCCTTTTCAGCTCACTGGCAAAGCTCGGCAGTCCGGGCGAGGTGTTCCCAGGTGTGCGAAGTACCCGCCGACACAATCAAAGGTCAATATATATTTTTTTGATTATTAAAAGATGCTGTTTATCGCCATTTTGGTATTTTAGAAACGGATTATTTTGTCGATTGCGTTGTAGTGATTTTTGTTTCATTTCGCGCCTAAATGTGTGTTTTAGGTTTTTAGGAACGGACCTATTTTTGAATTTGGACCAACATTACTTTAGTGTTCTCTCATTTAAAAATAGTGAGTTAGTGTGCATTTAGGTGGATAATATATATTTGTGTGATTACATCCCAAAATTGTTCTATTGATAATGTGTTCGTGTTACATAACTATTACATAACGGTGATCTATCTATGTGTGTTTGTCTATCGCTGTGTGTGTTTTTAGAATGTGTTTGTATGAGCGGCAGTGCTGTGAAATATAGATAAAGAATCAGTGTAAAAAAGATTTTTAATCTATCGAATTCACTGAAAATTAGAAGTTAACAGAACTGCCATAAAGCAATTTTTTATACTAGGTACTTGGCTGGTGAACAAGGACATGGTTCTTTGCTGGTTACGATGGCGACCTAATTAACAGCAAGAATATAATTATGGTTGTAACAATATGACATGTGTTTTTCATAGTGTGACTGTGTGTGTCAGAAGAATAAAGTGTGAAACAATGTATGATTTTCCTCTGTGATGAGCCTGCGTGGCGTAGCGGTAGTGAACGCGGCCGCTACGCAGGAGGCGCGGGTTCGATCCCCGCTCAGTGCAAATGTTTGTGTTCATGAAATATGGGTATTTGCATTGTTCAGGGTGTTTCTATGTATGTATGTATTTACAAAAAAAGTATCTAAGTATGTTTATCCGCATTCTAGATTCCATAACACAAGCTAGTTAAGCTATGCTTACCATGGGTCTAGATAGCGTTGTGTGGGATGTTGTGGAATATTCATTTATTTATTTATTCAGAATATTATTTACGGTGCAATATTATCTTAATTTAAAAGTTGGTGGGTTAGCATGTGTGAATGTGTTATTGTGAGTGTCTGTATATGTGTGAGTGGAAAATTGTGCGTGTAGTGACCATTATGATGATTTCTATAGCCCGAGCCGACGGCGTTTGACTCACTCATATTAATTCACACAAACGCGTATTTAGTCCTTAACCTAATATTTTAAAAGGTTTGTAAAAAAAATTAAACAAAGAATTCAACACGGTGAATGAAATGATGTTATTAAATAAAAATATAGACTCACTCTTATCCGTCTGGGGTAGGCAAGGCATAGGCAACGGGTCCTCATTTGCTTCTGTTTGAGCTTCGTCTACTATCATTAAAATTACACTAAAAAAATAATAGATTAACCAGAACAAATAATACTTAATTAATCGTTACGAAAAAATAAGAAATTAATCGTTTCAAAAATAAAACGGCCAATAAGCTACAGCCCGCGTAGAGTACCGCTACGCGTCGTAGCAGGCTGTAGCGGTCACTTCTACGTAAGGGCGGAATCACACTTCGTTACATGTTCTTATGCAGCAAAGCTGTATTCGCCCAAATATTTGTCATCATCATCATCATTCTCATGGATTCGTATTTTCCATGATTGCATTCGAGGCCAAGGTGAACTCCTTCACTTCGCGCGCACAATCATTCACTCGTGCTGCGGCCTTACCATAAACTCTTAAAACAGGCCAATATTGAACTGCGGTCATTCCACCAACTGCAAATGTCACTTTGTAATGTCATATGAATATATAGGACTAGCTGTTGCCCGCGGCTCCGCCCGCGTGGAATTCGGATTCCGGTCCAACTTTAATGTATGGAAATCTGCCCGATTTATTGACATTTATGCTCACTGCTCCGCTCCCTTTAGTAGTAGCGTGATGTTATATAGCCTATGTTTTTCCCAGATAGTGTAGCTTTCTATAGGTGAAAGAATTATTGAAATCGGTACAGTAGTTCCGGAGCCTATTCATAACAAACATACAAACATACAAAAATAGGTACAAATCTTTCCTCTTTATAATATTAGTGTAGATTACAAAGTGAAATTTGCAGTGGGTAGAATGACAGCAGTTCAATATTGACCTCTATTGACCTGTTTTAAGAGTTTATGGTAAGGGCCCTGATGTGCCAAACATGTCAGATACATGTGTTACTAGCGTTGCCCTATACTAGTGACTAATTCGTGTCCTAAGATACAATATGTGTCAAAAAACAAGTGTATGGTGAACAATTGCAGTGATTCCTACAGTCCCGCGTCCTTTAGCGGGGCATGAAAAAGCATCTCATGAGGCCGTCAAGCTGAGTGCCACCATTGTAACATGGTACGTGTCTGTAATGGTGACTCTCTTTTCCGAGACTTTGCCTTCAGCTTACCATCAGGTGAGGTGAAGTCAAATTGACGTGTCCTATATAAAAAAAGATATGCGTATTTGCTATTTGCGCTGATGCGGTGTCTGTGCGACAATGAGCTCTGCACACTCCGTCGATTGTGGCCGAATAATGCGAATAAGAAAATGACACAGTTGATTATGGTTCCGCCATTAATATTTACTCTTTTTCGTCGCAGATAAGGAGAATTACGTGTGAAATTCCATAGATTATTCCAGAAGGTATAAAAAGTCTTATACAATAGATGAACTACAAAAGTAACCCTACAGCGGAGTAGATAACAGTCTGTTGTTTATAACATATTCTGGAAAAATAAATAAAAATAAACTTCTCAAAATGTTGCATCCAGTAATACCAGTGACACGTTGGGATTTTTTTTTTCTAACCAGTAACACCAATATTTTGCGGTGTTGGGAAAAAAATTTTTGCATCCGGTAACATCGGTGACCCGTTGTGATTTTCCCAACTAGTAACGTGCAGCATGAAGCCCCTTTTCAACAAGCGGGCGGCACACAAATCACTCTCGCCAACAAACCGCCCAACACTGAATTACTCAAAAGCAAAATGTATAATTCACAAAAGTTACTTTTTCGCATCACAAAGGGAGCGGAAGTCGTAAACCGCGTCTGTTTCCGGCCACAAGATGGCGGCCGGATGTGATCCGAGTGGCGGCATCCGGGACACTTCCGCGGTGCTTGAGATGAGAGAATGTGATTTTTGGGACACGACTTTTGTAAACCGTCTTCGCTCAACAAAAACAATGGCATAACTATCATTCATAGGTCACAGAAAGCGGTGAGCTTATTACTACGTAGAAAAGAAATCAGCATTTTTCAAAGGAAATTCGCATTACTGTAATTATACTTTTTCCCCCAATAGAGCAAAAACTTATAGCATTTGGCCAAGACAGCAACAATAAAAATAAAACTAACAGATTAACCTTATCACATGAAGCGTAAATCAATCGTTAATAACCCGACTGCCGAAGAAAGGAGGGTAATGTTTTTTGTAGACAGTTCATACATAGTGCACCCGAACAGCAAACACTCTTACTAGCGTGCTTCACTGGCTATGAACCCGGTCCGACATCACAATTATTTAGGTGTATCACTCATTGAAATCAAGCTACTTTTTAACGGATTTTACCGCGATATATCTTTCGCCTTTCCCCCGCGACCATGGCTGCTGAAAAGTAGTCGAAACGTCGGGATAAAACTAAATAGTAACAAATCGCGATAAAATCCGTTAAAAAGTAGTTTTACTTCATAATCATAATCATAATCATATTTATTGTAAATCATAGGTACAAAAGATGTTCACAGAATAATGAGTTCAGCTATGTTTCACCATTTGGGTATACAATATTAAGTAAGTTATTAATTAAGTCATCACATAAAATTAAATAAATATTACAAATCGCAAAAATACAAATTCAATGAGTGAGATACGCATAAACTTCTGACAGTATCATGTAGATGTATTCCATTTACCACATATTCTCCGACACGACTATCCTAATTATGTAACATTCGGTATTAAAATTGTGACCTAATGAACCCTTATCCTTGTTGCAGGCAGCAGGCACACCATGGCGAACTAGCCCACAATCAATACATATCAAATCAACGCACTGACTTAGCTTAACTTAACTTATATCTACTATTTACTCGATACACGTACTTTACAAATTACAAAGAATTTAAAAAAAAAATTGTCCTACAAATAATTGGTAATTAGTGGTTGGGGTTATAGTGATTAGTAAATTGCGATTGGGTTATTGTTGCTCGGGGTGCGTGAAGTGTCGACCGTGGAGACGGAGGGGGGAGCGCTGTTCGGGCGGCTGGGGGGCGCGCTGCGAGGAGGCGCCGCCGCCGCCTCGCCCTCACGCGTCGCCAGCTCCATCAGGGGCTACCTCAGCAACAAGGTCGGCTCGCTGCAACTCAGAGATACAGGTGAGCGGACATTTTATAACATCTGATTGATGAGACAATGACGCAATTACAAAAATTAATGATTTATTTGGGATGGAAGTCCTTTAAGCGGGGTGTGAGAAAGCATCTGATGAGGCCGTCAAGCTGAGTGCCACCATTGTAACATGATACGTGTCTGTAATGGTGACCCTCTTTTCAGAGACTTTGCCTTCAGCTTACCATCAGGCGAGGCGAAGTCTAATTGACGTGTCCTACATAATAATAAAATAAAAATAAAATATTGTGAAAATATTAGAATAAATTTTTCACCCCCTATTTATGGAACAGTTAATAACCGGTTTAAAATTTCCAAATTATAGATAATTTAATCATAGTAGTTATAGGTAGTGAGAGTATCAATCAATTAGCCTATCGCAGTCCACTGCACGGTCCAGCTTTGGCCTACTGTTTCCGTGCTGGTCAGACAGGTTGGCACAGGGCTTTATTTCACCCTTCGGGTGAGATGGGGTGGTGATTTTTGTATTCTTTCTCCGTCACCACACCGATCAGTGAGAGTAAAACTTCAAAATGTGAACGTTAAAACGTTTAAATTATGCAAATTACAAAGTAATTGCGTCATTGTTCTGTTGAAGTTTAGTTTAAATTTTCAGGCATAAAATTTAGATGACGTAAATTATATAGCAGCTAGACTAATGTGAACTTCATTAAACTACTTAATAACATGCAAGACTACAAAAAGAGTGATAAACTTTCAGCACTCAAGGTTACCTGTATAATAACCTGTTCAAAATAAATAACATTTTCTTATTTCTTTCCTTTTTTAAGAAAAAAAAGAATATTAGCAACCGAAATTACTAATATTTTCTTCTAACCCCTCCAGCTAAGCTTAATTGCTTGTCTAAGGAGTGGGTTCATAACTATTTGCTCAATACGTAGATGTCAAAATTATACAACAAGCAATGCTTAAACTCCTGCTTAAGTACTTAACACTAGTGTTAAGGACTTAAGCACATACAGTTATCCTGTACTAATCAAACAACTCGTACTTGATCGCTCCAAGTGCAAAATTACCCACCACACACTCGCTGCGTTTCCACGCTCGATGGCGATGGCCAGTCTTTGCACCAGGAACAATCCGGAAGGAGAGTCACCGGTTGCCTTAATGTGCCTCTGTTCAATTTCCATAATAAGAATGGCCTATTGTATTGAACAGTTTGCATTGTTAAATCTTTGATAATTTTCTAATGTAGGTATCAGCTGGCAAAAAAAATTGAAACAGACGTAGCAATACCTAACCAAAGACTACTACTTACTCAAAATTAATCAATAGATATCTCTTTGCAAAAAAATTAAAACCAACCTATCTTTACAAGTTTCCGTCTCTAATCCATCAAATTCTTATTCGACACCACTTACCGTCACGTGCCCTCAGCCTCCGCTTTATCATCCGAGATACGGATCCTCAACAACATCGCAAACACTCTCCAAACAACAGGACAAGCAAAAAACAATGACATTATTATCTACAATAATAAGACTTCGCGAAGGGTGAAGCGGCAAACACGGGCCGCGAACATTCCGTCTTATCGTCCAAGGAGATAAACACTTTATTGTCGGGGAATAAGGTTTATAGTCGTAATGAATTGTGAGCTAACGATAAGCAAATATTTAGGGAAGAACGTTATAAAGTAAATTAGGGGAGTGACGTAATACAAATAAAGGAGCAGTCGGGTAGTGAAGGTGATCACATGGGACTTCGGATGTTAGA
Source organism: Eilema depressum (assembly GCA_914767945.1). NCBI lineage: Eukaryota > Metazoa > Arthropoda > Insecta > Lepidoptera > Erebidae > Eilema > Eilema depressum. Next base: position 21,753,746 of record OU612023.1, on the reverse strand, counting down.
GGAAAAAATTAAATATTCAACATGTTAGAGAATTTTTTAAATTATATTTGCCAATTTCATTCCCTACATCTCCAAAACATTTATAAATATTAGATGATTTTGTTCCCAGTAGCTCCAAGAACAAGGTCAACAATTTATTTAGAAAAACAGAACTGTTCTTTATAATATAACTAGCTGACCCGGCGAACTTCGTACCGCCATATTTTCCGCCCGCGTAGTATTCTCATTCCGATTTATCAGTGTCTCTACAATATTATGCATGTATTATACATATAAACCTTCCTCTTGAATCACTCTATCTATTAAAAAAACTGCTTCAAAATCCGTTGTGTAGTTTTGAAGATTTAAGCATACATAGGGACGGACAGACAGCGACAGCGACTTTGTTTTATAATATGTATAGTAGTGATGTATGGAATTCGTTAAACACGTTACTCGGCAACATAGGCCGACGAAAATGAAATGCCAAAAGGTTTTTTCATATGGTCGGGTCGAATATACCTTACACTGTTTTACCTAACTCAGCTACAGAGTGAGGTAAAACTCGATAGAATTTCTGTAAGTTAATATAAAATGGCTAAACAGTATAGTTTTAGATAGAATGGTAAACTAATACTGTAACGAAGATTACGCATTCAGTGTGATCAATCGATCAGTGGTGACACATGCCCACAGGCCGGTATGTAGCTAATTGATAGATGGGCAAAAGTAACAGTAAAGTACGTGTCTACTGTGACAAAAGTTTGATTATCTCGCATGTCTTCTACCAAAATACAAAATTACTTGTAGAATTAGTGGTGCACTATATTTTTTTGTGCTTGTGCCTGTGTGCCCCTGAATAGAACAGCAGCATTGCATTAACATTACAACTAGGCTCTCAGTTTCAAGTAATACATAGCGAACAGATTGTCGTCAACTGGGCACTTTATGTGAATTTCCAAAAAAAATCCCGGAATACTTAGCTCATCTTTCAACATCTGACAAAAAACTCCAGTTGGGTACTTAACTCATTATAGCTCATCATCATCATTCGCTCATTGGCTGTTACAACTGACAATATGTTTAATGAATAAATAAATCACTAGTGAATGATGTTCTTGTAAGAATTACAATTAATTAAAGTCTAACCAAACTTAACAGCGAAGCAAGTAATCCAATCAGCCCGTTGCCAGCAATCAGGGAGCGCTACGACCGAGTGCGGACGAACCTTAAATAATTACACCTTTCAACTTGTTTTGATTAAACTTTAGGGGCTGATTACATTCATCCGCTGTCGATCGCTGGGTTTTCACGTTTGTTGACTCACAAGGTGGACAGACGACCTTATTAAGGCTGCAGGAACGCGCTGGATGCGAGCTGCTTCCAACCGGTCTTATTGGAGATCTATAGGCCTATGTCCAGTAGTGGACTTCCTATGGCTGAAATGATGAATGATGATGACTCACTTAATTCGTAAATAAATGAAATAATTTATACTTCTTGATCTAAAACAGTATGCTTCCGTCCTCTGACTGGCACCCATAGATCTAGTGCTGTTTGAAAAACTTCTTACTGTTTATCTAGAATAAGGCTGCTCAACTTTTTTGACAGTCGGGCCAAACGTACGATTCGGATATTGTAACGTTGATGCACAAAGGTTCACCACCCCTGGTCTAGAACATACATAGGCCTTACAGTAGCATATATTTTAATTTACGAGGTCAATTCATTGCCTTCGTCATATTTACTATCATAGCAGTTTTATCTCTTAAGCCAATAGATATTCTAGAACGACACTCAATCTAGAATATCGATTTATCTGACGATATTTATTGATAGATTTAACAGATTGTCACTGAGTACCATTCTAGAATATGGACCTTATTTTACAAGAAAAGCTCATGTTTATAATTTGCTGATAAAATTACATAATATATCAAAAAATTAACAGCATATTGAAAATGCTCATAGGCAAGCTTACCGATTACCACCTGAAAAAAAAAAGCTTACAAGCAAGTCAGAGCTTAGTGATTGTTTGCTACTTTAAATGTATAAAAAACTTATTCATAACAAAACGGGTCTTTGTTCAAATTGCTAAAACCAAGACGACAATATTTGCCACCACCGCCACAAAACCAACCCTCGTTTCCCAATTTCGTCGCACCCTCAGTATCCCTCAGGCACTAATTGTATCAATTACGGTGTTGCAGGTTCGATGCTGGGCTAGGGCGCTTTGTAGCTAGGGATGACGGTGCGATCCTTTGAGGCAGAAAGTATAGCTTAATTTTGATGACTAACCGAATTTTATTACCTATAGGTTTTATACACCTATAGAGAGTGGAAAGTGCACCTATATTGAATTTAAGGTGGTGGGCTGACTAATGGATTATGAATTAATATACTCACGCCTAAATATCTCAAAGGGGTTGACAGAGGTGGTAGTACCATTTTCCCAATTATGTTTTAGGTTCATACGGATTTGTATAGTGAGGGTGGATAGGTATATCGATTAAAGGAAAAATGAGCAATTAGTTAGCCTGTAGGTATAAATTATTTTAAGAAAATAGGAGAAGCGAAATGTATGTATGCAAACATGTCACTATCAATTGAAAAGATTTAGCTCACTGGCTTGTAAAGGTTTAGGGTCCGGACTCGGGCCGGGGTGCGAGGGATATGGCTACGACAATCTCACCTCCGGCAACTGACGGCCCACAGACGGCGTGCGTTTTAGTCGGTTCGAGTCCGACATAACCTCCTCCTCCGGCTACGGTGGGGGAGGTATCCGTGGGGATTTTGCGCACGATAAAAAAAAAAAAAAAAGGGTCCGGACTCGTGGTTACCTTGTTTTGTCACTCCTATATCCAGATATCGTCAGCTCTACGTTTGATCCCACATAATATGGCATGATTAAATTGCTGTCTACCCTGTACGATTCTAAACCACTCACACTTACTGAAAATCTCCCTACAAAAAAAATTCAATGATATTCTGTTCAACCAGGACTAGTTTCTGTGGCGTGGTGATAGTAAACACGACTGTTACACAAGAAGGGGCAGGATTGATTCCCGCTCAATGCAAATATTCGTACGCATGAATATGTGTTTTTGCATTGGTCTGGAAAATTCCGTGCCCTGAGAGCAAGTTAAGCCGGAGATCTCGGTTGCTATACGAACAACTAAAGCAGTCGCGTAGTCAAAGTCCTTAAAAGTCCGACTAGTCTAACTACCGAACTTCGATTTCCCCGATTGGTTGTGGAGGTCAGATGACAGTCGCTTCTTGGAAAATTTTAAAGTTCAGTCGCATCACAGTTAGACTAGAAAACCGATCAAAACTAAGTTAGGAAAAGGGTAAAAAACTGATGATTCTCTCCAACTAGGACTCGAAATCATATATCATAGCATTAAACGCCATAATACCCCACAAAGGTAGTACATAAACACTTCATATAATTTTTATGTTAACCCCTCCCTGCTAGTACCCCCTTTGCAACCTGACACACCTATAATTTTTCCGTACAAATTACAAGACAGCATCACTAGAGTTGGTGCCTAATTGCCGTTAATAATAAATGATGAAAGTCTGTAAACGCTTGTCCAAATTATACGCAATTATTTGAATTGAGCTCAATTAGAGGGCTTTTTCTTTCTACCTTGTGTATGATGAATCCCTACTAATATTATAAATGTGAAAGTAACTCTGTCTGTCTGTCTGTCTGTCTGTCTGTCTGTCTGTCTCGCTTTCACGCCCAAACCACTGAACCGATTTTGATGAAATTTGGTATAGGGGTAGATTAGACCTTGAGAAAGGACATAGGCTATATTTGGTCGCGATAACCGACATCCACGCGGGCGGAGCCGCGGGCAAAAGCTAGTACAGAATAAATTATAAGGTTGTAGGAATATATTTGAGCCTTACGGTGGGTGTACGGGGAAATCCGTTTTTCCGTACACCTACTGGTGGGTGAAGCTAGCGGGTGTACGCCGTACGGGTTGTGTGTTCATTTAATCAGCTATCACTTGTTCTAATTATAATGGTCACAATAAACTGGGGACAACCTCTTCAGCATTGTTGTACAAGTATTTTAAGATTTTTGTTTCCGCTAGATGTTTTTCCAAGCGGTTTTATAATGGGTTTTCCTTACCTATTTCAGAATATACATAGACTCATAAGTTACAACTCATAATATACATAAACTCATAACTTATAAATGAAAAATAAAACCATCAACATATCACAAGAAAATCTTCGACATCAAAAATCTCTCATCTCAGTAAACCGATTCACAAATCACGTTTCCAGAATGCGAACCGACGCGACGTACCACGTCAATAACGTGCAAATGTAAATGTGATTTGTCTTACATACATTGCTGAGTCAGTTTGTGCTTGCACACGTGTTAGTTCCGCGTCTTCAACAGAAACGGCGATGGAGGGTGACGTTTAATCTGTATCTCCGAGTGAGAATAAATTGGATTTAGCTGGGTAGTGTGTTTGAATTTGCAATGTGTGAGAGATTTATATCTGTGCATTAAGTATTCTAACTATTATAGTATAATTCTATATTAGTAGTCTGTAAAAATACTTAAATTAGCGATTCAGATCACAGCTTTTTTTGGAATTATTGTTCCCTGTTTGCAATAATATGAAATACTGAACAGTTTTTGATGCGGTTTCTTCAGAAGTAGGCTCTTGTTAAGACTCGGCCGGGGTGCGAGGGATATGGCTACGACAATCTCACCTCCGGCAACTGACGGCCCACAGACGGCGTGCGTTTTAGTCGGTTCGAGTTCGACATAACCTTCTCCTCCGGCTCCGACGGGGGAGGTATCCGTGGGGATTTTTCGCACGATAAAAAAAAGGCTCTTGTTAAGACTTCAAATCTGTCGAATGTTTGATTGCACTGTGACCAAAATCGATAACTGAATTAACCGTGGGCGAAGCCGCGCATCGGTTAGCAGTTATAATATAACAAGACAACAGTACAACTCATCATCTACCTACCTATCCCAATTATTTGGTGGCGACACAACATGTTATTCTCCTTCATACATTCCTGTCAGATGTCATTTCCTCAATCACCCCCCTTTGCCATATCGTCTTTCACGCAGTACATTTATCTTTTCTTAGGCCTATCTCTGCACCCCAAAGTCCTTTACATTCATAACTAGAAAACAGTACAACTACTATACAGAAATGAATCTAATTGGCAAACACTCTTAGCATACTGAGGTGAACAAACTTTATACCATCACATATTAATTACAGCCTCCGTGGCGTAGCGGTAGTGAACGCGGCTGCTACGCAGGAGGCGCTAGTTCGATCCCCGCTCAGTGTAAATATTTGTATGCATGAATATGGATATTTGTATTGGTCTGGTCGTGCCTCGGAGAGCACATTAAGCTGTCGGTCCCGGTTGCCATACGAACACCTATGGAAGTCGTTACGGGTAGTTGGAGCTCTAAAAATTCCAACAAAAACGGTATATCTGCAATGCTTCGATATCGCCTAATGTCACTATTGGGTTGTGGAGGTCAGATGGCAGTCGCTTCACAGAAAATATCGAGGTCTAGCCAAATCTGCAGTTAAGACTGGTAAAGCGGACCCCAGACTCCGAGGCGAAAAGCATCGTATGCGACTGGAAATTAACGCTAAGAAGAAGATATTAATTACAATGTCTAGCATCGAATAAATACTCCGTTCGCCATCCACACCATACCCGTGTCCCTACCAGCCGCGTACGCCAAAACTCACAGCAGTCACACCGGGGGAGAGCCGGAAGGGCTTACCCCGGCTTATGAATATTTGATAAAAAGCCGCGGGCCGGACCCCAACCCGTGTACTATATGCTAATATTGAACGAACCACAGACTTCGATAACGCTAGATATCGCAGTCGTCCGGCGTAGTGTGCCAAGCAAGGAATACACAGCTATAATACCTTTTTAGAAAACAGTGTCACTGCATGCCCACCCTCAGTTAAAAGTAAACATCACCTGCAAGTCAGTATACATGCTCAGCTTGGGAGATCAGACGGGAGTCGCTCCCATAAAAGTCACAGAAGAGAAAGGCCTACCTAGGACCATGCAAAATAATGACGATATTCTACAAAATAGTGCAATCTTTGGTTATTATTTACAACTAAAAACTAACTAGGGATGACGATAACACTGCTTGTCTTGTTCTGACGGCACAGAATCTCTCTGTTTTTAAACGGTCGGCAGCTTAAGTGTGCCTCCGCTGGTGTTGCATTCTTCCATAGGCCATGGTAACCACTTTCCATCAGGCGGGCCGTGTGCTTGTCTACAACCTAAGTGGTATAAAAAAGACAAAACTAAATATCAGTCACTATTAACTTTCTGAAGTCTATATTCGAGCGGTCGATAGTCAATAAAAAATGCAAAACTGTGTCGGCTGACTCGTTGCGATAGAAATGATTTTATTTACGGAGAAAATCACTAAATGGCTCGCGTGAAGACAGATGGTTGGCAAGAAACACCACTAAGTGATGAACTTGTAATATAGGCATCTATCCCTACTAATATTATAAATGCGAAAGTAACTCTGTCTGTCTGTCTGTCTGTCTGTCTGTCTGTCTCGCTTTTACGACTAAACCGCTGAACCGATTTTGATGAAATTTGGTATAGGCGTAGATTAGACCTTGAGAAAGGACATAGGCTGTTTGGTCGCGATACCCGACATCCACGCGGGCGGAGCCGCGGGCAAAAGCTAGTTCTTCTATAAATCTTCTTCATCCTAGCGTTAATTCCCAGTCGCATCCGAAGATTCTTCGCAGTCCGCTTTACCAGTCTAAACTACGGATTTGGCTTGACCTCGATATTTTCCGTGAACCGATTGCCATCTGACCTCCACAACCCAATGGTAACATTAGGCGATATCGAAGCTTTGCAGCTAGACCGTTGTTTTTGGACTTTTAGGGCTCCAACTACCCGTAACGACTGTCATAGATGTTCTTATGGCAACCGGGACCGACGGCGCAACGTGCTCTCCGAGGCACGACCAGACCAATGCAAATACCCTTATTTCATACACACAATTTGCATTGAGCGGGGATCGCTCCGGAACCCGCTCCTCCTGCGTAGCGGCCGCGTTCACTACCGCTACGCCACGGAGGCTGTCTATTCTTCTCGTAATCTGTGGTAGAAACATTGTGTATGTTGAACTTGTCAGGATTATGTTGAGAATGGATGACAAGAAGGCAGTACAGGCAAATTCAAAATTCATACCGCTGGAGTTTTCTACATATTTCATGCCATTCATAGTTACGTGTCTGAGTTATATTCTGTTATGAACAACCTATATTAAAACAACAAAATGTAAATATCGTATAACATCCGTCGCTTCCGTACTTATTTTATTACTTAAAATAAAAATATGCGTAGTCAGTTACAGTGTTCCGTCAGATATTTCATTTCGTAAGAAGTCGGTAAAAATAACAGTTCAAATGAGGAAATGAGTTCCCGTTTTTCTTTGTTTGGTATTCTGTCACGCTAAAAGGTATGAACGTGTTTGGCTGAAATTGTATATGGGTTCAGTGCTACTTGGGTTTGAACAGGCTACTTCTTCTCAGGAATAGGTTTCTCTGTTTCGCGAGCGTCCGAAAAGCTACACTAAAATCTCCTACAATTAAGTAATCTATTTTATCACCCTATCGCTCTCCAGGTATTTCTTTTATGAATTACTAGCTGTTGCCTGCGGCTCCGCCCGCGTGGAATTCTGATCCCGTTCATAAGTAGCCTATATGTTATTCCAGGGTATAACCTATATACATACCAAATTTCAACCAAATCGGTCCAGCCGTTTATGCGTGAAAGAGTAACAAACATCCACACATCCACACATCCATTCTCACAAACTTTCACATTTATAATATTAGTAGGAAGTAGGATTTTACAAGACTTGTAGTATTAGCACAAACCTTAGTAGTTTATTAATGCTGTAATTATATCCCTACTAGCTGACGCTGCGAACTTCATACCGCCTAACAGTCGATTCTTAAATTTTTGTTTCTTTTAAGACTTTTTCAGGGAAGTTTTTAAATTCTTCTCTGCGTAAGAACCATCCTTGTACTTCAAGGAATATTCTAAAAAAAATATTAGCGAAATCGGTTCAGCTGGTCTCGAGATTTTGCGCTTAGCAACACATTCAGCGATTGTGATTTGATAGGTATTTAATTTGGTAAATAGGTACTTACATTAAACCAAAGCTATAATAAAAACGAAATAGTCTTATTCTGAGAAAAGCGTTCAATGTTTCTTTTATATTATATTCATGTTTCGTTTTACTAAAGCTAAAGCGATTACTTACCGTGAGTAGGTACATACCTACTACATCTATTACTAACAGAATATTTTATTTTCTTCTCAGAAACACACGAGCACTCGTAGCTACAAGAAAATGCTATTTATTATGTATACTTCTCGGAACACGCCCGAAGCGTCAGGGCTCATTGTAATGGAGTTACCGATTACACTTTTTTGAACAGGAATATCTTTCTGGTGAAGTAATTTTTGTATCCTGGGAATTGTTTATTGCGTTTATACTCGTACATAGAAGTCTGGGAATAAATTTAAAATATATAGGTACCTAAATTAAAAGGCTATTATTATATACGAGTAAAATATGAACTGATTTCACTAGCCAAACATATTTGTAATATAACCACCATAAAACACAAATTCCGTGTCACAGTACCAGCACTTCATACTGCTATGATCCCCATTAGCCATGGGTTCCGTCACCCGCCACGCGCCTCTCCTCCAGATCGGTTATCACGCTATACATTTGTCACGCGTTGTCAAAGCAAGTGGGTTCGATGCGCGGGCAGGGCCACCCTCCGTGTAAGGGCAAAGGGTCGTTAATAGTTTATGATTATTGAGATTTTAGATACGGTTGTGGGTGTTGTGAAAGAAATTATTTTAGAAGATAGATTGTTGTAGTTAATTATAATAATATTGTGGGGTAGTACGAAGCTACAAAGACTAGGTGTGTTGCTGTATGTGACTCATAGGGAACAATCTAATATTTCGGTTGCTTTTTAGTAACCATGGTTCGCCGTAAACCGTAAATAATGGCGGTCAAACTGAGTGCCACCATTGTAACATTTGAGATATCAATCACTGAAATCCGTATAGTGGTTCAGAAGATATGAGGTTTATAGTAAAGATTAATACAAGATTACATATATAGCATACAAGATACACGCGAAAAATATAACCCATCTTGGCGAATACGTTAAAAATAGATTTATTTCAAAAAGTTCACTCTTTAAGTGATGACCCAGTTCTGCCAATTCGTAGTCCGAATCTTCCCACTAACATTTTTAGATTTATAAGTACTGCCTACGCGTACAAATATATCCACAGTTAGCAATTTCGGCGAAACGCTTCGGGTATAAAATAAGACATTTCGTTCAGAAAAGTGAAACAGAATACTTCCCATTACAATGAATCCTTAAAGCCTCGGGCCGTGTTCTGAGAATACACATAGTACCTTTACGTTTTTGTATCTATTTCTAAATAAGGAATAAAATATTCTGTAAGTAATCTTACGCTAAGTAATTGCTATTATTTTCTCCGAATTACTCGTATTTTACTTGATCCATAAATGGCTCAAGACGGACGCAAACATTATTTTTAGAAACTATACAAGCTTAATAGTACCTACATTTTTTAGTCAACGTTGTAATGCCAATATACATTATATTATTATATCAAGCAAACTAATCTACTACATTTTTCTTTACACATAATGCGCACATAGATATGACCATATTGACCATAGCGAAATTTCGTCGCGAAAAATAGACATAAAAAATCTATCCATGTCTGTGATAATGGCAATGTTTGTACGTACAATGCTAACACGATTGCCCGATATCTCAATACATAACTCTCGCTTTGTATTCTCGTCAGCTCCTCGAGTAATCTCGTCCACCATTTATCTCGCTAGTAACGACGAGTTTCCTGCGTCCGTTTTGGCGCACCCTCCCCTCGAGAACGTGCTTCGTTGGTTCAGACGTGAGAGGAATTTAGTTATATTTTTCTACCAACTGCAATTGGAATTTTCATTGTGATTGGAATCAAAATTGATTGAGTGAGATTTGACGAGGGATCAAGGACACTATCCATGTATTATAAAAAACAGCATCATCCGTAACCGTATGTTTGTGGTCGTAAAACTCCGAAAATGCTCTGGTATTAAAATTTTGACATATTCTCTTTGCATTTTAACTGTCAGTAAGTACTTCGTAACCTAAAGTTCCCCGGGATCAGAAAATATTTTTGTTTGTTAAAAACAAAACTACAGCAAGAAATGTCCGGGTCTGAATATATTTTTTTTATAAAGGTCGAAATAATATACAAAGCTGATATTCGTCAAAAAATACAACATGTGTTACTCGTAAAGTGTGTAGTGTTAGGCAATGTAATTTATCATCATACATCCAAAACTGTTTCATGGGTTTGACAAACGATAAACAATAATTTTAATTATATTTTTTTACAAAGGTGTATCTAGAAAATTCGATTCCAACATACATTTTAAACAATAACCCACAAAATCGTCTAAACAAGTAATTATCCGCTTCAAATAATAAAATAATCGGAAGCGAAAATAATCACACTTGCAATTTAACACCCTTTCCTTATCGTCCCATCTTCCCCTAATAACCGCGTATCCGAGTATCCGAGAATCCTGGTATCCGCATTGTTGCGGGTACATTGCCAATAAATGTAAGCCGGGGTGAGTTGGGCAATATTTATACGTGGGGTACGCGAAGGGTTCCGTTCATTACAACTGGGATTAGGTTTGTTTGTGACGTCATTGTTTCGTGTTTTACACGCTCATGTGTCAACTGAGCATCGAACCGGAACTGGTTCCTTTGTGCGTCTCTTATTGTTTGGTTAATGGGGCTGAAGTGAGTTCCTTTGATAAACACGTTTTCATTTTCCAACTTTCAAATAGTTTATAGTTGAATAGTTGGTTGACAAACTGAGTACCTAATGATAACTTTTTCTTGTGCCTGCAGGGATTTTTTTCTTTTTTTCTGTCGTTACAAAAAAGCTTTTGTCCTTTCATCCGTCTTTTTCGCTTGTTTTATCTTCAAACGTATATTTTATGACGCAGTGTAAACTAAAATGTCAAAAACCTCTTCTAATAACTGTTAGGCTGGATAGTCCTATTTTACTTTTTCACAATCGTCATTCTATTGTCTGTCTGTGGAAATTGTTAGGTAACAAACATATTTCTGTGATAAGAAGAGTGGTTCGTCAACTCGCTCGGTCGAGCGAGTTAGCACCTTCTGATTGTACCTACTTTTCTAAATATTGAAATCAATTAGTTTTGGACATTAAAAATAAATATAATATACCTTCTTTATAGTGGGAAAAATATCCAAGGGTTTGTTTTGTACACTGTTGTAAGCCGAACTTAGCTAACTCCGCATCGGCCCGGAACGACACCCCTGGGAAACGGCAGCTGATTACATTAAGTTATACCTCGGAACATACACGATTATTTATTTTTAATTAAAATGATAATTGAAGGCCATGAAGAAACATTGTTATTTGTGTAACAAGTACACATTTAAAATAGTAGTATACCCGGCCTAATAGGACACCAGAAACACGTTATATATGGTGTTAAAGAATGCCAAGTATAAGTGGCTTTGATTATGACTGTTGAATGAAACACATTCAAGGGTAGATAGACAGATTAATAATACTTTATATACACCAATAGATTTATAGTAGAGACAAGTAGGTAGCATGATACAGTTTAATGTACAATGAACGGCCTTATCGATGGAAGCGATTTCTTCCAGGCAACCAAGGGGAATGCTATATAGTGTGGTGGTCAAACTTGTTTTCTTTCATCTCAACTAGTAATTTTCTCAAACTCAAACTCATTTATTGCGAAAATGGGTAATTTATAGGTAACATTCAGTACATAAAGTAGTCCCTCCATAATCCACCTGATGGCATGCAATTGTAGTAATTTAAATTATATGATATAAGAAACGCGAAAGGGCGTTTTATATCACAAAGTAAGTAATATTTTAAAACATGATGTACAAGAGAAAACTGTTAAAATACAACTTACATCACAAACTAACATTCAGGAATATAACTTTAAATAATTCATGTGAAAAGTTTGTACCGAACTCTAAATATTGTCGAAACCTTTCCCACTATATTGTAAGAAATGAGCCGTGAAATAACACCAAATATCATGTCAGGCTATTATGATCATGAGCCCGTGGTGTCCCACAGCAAGGCGAAGGCCGTGAAACATTTGCCAACTATTATAAGGCAATAATATTTGCAAGATGGCGGACTCCCCTCGCGAGTCGTTCCCCGATTATCATAACAAAAGAAGACTGGGGTATTGCGACTGTTTTGTCGCAGGATTTATTTCAGTCGCAATTTAGTTGCGGTATATATTTTGCCTTTGTTCTTATTCAAGATCTACTGGTATGCTAATCTGGGATAGGCAAGAATAAGCCACTATGTCTTGGATTTCACAGCGTTTTCAATATTTAGTCCTGATGCCGATTTGGAGTTGTATTTGTAACAGTTAGTGAAAACTTCTGTACTCATGAAATAGTCGACAAATTTTGTCGACTATTTCATGAGTACAGAAGTTTTCACTAACTGTTATTTTACTTAACTAACTGTTATTAACCTAAATATTGCAAGAGTTCAAAGCGAAGTTAGTCTTAATCGCTTAATAAAGACAGTTAATAAAAGAGGGTAAACTGTAATCGTGAATTTTTATAGCTTGTTTCCAAATCTCAATATGGCGAAAAGTATTAGTGGTCCGGTCTTCCCCCTGCCGTTGTTAAATTAAGCGTCAGTAATATGTCGGTGGCGGGATGATTTGTGGCGTTCGTTTCCGATAACGACACTGCTAATAGTTCCTTGCACGGAACCCACCGAACAAGATAGGGGCCGGTTTAAGCGAAAACGAGAATTTCGCAAGAAATTGCCGCTTTAAATGGACTTGCTGCGAGTCGTACATTTTTAGAAATGTCGATTTTCATTGTTCTTATTCCTTTTTGCTTACGTTTAATGTTTGGTATTGAGTTGTCGCTTTCTAAGATTATTTGGGCTACATAGGTACTGTAGCCAGGTTTGTAATATTCTAATAGGTGCGATATGGCTACTATTAGATAGACTGTGAGGTAGACTATGGTAACAGATTAAAGGGAGACCTTGTAGCCAAATGATAAATTTGAGAAATTATGGGTTAACTCGCAAGGTTTTTGAAGATCAAGCAACAGAGAGGGTATATTACGGTTACGGTTTGCAATATTAATTATCAGAAATCATAGTAGGTGGAAATAAGATTGGAATTATTTCATGTAATATGCAATTAAAGCGCCTCTTTTCTTTACATTCATTATTGCTATTGACCTTGTCAATCTTAGTAAAAAACGCACAGCCATTATTTACTTAGATTGCCAAGACATTTTTCATAATAAAAACAAATTAAATCATAAGATGTTTGCATTTCTCACATTTACAGCTAAGTCTAAGACTTTTATTTAGAATGTGCTCAAACAACGAACACTTTATATTCACAAAAAAAAAAACAAGTACTTAAACAATAAAAATCCAATAATAAAACTAACTGATCCAATCATGCCCTCTCTCCCCACTTGACATTTCAATTCAAATTGCGAAATGGCAGACGTTCGGCGGAAATGCCCGAGCGTATTCGGGCGTAGTCGTGCCGTAACGGCTTTATTGCCTGCGGGTTCCTCGTGATGGGCTCAGAGGGGCCTACTCGCTATAGATTTACGAGGTCCATTCGGACTCGCCTATAAAGTGTGTGTTCTTCGAGATTCTGTGAGATAGGATGCCCTAGGCGAGGCCGTAAAGTTTTATTTTAGGGTTTGAAATATAGAACAGCATCTTGAAAGTGATATGTGTGGAGTGACCGTAGTCCGTGTGACAACGGTGGGGTCAGCGGTAAAAAAATTAAGTTTTCCGAAACTTGTGATTTCATATCTTCGTATTTTCTTTATGTACAGTCAGCATGACATCGATCTTGCAAAGTATACCAAACGATGGTCTATACTTCTAAGAATTTAAACTATAGGTGCAACTCAGGTGTTACTGGCTCCATTAGTTACTATGACCACTAACTTGACTAGTCTATATATTTCGCATCTTAGTGATATAAAATATCCAGTTTTCCCCTACCCGGGAATGTTTTTCTCTTACGTGACATTACCAAGGCAACAACATTACTTACCTTCCAGCACAGTGTCGGATTACTACGCAATCATTATTTACTCCAAACTACACATCACTTGAAATGGGACGCTACATCTCATTTATCTCTACAACCCCTCTTTTGCCACCTGCGACACCTTAAACCCACCACACAAGATCCAATTTCGCATAACCGATAACAAAAATAAATTTGCACTACAACAGATTTTTAATTCCTTTCGACCTTAACACGTTGTGGTAAGGTCGGTTTTAGCTTACTAGTTGTACGGACAAGGTTGCATCTTCCCTAAGAGAAATGGCTTCATTTGCCCCAGCCTCCCCTGGTCTGTTTTACAACGCGGAGCAATTACTGCGGTATCTTGTTGCACCGCCACCGTGCAAATTTAATGACCACGTGTGAGATATGTTAGGGAACAAGTTTATTTTTGTTTCAAGGTTTTCCTGAAAAATCTCAGCGTATGGTTATACGTTTAGGCCTTATAATAATAATGATACACAGGGTATATACAATTGTTACATCACAATAAGTTTTAAGGTTCCACCAAGATTTACGGGGCTAAGAGCCCTTTGAACCTCACTTACCTGAAAACTGACATACCTGCTGATTGAAGGACTCTTTATTCCAATACCATTGTAAGTCCTGAATCTCGATTTTCATTGACAGATTTAACTGATTGTCATTCACAATAACTAGTACTGAGGAGTTGAGGATGGATTGTCCATGACAATCTGTCCTCAGTACTAGTTATAAATCTAGATTCAGGACTGAGTATCGTTCTGAAATACGGGAATTAGTTAGGGAATACTAGTAGTCTCTTCTCGGTTACTAGTTCGCTTCATCCGAGTGCCAATCCCGGTTGTATTCAAAGCTTGTATTTGGATCCCGAAGTGCGCATTACAACGCCTCCTTTCCCTGTTTCATTCATTTACGGGAGCGATTGCAACCTGACCTCCAGCACTGAGAGAAGGTCAAAACTTCGTGAAACAACCAGCAGGTGTACAAACTTGTGTAATCTGAACAGGTACCTACCGAAGAGTTTGGTAGAGTACAGTCAGCATGAGATAGCTCTTGACTTGCAAAGTACTCAAAATAATCGGTATTAAAACCACCGGATGTATCGGTATTCAGACCAAGCTGACTGTACATGGATCAGTGATACTGATTGAACATAAATGAATAACAACGAATAAAAAATATTTCCAGAATCGTTACGTACGGTGCACGTACGTGATGTAATACGTCAACAACGGAGGTCGGAGGTGGGAGGTAAACCCAATACGCAGAATAGGACCCATCAAGTGTAGCGACCGGCGAGAGGTCACAAGGGCACTTTATACGTGTGTGGCAATTTAGGGGTGAATTTAAAAAGGGAATTTTTATACCTGCGTGACAGATGGAAGATTTTGAATTAGTTTTGTTGTGCTACTAAGGTGGTAAATGAGTATAAACTAATTTTATGCCAAGAGGAAACTTGTGACAATTTGCAACTCAGTCTAACGCGAGTTGTAACCTTCAGGCAGATAATAGGAGGTGGCAGTGGAATTTAGTTGGGAAGCGCTTCTCTAATAAGACCTACATAAGACAATATACTTCTATTTTATATTAAGCAAGAGGATGGTATTTCCCAAGAGACCAGTCTTATCTCAGTTAAGGCATGGCCCTAAAACCTGTGACCATTTTGAAACTTCCCTTATCATTTCTAGTGTTCTTGTAACTCGCCTAAAATTAGTTAATCTCTAGGGGAGGCTATGCCAATTAAGCTACCTGAAACCTTCCTGCATGGGCGGAAATTCTCATCCTAATTCCTTTAATTTTCATTTTTCCATTTTAAATCGCTAGAGCCGAATTTCACCAGCAATCCCTACTAATATTATAAATGCGAAAGTAACTCTACTGTCTGTCTGTCTGTCTGTCTGTCTGTCTGTCTGTCTCACTTTTATGACTAAACCGCTGAACCGATTTTGATGAAATTTGGTATAGAGGTAGATTAGACCTTGAGAAAGGACATAGGCTATGTTTGGTCGCGATAACCGACATCCACGCGGGCGGAGCCGCGGGCAAAAGCTAGTTAACCTATAACTAAACCGAGTCCTCATGTCAATACTTACAAATCGTAAATCTCTTTGCGTAGGTATTCGTATTACGTACCTATGTATTCCTTTGTATACAAGTATGAAGTTAAGTGTAAAAGCCTGTTCATGCTTTGATGTATTTCGAATACTCTCGTGAGATTCCGCACCGCATTCCTCCTGAGAGATTCCGCGTCTCCGAGCCACTTCGCGCTCAATGGCATAAGGAGCGTACTCTACTCCACTGACATTGATATCTGAGTTATTTGTATTCGGATATACCTACGCGTCTGGAAGCTTCTAACTTTACAGAGAACATTCGCTATGAAGTATGTAAGGAATACTTTTAGTAATTCTTGTATACGTACTGACTAATACATACAAAAACAGCGGTATAAAGCATGGCTTGAAATACAAATAACCTGTAACTAGAGCTAGAAAACATAGGCGGACTTTGTTTTGACAGATCATTGTGGAATTTCAAACCTTCAATCAGAACTCTGCAATCGTAAAAATACAGCAGCATTTTGCTACTTAACATCGATATTAAGTTAGAGACATTTCCCAGGTCAAGCCAAGATATTTGTGCTAGGAAAAGCATTTACCTATCCATCAGCTATAACCTTTAGTAACAATTTAAATCTCAATTTAAATGCTACCTACTTAATATAATAGACTTACACACTCAAACACACAAAACAGATACAACAACCACACGTCCACACCCTGTGACCTTCTCTCTAAAAATAAACAATACGTAGTATAGTGACTGTACAGCTATCGAGTGTTCTGCGTGACGCGTCCCTTTGAACCTAAAGGGGAGCGCGGGCTAAGTGGATCTGTGCTCGCGTATCAAGTAATCAAGTGGTTTGGTTTCATTTTGTGTTTAGTTTGTAAGAGAGATTCAAATTCATTATTGATTTAGCTCAGAATACAAGAATAACATAGACGGAACGTATAGAACTACGCCTAAAGTAATACTTGAGTAGTACTGTTTCGCTCGCACTCGTGCGTGCACACGAAGAGTGCGAGCAAATTGGAACTAGTTTAGTATTATCTACTTCATTCGCTAGTTTTATTCGTTCCATCTATGTTATTATTTTAGTCTGAGTGATTTAGTTTCATAAATCATAAGTTAATGATATTTATAAACTTTGGATAGTTGGTGTAGCGGTAGAGCATTCGACTTCTAAGCCAGAGATCACGGGTACGATTGCCGCTCAGTGCAAATATTTGAGGCATCAGTTTCCTCTTACCAATGCACCCGCTCAATAGAGTTCGGACCTCAACGCTCTCGAGATTACTAAAGTAGTAAAATAGTACAGTAGGAATAGTGTACACACACACACCAAACCAAAGTTTCACTTAATTAACCTCACGTACCTTAACTACTTGCACGAAGAGATCCTTCTATATCCTAACCCATAATAAGTTAACTAGATAGATTTGATTATTTAGCTTAGTTAAGCCGTGGATCTATACAACTCGATTTCGGCATTAAGTTGGTAAAATAATGTTCAACTAAAGAAGTCACAGATGTTGCTAGCTAGTATGAAAACTGAACATATAATTTTTCGTTTCCACTGATGACTCAATATGAACGATTTAGTTACAATTCTAACAGTTTCAACCGCTCTAATAGTAACGCCGCACTTCAGTTGCCACAATTCAGCACTTTAAGTGGCCCATCGACGGGCAAGGTTGAATATAAACTTAAAGTAGGTATAAATACAGAAAGGTCTAAGCTTTTGTGCCATATCAGTTTGGAGAAAACGTACTTTATCTTGTTAGGACGGATCTGGACGTGACGGCTTATTATATCTAGCTTTAGCTATTTCTAAATCTGTGTTTGGAGTCTGTAGAAACGAATTCTGGGATTACAACTAATCTACAAACAAAGATATCTGCGGACGTCGAAACGAGATGTAGATTAGCTTTTGACCAAGATTTAGTGCCAACACAAACATTTATTCCAGTGGCCTCTAGTCCGATAACGTCATAAGTGCAGGCCTAGGGCTTAAATAAATAAAACTCGAACCCTTCCCACTCAAACGGGATTACAGCTGACTTACGTAAACTTTTCTCACCCCGTCCGCCCCCGCCTCGAGTCACCCCTCCCCGGGGAGATTCCGAAATAATCCAGTTTGCCCCATTCTACTTTGAGAATGGAAAGCGACGAGAAATACAAAGTTGTTTACAGTATTTCATATTATATTGTGTCACTTCTATTTCAGTGTGAAATAAGGATGATTTTAGATTATCTGAAGTGCATTTGTAGATTGGTTTTGTATTTTTGAACTTTTTGAGAGAATTTATTGTGATGTTTTTGAATATAATGAGTTCTTTTGCAATGGATCGGGAGCTTATCGTTCTGATGACAATATTTGATAAATTCAATTACATTAATTCAAAATACAATGGATAGGACTAAATTAGGTAATACGAAAGGTTTCTAATTTCTTGCACTTAAACATGGAATCCAAGAGTGGTAAATACTTAGGTGAATTAAGAAAAAAAGTTATCACAAAGTTTTGACTTCATTAATAGATTTTCAAAACAAATCTGCTATAACTATAATTTATAATCCCTAATCCCTAATCCCTAATCCCTAATTTCCCTAATTATATTATAAATGTGAAAGTAACTCTGTCTGTCTGTCTGTCTGTCTGTCTGTCTGTCTGTCACGCCCAAACCACTGTACCGATTTTGATGAAATTTGATATAGGGGTAGATTAGACCTCGAGAAAGGACATAGGCTATGTTTGGTCGCGATAACCGACATCCACGCGGGCGGAGCCGCGGGCAAAAGCTAGTTCAGTATATATTTTAAAATTTTCTAATTGGTGCTTTACATAAGAGTCTTAAGAACTGAACAGGAACTATTTATTACAAAATTTCAAATAAATTAACGACCATTTGACTATTCGTCTGATAACTGTCATGAGTGTCATGACAAAACGCTAATGTCAAAAATCTAATAATTAAGTAATCAGAAACTAACAGAAGATTGCATCGAACCCACGTCCCCGCGATACGTACTTCCCATCAAGTCCCTTGACCCGTGACTCCCGTGAGCGGATCCAGCAGTACCCTCACGCTCAAGTGCCGGCGGGGGGCCGGCAGCGATAGGGCACGACTGAGCGCACTCCACCTTTTGTACCGACTCCGTACTTCAACAACGACAGTACCTACTAATTGATTTCATGCTCATTCGGGATGTCATAGGATGCAATTAAATGACGAGCTTTTATTTTGAACCCCACGACCCAAAAACGTGTATGTGTGTATGTGTGTGTGTGTGTGTGTTAATTTTTTTTATCTAGGACTCGTCAATTTAACTTCCCCTCGCCTGATAGTAAGCTGTAGGCAAAGTCACAGAAAAGAAGGTCATCATTAAAGACACGTACCACGTTATAACTCCGGACACGAATCTTGGACCTAAATCGCAAGACAAACGAGTCTTTGGCGCCCGCCAAAGCAATCCGCTTTGTAATAATCTATGCTTGGTGAATTTGAGCTCGTCCACCGCAGTAGCACCCCGTGCTATCCTCAAAAGACACCCAAGAAATGTGTAGGTAGGTAATGCGCGTATGCCTGTGCCCTACATTTTGGGCACATTTTAGGTCCAAGATACGTGTCCGGAGTTACACAATGGTAGCACTCAGCTTGTTGGCCTCGTGAGACGCTTTTTCACGCCCCGCTTAAATGACATTTTAGTTCACACATTTTTATCGTCGGTTTAAAATTTTCAGCGTCCCTTTACTTATATAAATGAATAAATAAAACATGTTTACGCACGATAGATGACGTTATTAATTATGACAGCATCGCGATAAAGATAAGTTACCATCACTTATACAGAAGCTAATTTATAAAAAAGTCCGCGTAAATCTTTTATAAAGCCGCACGGCTTACAGCGGAAGCCTCGGAGCGGGCGTGAAACAGCATTTATCAAGGCCGTCTAACTAAACACCACCATTTTTAGAACTGATAGCATCTGGAACGGCGGCTTTTACTTTATACACGGCTGAAAAAATGGAGTGTAATATTTTTATCATTCACGTATGTTTTTCAGTTCCTTTTTTGTTTGCACCATAACTTACATAACATACCAAAAAAATGCCTGCGCTACGATTCAGTTGAATTATGTTTTTAAAACGCGTGATTTCAAATGTAACGATAAATTCTAAAATAAAAATTTCAAAATCTACTGAAGACGAATCTGTGAGTGATTCTGAAAGGTTTCCTCTTCATAACAAAGCCTCACGAAAATAAAGATAGGTTCTGTTGTGACAGATCATACGAAATTATACGGAACAGCCGAATACGAAAGATATTTTAAGTGTTTTTTCTAATCGAATTGAAAACGTGGCACTACTGAATCCGCCCCCTAACACTACTTCACTTTTAGTTTTTAGATGTTTTAGCGGGACAGTCGTATATTTTATATTAAACGATTCCGAACCGAAACTTTTCTTAAAATCCCTTTTTTTTTTCTTAAGCCGAATTTTCCCTAAGCTTCAATAGGTGTAGTCGACTTGAAAACTTATTTGAAATATCTGCTTATTTATAATGAAATTAAATAGGATAGCTGAGGAGTGGGTACTTAAGTATCTATAGTCCAGCTGTTAGTTAAGATTTGAACCCACTTACCTCTACATCAATGTAGCATACTAGCAATACTGGCATTTAATCTTGATTTTATACCCCGTAGGTATATCAGACAGGTACTTCAAAAACATAAGGTAATTCCCCGCACAGCTGGAGGCATATTTCAGTCACTACCGATGTCGGCGGTGCAATCAAAGCGCTCTGCGGGGCATCTCACCCTTTGTGATCTCGCAGAGAGGCATTGGGCCTGACAGACCGCTTTGTGAACATGGCTACAAAGAGAAATAGGCAGTATCTATATTATGTCATTACATTTTGATGGTGTAGGCAGAACATAATTATTGACACTAGAGTAATGATAAATAGATTAAAAAAGAAAATATTGTAGGACATACTGCACAGCGATATCTAGACCTAACGTAAGTGTAGCTTAACTGGTTTGTGTTATGGGTTTTAGAAAGCAGACAATATTAATTAATTAAAGTGGTACCGTAGCCTAAAGACTTGTGTGACACATTAAATAGGAACATCCACACCACCGATCAATGCAAATATACCTATTCAAGCAATGAGCGGGAATCGAAGTTGCGAACTCTCGAACGCTCTATCTCTTTGTCACAGAGGTCGTTGTTAAAATCTTTTAACAATTATATCTACCAAACGATTTTTAGCATTGGGTACCTATCATTATTCACCAACGACATAAGTATATCCTATTAGGAATATACAAACACACAAAAAACACACAAATACACACACAAACCCATACAGACACACTTGATAAGAAAAGTTATAAAAAATGTAAATATGTATTGTACCTATTTTGGGACCTGAGTGAGCCTTGTCCGTTAGCAAACACAATTATTTTATTTCATCTTACCGCCAACACGAAAATACAACAAATGAACAAAAATATTCACAAAAGTGCTCCTAAAAAAGCATATAAAAAATTCAAAGGCTCTCCCCTAGACTGGGACAGGTCACTCCCCCCTCTCCCCGCGAGCCTCCGGGGCATTCCGTCCCCCGTCCCGCGGGAGAGGGCGCCACCCCTGCGAAATTAACTCGCCCTCACTCACCTGCCCTTTGAAGGAGCCGCCTGTACACCTCAACGACGTTTTGGTGGCTAATAGTTTTATGGTTATTTTATTAGTAGCCTTTATAATTGGGCATTACTCGTAGCTCAGAGGTTGAGCTATAAATTCTATAAATGGATAAGTTTATCTGCCCCCCTAGACAAGTGGCAATTCGTTGCTCGGCATATGATGGAATAGAATGACAAATGTAGAGGATTTGACGTTTTTGACATTCGTTGACGCCTGTCATATACGTCAAATCCGATACATTTGGCATTCTATTCCATCATACGCCGAGAAACGAATTGCCACTTGTCTAGAGGGGCAGGTTTTCTGTTGTTTTATTATCCTATTTCGTTATGCTGAGCTGTATGTTTATATGCAAGTCAATATAAATTGTATTTCTTGTTCGTGATTATAATAAAGTTTTTGTACGAGGTAGGACACGACGGTAATTCCGTCCCAATCGAGAAGTCCGAATAGGCAAGTACCTCCGCCCTACAGAATATCGCGGCTAAAACCTTGTGTTGTGTTCCCGGCGATGACTAGGGTAGCCAGAGCTCACTGGAGAGATCTTGCGCTAGTAGTAGGAAGATCGAAGGTTTGTCCTACTTATCTTCTGCGCTGACGGCACAGAATTCCACTCCAACTTCCATTCATGTTTCTTTTATTTGTCAACTGGGAGTGACGCAGAGCTAATTACTAAATAATATCCATCCATATCAAGAAAATAGTAAAAATTGGAACTGTTACCCAAAAATATGTACTCAAAGCATCTACAAAGAGCTTTCCTTTTGTTTTTATGGAACAAAACACACACTGGAACACTCAAATAAAGGTCGAGTGTGTGGAACAAAAGCAAGAACTTTTCCACTTTGGTTTTACTTCTCGAGAATTTGAACAAATATCAAACAGCACTGTTTTTATTAGTCTTGTGAAGATGTTTCATGCTTTTTATGACTGGGTGAGAATTTATGAGTGTTTTTAAAGATATTTCTTTCGAAGGCTTACGTACACACGTAGACCAAATCTGTTGACAATAGTTTACCGCAGAGCACATAAATAAACACACGTCTTAATATTGTTAAAGGTGAAAATAGGTAATACATGAATGAACAACCTACATTACTTACTGTATTTGATTCCATATTAGTTATATTATTAGAAAAAATGCGTATGGTGATGAGATAGATTAAAAGTATCACCACTCTATTTCATCTAAAAGGTGTCGTAAGAGGGGGCTAATGAAGAAAAATACGAAGACGATATCAGTGCGTGAGAAGAAAAACTCGAAATAAAACCCTGTACCAACACGTCTGGCCAGAGCGTATTAACAGTACGTCAAAGCTTCCCAACATTGGGAGAGGCCAAGTCCAGCAGTGGACTGCGATAGGTTATTTTTTTTTATTTATACCACTTAGTTGGCAGACAAGCACATTTAATATTATTAGATTAGAAAAATAAAATTAGAACAGAAATATAAAGTCACCATCCGCTACTTTTTCTAGACTCAGGACTAAATAAGGACTAAATAACAACACTGATCAAACCTTCATTTTTATGTGTCGACACTATCATATTGTTTATGTATTATCAAGATCCTAGTTTCACTTCAATTTACGTAATACTGGGATAATATTCTGTTATGAAATAGGCCAAATGTAGCGAAAGTGACGACGGAACAAGCTATCAATCACTCATAATTCGAACTGACAACTCATTATTTATACTATCAATCAATCATTTGTTATTGACTCCGCTTGGCTACCTATATTCTTTGGCTATACATTGTATATGTATAGTATACACCTAGTCGAATATAGGTAACAAGGTGCGACGATAATATTGTGACATAAGTAAAAAAACTCTTTATTGACCTCTAAACTTGTACATAACTGTGACCTTTCAAATGTGTTGCTACTATGATAATTATGAGACATGAATCATTCAGAATTGTAAGGATTCAGCTCAACAGTTCCAGGTTCAGGGCCTCTCTAAATTTCTTCAATTATGTATTTAATTTTTTATTTTTTTAACGGTATACTTCTTTTTGTCTGGTACCTCATGCTCAATTCGGTATAACTCCTGATTGGTGGATACGCTCCTGGTGCAGGTTGTCCTCTAGGTTGGAGGATTGGGACAGGGCATCTGACGATCCTATAAAAGCCATACTAGTCAGCGAGAAGAAAGTCTCAAATGCAGTTACCTCCGAGACTAAGGGGAATGCTAAGTTTATGATGAATATATTTTAATATGACAATAACATCAACACATATTCGATCCTTATCGCGGTGATTACAAAACTCAATTCATCCCAAAACATTTTGGGTCTGAAACATAACTCCGACAAACGTTTCTCCGCCGAATGAGCCGCCGACAGAACGTTTCGATTATCAGTTGTTCACTGACAGAACCTTTCAACTACAAACGTTGCACCGACAGAACGATTAATTCATGAGTGAATCGACGACAGAATCTTTCACCAAAGAAGAATTCGTCGACAAACATTATTTAGGCATGGTTTGTCACAAGTAATAAGTGTAATAACTAAATCTTTAAGGATGATACGTTTTGAAAGGTTCTCTTCCTCTCAGCGTTAATTCCCAGTCGCATCCGAAGCTTTCAGCTCGGAGTCTGGGGTCCGCTTTACCAGTCTCAACTACGGATTTGGCTAGACCTCGATATTTTCCGTGAAGCGATTGTCATCTGACCTCCACAACCCAATGGTTACATTAGGCGATATCGAAGCTTTGCAGTTAGACCATGGTTTTTTTTTTGGAGTTTTTAGGGCTCCAACTACCAGTAACGACTGCCATAGATGTTCCGATGGCAACCGGAACTGACGGCTTAAAGTGCTCTCCGAGGCACGACCAGACCAATGCAAATACTCATATTTCATTCACCGAAATATTTGCACTGAGCGGGGATTGAACCCGCGGCGCCCCCTGCGTAGCGGCCGCGTTCAATACCGTTACGCCACGGAGGCTGTCACGATGACTATGAATACAAAGTTTAATGTTATGTGTTTAGTATCATTTAACCTTTCAAAACGTATCATCCCTAAAGATTCGGTCATTACTTGTGACAAACCATGCCTAAATAATGTTTGTCGACGAATTCTTCTTTGGTGAAAGATTCTGTCGTTGATTTACTCATGAATTAATCTTTCTGTCGGCGAAACGTTCGTAGTTGAAAGGTTCTGTCGGTGAACAACTGATAATCGAAACGTTCTGTCGGTGGCTCATTCGGCGGAGAAGCGTTTATCGGAGTTATGTTTCAGACCCAACATTTTGAACTGGCAAATATAAGTCCGACTCGATAAAAAGAAATGGCTAGCAGTTAAACAACCAATAGCAACATAAACAAGCAACGTGTTATTGGCAAAACGTTTGATACAGTGCATCCAGTGTGTCGTGCGGGTGTGCACTCTACGGGGAGTCGGCCACCATAGAAATAGCAATTTCATTTAGTTTTAATGCGAGTGTTTACCTTCAATATAATCCTGTTAGGGAGGAACATCGGGAGGTACAATATCATGTATTAAAAGTACGACTTAGTATTTTTACAGTAGCTTGAAAACTGTTTTAGATAGCTTCACCCGTGTGGAGTGTTGATCCCGTTCCCGCAACCAATGGGTACCTATTCCAGGGACAAAATCTTGCCATTTGTGTTATTCCAGACTATAGTCTATCCCGATATGAAATTACAGCCAGATTCGTTCATCTGGTTGAGCGTGATTGAGTAACAAACATTCGAATATCTTCATAAACATTTATAGTAGGTAGGACTAGGATTTTCGTCCACATTCCAAAGTTTAAATAAATCTAAAGGTGGATTTAGACTAAACGAACTCAGAGCTAGAGGTAGAACTAGAGCATTCTTCTTAATATTTTAGTGTAAACGAAACTTTGTTTTCACCGTTTACATAAGAAAGAACAACGAACGAATGTTCTGTCACTGTTTACACTAATAGACGTAAAGGGGATGTAAATCAGCCTTAAAACAAACGGGGAAATTAGGTATGTGCTGAATTATCTATACCTACTATTATTATAAAGAAGTAAAGTTAGTACACTGTACTACCTAGTCTACTGAACGGATTTTAAAAATTCTTTTACCAATATAGTGCAAGAGAGATAGCTCAATTAAGGTGCTAACCTAGAACGCAACGAACCGAATACCCCGCAAATCGAAATTTAGACTGCCAGTGACTTCTCTCAACGAATTCCGAAAGAAAATTGCTACTAGGATTTTTTTTTGCCAAATCCTATTTTTCTTGTGGTAATAGAAAGCCACATTGTTTGTGAGTGTCATAGGGTATAGGCAAAGTATACATAGAGTATAGGGGAGGGTCAGTAGCGGGAACGGGATCTGAAGTCCACGCGGATGGTGCCGCGCGCAACAGCTGGTTTATTATAATAACAGTAGAGCACACAGTTTATCTATATATATAAAAATCTATGCCACTTTTCGTTGTTAGTTTATAGCTCAAGAATGGCTGAACCGATTTGGCTAATTTTAGTCTTGAAATATTCGTGGGTTTCCAGAAAAGGTTTAAAGGGTACGAAAGTAGGTGCAGCGGGAACGGGAAAAATAAGTCGGTACGAAGTTCGCCGGAACAGCTAGTTTATTCATAAATTCGTGTTGAGAGGTGGGCGCTAATGATTAATGGGGCTTTACCTCCGCCTAGAGGGGTATATTATATACTAGTTACTGCTCGCGGCTCCGTCCGTTCGAAACCCTTTATTACTCGTACTTACTGAAAATTGCTGGCTCCCGAAATAAAAAGTATTGATCATTCTGAGCTTATACATGGCTCGAGTCAACAAAAGTGCCCGGAAAACGGCAATAGGCTCACCCCCTATTACGTGGGACCTAATACAATGATTGGTGAAATGTGGGTGTTAATTCACCTCTGCCTAACCCTCCGGGGATAAAAGCGTGATTGTATGTATGTATGTATGTATGATCATTCTTGCATTGATTGCTTGCGACACGTTACTATGCTAGCTTGAAATATTAATACCAGTTGGCACATTCGCAGGTGAAGGTTTTATTAATAAGTACTTGAATGCAAGCAAGCACACAGCCTAACTGATGGAAAGATAGAAAGAAAGAAACATTAGGGTTCTTCAAGAAGGGTATTACAAGGTACTTACGGGGTCGGCAGCACGAGTGTATCGCCCCTGGTGTTGCCCACTACCACAGTCCACGGTAACCACTTCCCATCATAACCACTTCCCATCAGGTGGGCCGTGTGCTTGTCTGCCACCTAAGTGGTATTATAAAAGAGGATACCGTAGCCTATGAACAAAAACATCAAATACGTAACGTACTGTATCAGGAAAACCTATTGATAGAAATACTCAGAATTCAGAGCAGAATTAATAAAAAGCTACATAGAACATTCTAGAACGTAATAGATTATTGATTGGGTTGCAGGCGAGAAAATCTAACAATAGCAATCTATAGCTGAAAGCTCTGCAATGCGCTAAAGCTATTTTCGATCAAGTCGCGGCACAACCTTGTGCTTGGGTAGTGGACAAGTTATTTATAACTATTACATAAGTGAATGCATTGGAAAAATATCTTGTGCCTTCAAGATTTATATTTTGAATTGAATTTCCACAAATCAACCCATGCCATAGGAAGATAATATGCCATCATGAATTTGAGCTGAAACTCACACTGTATCCATCCATACTCCATACTAATATTATAAATGCGAAAGTAACTCTGTCTGTCTGTCTGTTACGCTTTCACGCCTAAACCACTAAACCGATTTTGATGAAATTTGGTATAGGGGTACATTAGACCTTGAGAAAGGACATAGGCTATGTTTGGTCGCGATAACCGACCTCCATGTGAAGCCGCGGGTAAAAGCTAGTACTGTATATAACATCGCTGTTTGAAATTTTGTTATAGACAATATGTCATTGGGGGCATTATTCAGACCACCAGTTTTACATATTTGAAGACACAACCTCCTCCATCCAATATGGTAACTAATATTCTTTAAAAAAATAACAATATTCGACCAAACAAAGCTCTGTGCACATTGTGCCAAAACAAACTTACCAATACTTTTTTGACATATGAATTAATTCCCACACACCCCTTACGCACACGATCCTATTAGGAAATTTGTATGTAGAGAAATTCACCCCATGTCGAGATTTTCAAACTGAACTTACCTTTTTTTCCTTTCTTTTCCTTTCTATAAGCAAGTGGGTGACGTAGCAGTCTGGTTCAATAGCCTGCTATTGTGTGTACTATTAGAATTTATAGGTTTTAGTGAGGAGCGGCGGGTCCCTAATGAAATAATGACTCGGGTTATGGGGTTCGCTGTCTATAAATAGTTATGGGTTTTTACAGTGTTTAGTGGGGTTTTTTAGTATCGGATTTTCTTATAGACATTTTGTAAAAAGCTGTTTTAAAATACACACATATTTAGTTTCTAGACTATTAAGGTCGGGGTCCGCCATCCTACTCTCTTTCTTGTTTTGGCTTATCTTAGCTTTCGCGGGAGTAACTGTCATCTGATCTCTTAACTCCTAAAATCAAAATTCAAGCCTGCTCAGAGTCTTCTCCGTTAAAATTTGATGGTAGATGAGATTAGCTTGGATTCCGAAGATCTAAGTAAGCCCCTATAAATTTTGAAATATAATAATGTCTACGGGAATTAGCACAGTCATCATCATCCTCGTTGCTCCATGTTCCGCTTTTTCCAGTCTCTGCGATGCGGCTGAACTTCAATATTTTCCGTTAAGCCATCACAAGCAATAAACATATTTAAATATACCTACAGACGTTTTGTACGTTTGTCGTCAAACGTCAAGCAATTCATACACACCATGATCGTGTTAATACCCATTGCAAGTAAACTGAAACCTTGAATTTTTAGTAAGCCTGTTTTTATGTACAACTAAATAACTAAGAAAGAAACGCCAAAGAACTTGAGTCAGTGTTACGAGTAGACTGTTCCACCCCTCAAGACATTGAGCGTGGCGTGACGCGCCGACCAGCTCCAACACGCGACCACCCGCCGTACTTTGTTGTTATATAAGAGGTATAACTCAAGTTTTTGGTAATTTATTGCTAACATTCTGTTGTTGGAAAGCGATAAACAGGGTTATTTCTCATTATTAGTTTTAATAGTTAGCTTTGGAATAGAGGTGCTAATAAAAATGTAACTTGCAAAGGGAATCTAGGTAGATTAAAACGTTTGGAGCATCACTAAGACCTTCGGAGTCAATCTAAGCAAGTCGGTACACCTACTGGGTGGCGGATGAGGATAAGACACAAGTTTTTCTCTTGAAATTGGGAGGTCAGACCGTAGTAGATCCCATAAAAGCCCTATAAGCCAAACTAAAAGAAGGCTAAGCGGATCACGGCTGGCGCGACTACGAAGTGATACTTCCTTTTCTATCTTTATGCCTATCTTCTGCTTTTCTCTCATTGAATATAGAAGCTCAACGAATAAGAATATAGCTAACTTTTGATATTGATCGTACCTTCTCTTACTAAAAGTGTACAAACAGAACTTTTCACGACAGCCATTACCTGCCTAAGGCCACGCAAGAAGTATTGTAGTTAAGCTACACGCCATGTAGGAGCCCAATGTCACGCGACACTTGCACTAATAGTGTCGTGATTAGCTGTGCGACAATGTAGCCTGTGGCACAAGCCATATGATTAGACGACTTGACGGTAAAGTGTACTTATGAGGACGGAAATAAGAATAGAACGAAATAGGAGACCACCCGACTGTACTTAGTGACTACGAACTTATATAAGTATAGCTGCTATTCAGATCAGGGACCTGCACCAGAACTTCATCCATATTTAGCAGGTGCCCCTCAAGTTTGAGCCTCAAGGAGATTAGTAGGGCCAAATAAACACAGTCCTTATTGATATTTGGGTGCTATTTCATCCTAAATAAGCGTCAGAAGACAAATTATTTCTCCCTGGCAAAGTTCAGACAAATCCCTAATAGTGTAAATTACACAACAGGCATCACCAGCCACTGTTATCCACGGATCATTAGGTAGCCCACGCGTGGTGATAACCATCTAAATAGAAATAAATAAGTGCTCCAAGACACGAACCCCTTTCAACCAAATACTTTGTAACGCTACTACAGCCCTGTAATGACGACATTGCCCCCCCCCCCCCCCCCTCCTTACCCCCCTCTGACACAACCTTGGCCTGATCGTTCCAAGAAATATGTTTATTCTAACCATTAGTACTACATCTATTTATAAGTTCCTGGTACCTTTACGGTGGGTTGGACCTATGGAGGTAATCACTGAGTAGGTACCTACTTCAATCGATTTGTTTTATGATAAACTAGTGATTGATCACGCTTTGCTTATAGTTTTTGTACTAAAACATCATATTTCTATCTCTATGTTGTATCCGTCATATATACAGTTACGTCTCTTCCTCGATAGGGTAGCCAGAGACCACATACATAATTCTACTTGCTACAATCATGACCAACGCCTTTCATTTCTTCTAGTTTCAGAAACTCACCGGTTGCTCTGAACCTGGGGCTTGTTTCAACAAAAACAAAACCACTGACATAGCACAGAAATTGCAAAAAATGGCATTAAATTTTACACTGGCCTTTCTGTATCTCCGTAGTCTGATTGACAACGTAATATATTTTTCATCCCACCATCTCGGAAAGAGTACTTTTTTTCTTCGATATCTGAGTGTAAAAGTCGCTTTTATCCTCTAGAGTGGTAAAGTAAATTTGAATTTAGAACATCGTGTGTACTAGGTTTGTGAACTCAAAACATCATTAAACCTATTTACTTCTACCTCTATGGTGCCGATTTATCATACAACTTTTTTTTAATTTATGAAAAACTCAACTCGGAACCTCCTTGGTGTACCTACTTTTTTTTTTAAATTTGCTTTGCACGCATAATTTTTTTTTCACGTCCTATGGTTGAACATTGTTGTTGAATTTTATTTGTTGATATTTTATTATTAGTATTATTACACATAATTATTATACAGCCTCCGTGGCGTAGTGGTAGTGAACGTGGCCGCAACGCAGGAGGCGCGGGTCCGATCCCCGCTCAGTGCAAATATTTGTATGCATAAAAAGTTCAACAACAACGGTCTAGCTGCAATGCTTCGATATCGCCTAATATCACCATTGGGTTGTGGAGGTCACATGGCAGTCGCTTTACGGAAAATATCGAGGTCCAGCCAAATCCGCAGTTAAGACTGGTAAAGCAGACCCCGAACTTCGAGGTGAAAGCTTCGGATGCGACTGGGAATTAACGCTAGGAAGAAGAAGCATTTCATTATTTCCTCGCTGAGGTGGGATGAAAAGTTACGTGTTGCACTCGAGTGCAAAGATTTTACACCTTGTGCTCTTTTGATTCCCTCGCTAACGCTCAAGATTCTAATTTATGAATCACTCGCTATGCTCGTGATTCAAATTTAGAATCTTTCGCTTGCTCGGTCATCAAAACTGAGCACGCGGTTAAAAAGCAACTTTGCACTCTTGTATAACAAATAACTAATATCCTTCACGGATAAATTAGAAGTCTACAGTACAAAGTTACAAGTCAAAAAATAATGGTTTTTCATCAACTTTGTCTATTTTACACCCTTCGACGTTGAATTTCCTAAAGTAATTTCTTACTGCTTGCCTAGGCCATTAAACGAGATTATAGCCCAAATAACTCTGCTGAAGCTTCGGTAGTTTGGGCTCTGTGTTGATGAGTCGTCACGCAAAAAAGGTCGATCTCATTTTATAATCTCGAGCGATAGCTCAGGAAACATTTTTTTCTGCTGTTTGTAAAACGATTTTCTTTTTCATTTTCGTTTAGTAGCCATTGACAAGCTTTAGAGCTATCAATAAAACGTAATTGGAAATAGTTACTTTTTTACCCTATTTTGACTCAGGTTTTTTAAATTTAAATAGTAAAGTGATCAAATCTCGACGATAATAATCTGCTCAATCCACAATGATATATTATAATTGATAAAGTCTTCCCTAATTTGGAAAGTCTGGTACCTAATTTACTAATAGGTCATCAGATCTTGATCAATTTTTTACAATACCCCTAAGTGCCCGTTTTACAATAAAGATATTGATTAAAGTCGAACATTGCAGTGAAGGATTATATCGCTGGTGGATTAAATAAAAAAAGAAAGCAATTTTAAAACCACAACCTCATAAAAAAATTATTTAAAACTGAGCTTCTTTACTTTCGTCACGTCTTGCTTATAATAAAACGAAATCGCATAAAATTCTACAACAGTTTTCTCCAACTTTCTTATTGAAATTCAGCACAACATGCGATAGCTTACCGGGGCAATTTACCGCCCTTTTGCCTCCCTAACGAGCCCGTCAATAAAGTAAAAAAGAAAGGAGGTATTAGCAAGGATTCTTAAGATTACTTTCCCAAAAAGCAGGTAGATAGGATTTAGGGGTCTGTAGTCACAAAGGAAGAGGAAGCCTTTTAAATTCTCTAATATCTGCTGGTTCAAAGTAGGGTTTGATGTTCAGAAAATTGATTAATAAGTAGCTTCGCTCTGTGATTTTACACGTCTTTAGTTTTACGACAAAAAAAGTAACTTATGTGTTGATCCAGTGGCGAAGGGTAATATTTTTAAAAAGGAAGGTGGTGTAAAAATATTTACCTCTTATAGAATGATCATAGCTATTTTGTATGGAATTAAAAAAAAACTCAACTGCGGCCTCGGTTTACAGGGCAAGCCGGTAGGGATTGGGTTATAGGGACCCCTCAGCACCCTACTGATTAACAAAAGTCATCTGGCGCAGGCTTTTCTTTCGGGGTTGAGAGGTCAGACTGCAGTCATTCCAGTACAACCCAAGATAAGCTAAATCAAGAGAAATAGTAGGAGAGTGGTCTGAGGGCTCCAAAGAACAAGCTGTGATTGTAACCTGTGGGACTAGGTACCTGTGATGACGATGATGATTATTATGTTACCTACAATGTGTGTTGCTATGACATGTTAGTAACAATGATAGTTTAAATATATCTAAACTGGTTTTCTTTCTTCCCCGATACTGAATACTCGCCCGAAGTCCGTAAGCACATAAGAACTAAATCTTATTCAGAATATTGAATACTAAGCTGTATGCAGCAGGCACATAATTTAATATTCTCTGTATAAACTGACTGTTCGCGAACTCAGTACAGCATCCATTAGCGTCCTTCTGTAGCAATAAGCGAGTAACCGTGAAGATAATATTACAAGTATTTTAACAGCAAAATAGCCTTAAAAAGCCAGAGCGATGCGCAAATTTTATATTAGGTTAAAGAGAAAAATGGACCTTAGTTTTAAAAGCGTGATTTCCTTAATACATTTTTATAATTCTATTGACGTTGTCAATTTTTTGCAGACTCAGTAACTATCATAATATTGCATTATGTTTTCAGTAGGCTAAATTTGCCGCAGACTGTACTACCAAGGCAACAGTGATACTATGCAGGCAGTGTTACTATTTCAAAGAGAATAATATAAAGGTTATAAGAAGGCCAAACGTCCGGTCCGTTAGTGAATTGCAGCATATTGAAAGAAATATTAGGATGAAAGATACGATCTGAAAGCTCGGGTTCGAATCCTGACGTGGGTAAACTACCCACGTGAACCCACTCCTAACTTAGCTAGAAGGAAATACTAGCAACACTTTCCCGGCCGTGCTAGCCTATTTATGATGAAAAATCATAATTTTATTTGTTTAAGAAATGCCATGGTTGTAAACAATATTACAAGGAAACGTGTCAATCCTAATAGGGCGCCCTTACTTAAATAAACGATCGGCAAGACCCACAGTCCCCTTCGTAACGACGTCGAGGGAACCCAACAAATTGGATTTGGGCTAAACAACTCGTTACAATTACTCGCCGGGAACTGGGAACTGGGAACCAAGGCGAGACGAACACGTCAATCATTTATTTTGGCCGTGGTGTTGTTCTGGAAATTTTAATTAGAGGCTGACACAGTTGACATTTTCTGTCATAGTTCAATGGTACATTTTTGAGGGAAAGATCCGTTGGTTTATATTGTTACTCGAAAAATCTTTAAATACTATTCATATCATCTCGCTGCCTTCATCCTATATTTAAATGGGGTTAGCACAACATGCGTGTTTTCTCCAAATAAATCTGCTTGCAGCCATTGCAACATTACAATCATAAAATGTATCATCAATTAGTCTATTGCAGTCTACTGGACCTGGAGGATAGGCCTCTCCCAATGTGCACCACTGCACCCTGGCCTCCGCATCCAGTTTGAGGAGGGTATCCAGTTTGTTCCAGGGTATAAAATGTATAAAATAAATTAGATGTAGCAGTTAAAATAGGTATTAAAAAATAGTGTTATTTTCTACATAACCGAGAAACCACAAACATTATTTTAATAAACCTGATTATAAAGATAACTAATTATATCTTGTGTGCAATTTGTGACGTCTATACTAATCTGCTACTAATTTATGTTCAAAAGGACTCTGAATCGTCTTTGGAAATCGGCGTCATATTTCGTTTAACCGCTCGGGACAGAGGAATGACAACTAACAGAAACAAAGATCGACTCACAATCCTTTTGAAACATACCGTGCCCCCTTTCTGCGCTCGACACACCAGCGCACCCTCCACTGTCACGAAATGATAATACAATGATCATTTCTGTTTGTTGTCAGGTTCCGAACTCCCATAAGAGTGACGCGCCGACGGACCTCGCGTAAATGTGGAACACACAAGTGCACACAACTCGGAGGGACACCTAGCCCCCTCAGAAGATGAACTTCGGATCCCGTCATAGATAGAATCGTTTAAAAGCCGTTACACAAATAAATCAAGATGGCGGAGGGACCACAATCGATATGGAAGAGAATCGACAGCGCGATTATCCCGGTCGTGAACCTCGAAGTACGCGAGGTTCGCGAGATACTATGGGAGAAGATTCAGGAGCCTACATCACAGAGGAAGATTATTTTAGTCATAGTGTCTATAGCGCTGCTTCTGGACAACATGTTGTACATGGTGATAGTACCGATCATACCCGACTACCTGCGGTATATCGGCGCGTGGGGGGAAGACAGCTACGACCGAGTAGTGACTCTGGAACCTTATAAGGAAGGAAATAAAACTATTACACCTACTATGATAATTCCTAGGTCACACGAAGGACAAGATTCAGCAACGGGGGTCCTGTTTGCATCAAAAGCTATTGTGCAACTCATGATCAACCCATTTTCTGGTGCCTTAATCGACCGCATTGGGTATGACATACCTATGATGTTTGGACTCGTCATAATGTTTCTGTCTACGTCCGTGTTTGCGTGTGGTCGTAGCTACGGCATGCTGTTCTTCGCCAGAAGTTTACAAGGGGTTGGATCTGCCTTTGCTGATACATCAGGTTTGGCCATGATTGCAGACCGGTTCACAGAAGAAAGAGAAAGATCTAAAGCGTTAGGTATTGCGCTGGCGTTCATCAGCTTTGGGTGTTTAGTTGCCCCGCCATTTGGAGGTGCCCTATATCAGTTTGCTGGTAAAGAGGTGCCATTTTTAATTTTGGCTCTAATATCATTAATAGACGGCTTCATGTTGTTGCTTGTGATGAAGCCATTGAAGACACAATTGAAAGAAGCTCAGCAACCTAAACCAGCTGGTACGCCTATCTGGAAGCTTTTGATGGATCCTTACATCGCCGTCTGCGCAGGTGCCCTGATGATGTCAAACGTGGCGTTGGCCTTCTTAGAACCTACGATTTCTCTCTGGATGGAGGATAATCTCACTAAAGACAACTGGAAGATTGGTATGATCTGGTTGCCTGCTTTCTTCCCTCACGTTCTTGGGGTAATCATAACTGTGAAAATGGCAAGAAAGTATCCCCAGCATCAGTGGCTCATGGCAGCTGGAGGGCTGGCTCTAGAAGGCCTGTGCTGTTTCATTATACCTTTTGCAAACTCCTACAAAATGTTAATGATACCTATTTGCGGGATCTGTTTTGGAATAGCTCTCATCGATACAGCCCTGTTACCAACATTAGGGTATCTGGTGGACGTGCGCTATGTATCAGTCTATGGCAGCATTTACGCGATTGCCGATATTTCTTATTCCTTCGCATATGCTGTTGGTCCTATTATCGCTGGAGAAATCGTTGAAGCAATTGGATTCACAGCTTTGAATCTCTTGATAGCCTTCAGCAACCTCTTGTATGCGCCAGTGCTCATGTATCTCCGGCACATCTATGACTTCAAGCCATTCCAGGATGAGGCTAACATTTTAATGGCTGACCCACCAGAAAAGGAGTACCAGACGTACAGCTTACAAGATCAGAGGCCTGTTAATGGAGAATATAAGAACCACCTTGAGTATTCCAACGTATCAGGGCAGGTGGCTTCCGAAACTCAAGAGTCAAATGTAGATTCTGGTGCTGGTGGATACTCTTACGACCAATCTTATCAAGGAGGGTATCAGAACTACAGTCAGCAAGGGTACGATCAGCAGCAACAGCCACAGCAACAACCACAGCAAGGTTATCAACAGCAAGGATACCAGGAACAGTACAGCCAGCAAAGGCAGTTACCGGCGCAACCTCAGCCAACTGCCAGCAACCCATTCAGAGCGAGTGGCGGGCCCGCTCCCGCTGCTGCGCCAGCTCCCGCACCGACGCCTCAGCCCACCATTAAGAACCCCTTCCGGCAAGGCTTCTAAATAGCTACAAAATCAGTGTTGTTGTCGATATTTTTGAATTTACTTGTTGTGTAATTATAATGTCCTATTTGAGTAGACCTGCACGCAGTAACATTGTATTTCCTTTCCATCTGTAACTATCAAAAAGTTTGTTAATTAAAAAAAAAGTTTGAACAAAAACTAAAGGTTGTTAAATTCAAGTTTTGTATGATGAAAAGTTGAAACTTGGGCTTGAATTAAAAGCATTGGAATGAGTGTAATGTTACAGTGTGTATTAGAACTTCGATCACTGAGCCGTGTTATATCGGCAACGCGTTATTTAATGTCTGATAGATGTCTATTACCTAGCTGTGCTTGTAATGTAGAATAACTCTCGACTGGGGCAATAACGCCTTTGAAGATAAAATGAATTGCCAGCAAATTGATGGTATCTAACGTACCCTTAATATTCTTCGTGGAAAAGCTCAACTCCATGCGTGTAACCATCTTGCAGGCTTTACCTAATTGAGATAAAGGATGGCGAATTTTTATAACATAATAAACATGAAGAATAAAAATGATATAAATTCGTATGATAATTGTAAATGATATATAAATTCGTGGTTGAGGAAAATGGAGAAGAGTCAAATATATCAAAGAGATATTCACGATGATACAACGAAACAAATATCGTGTAAAATATACGAATATTCGTAGATTGAAATTGGCTTCGGTACGACTGCAATAGGCGTTATTGTACTCAGTCTGATTTTCTTGTTGATCTTGTATTGTTCATATATAATACAACTGTTATGCCTTCTTATAGTATATAGAAATATATCTGAGATGTGAGAAGTATAAGAACTAAGTATAATGTAAGTAATAAAGTATAAAGTGTGGAAACATGTCAAAATTAAAAGAGAGAATGGATTCGAACATTTTGTATAGAATTTACAATACTTTGGAGATTAACCGTGTCTTAAAGATTCAAGAAGTTACGATAGCAATTGTATGCACTCAATCTCTTTCTCTAGTTTTTACATGTTTTTGTACATAACACTTTTAGCGTGTGAGCAATCAAATTAAACGAAACAAAATTAATATAACATTTGCCCACATTATAATATCAGCAGTTAGATACGTATGAATAAGGTAGATATTTTGCAAGTATCGCACCAGTACGACAAAAGCACTTACGGTAAGGGCCTAACATATTGTTTGTAAATTTTTGGCACTTACTATCTAACTACTTATAGTATATTCTTAAAAGATACCTATACCACTGTATAGGAAACAAATCTTTTAAAAACAAACTATCAAGTACATATAATCGTAACTATACACATTATAATAAAGTTACGATTTTGAATTTTGTACATACTCATATCGATATCGTAGATTCTCGCGATCGTAATTTATAATATATTTTTAGAATCTATAATATATAAACGTGACAGCTAAATCAGCAATATTAGTATAAGTATCGTAATATCTTGCTTGTTAAATGAATATCAATTAAATTTAAATATCAATTATAATATCAATTTAGTATAAGTCAACTTGTGATAAGTTGCAACCAAGGTAACGAAACATATCAGAATCTTTTGATTCACGTAGAGTAAGTAGTTATAAGATAATTTAAAATTGTGAGTAATTAAACCTAAGTGTATATAGCTCTCATATCTGGTGTAGTTAGAACTTATGTGTTTCTGTCGTTGTATTTACTGAGTAGATGTTTACCAACAGATACACAGCATGGCGGTGTCGAGTGGCCAGGTCCGGGGAAACTTGAATTTACGGTGATATTTCAAATATATTCTAAATTATGTCTATCAATTCAAATTCGAAAGGGGTAAAGTTAGAAGTTATTGCATTTTTTATGATTCGAGGATTCAAAAAACACGTTGAGAAAATCAAAACGAAATAACGGAATGAGCTTGTGACCATAAGTTTAAATTGTGATGAAATGAGTAAGCATTGAATTAGTTACTTTGAATCCTGAACCGGCCCTCGGCCAATCGGCACGATTTTTTTTTGCAGTTGACTGATCATCAAGAGTCAAAATTAAAAAATAACTAAAATTAATTGTACAAGAAAAAGGGACGCGCCCGTATGTCAATTGAAAGTGTGTATAAAGTAAAAAAAGTGATTATTGTGAATAATATTTGTTAAAGCTATTTATTGTCTTAAAATTGCTAAGAATAATTATTTGCCATTCGCTATCACAGGAATAATTTAGGTTCATATATAAAAATGGTACTTCTATTAAATTATTTCATAATTAGTACCTAGCCTGCAAAGTACAATAGTGTTGGTAGTCTCACAGAACTTCATTATTTCGCACAAAGCCTTTTAAACCTTTCAATATAATAATAGTATTAAAAAAATAATATTTTTAGATCGAACAATTTGAATATCATTTATATATATTTAATAATTATTAATTATTTGAGCATATGCTACAAGCAGGTAATTATTTCTGATTATTAATTATTATGCTAATATCTCGTTTGTAACAGAGATGCCATCAAAGGCACTCTCTCGTTCGCGTATTTGTAAGTTTAGAGTCAATTTTCGTGTCAAATTCTCCCGAAATTCAATTAATTAGTAGATTGTGAGCACAAAGACGTAATATTTATTGTATACTTAGTACGTAAACTCGCTCCGTGTGTTTTGATATCTTGTATATTGCTTTTTGAGATAATTACAGCAAAGAAGGATACTTTCTGAGTTATTCAAAATATATTATTTTCTTGAAATTATAAGCTTCAATTTAAATAAATAACAATCAATTGCTACTAATTTTAGTCTACAAATCACTTTAAAGGATGTCAGTTAGGTCTAAATTAAACTGATATTTTTTTTTCGATGTCATTACTTAAAATTACTCATATATATAATTTTGATATTATCAGAACACACGAGCGAATATAACAGAGTGTTGCGTTGTGTATTATGTATAATAGATCTGTACTATACTATATTTATTATTAATAGAGATATCCGAAATATCAGCCAATATCACAGACATATCACTAGTGTAAGGATATACACCATAGCAATAGTTTTATATAAGTATATTTTTTGATATATAAAACTTGTTTACATTTAATATCATACGTATTTATTCATATCAATTTTTATATCATAAAAATATCATTATTATTTATATTTAATTGCAAAGTTTGTATCATGTAGAATACAATTGTGTATTCTAATTTTCTTCACTATTTTGTAATAGCATCTTATCAAGTTTATTTACGTATGAAGATATAATTATTGTCAGAACTATAATGGTCCCGACATCGTATCATAACGATACTATCGATAATTATTTGAACATTGGTGCTACTTTATCTTGAATAAAGCTGCAATGTTTAATCTCTTATTTCTTAATAAAAAGCGATTTCGCGATTATCGTGCGAATCAGCGATGCGATCTTCGCAATAATTTAGTGTCGGGATCGCATTGCGCTAACTAGTATGACACATAGTTTACACAAGTGTCGAAATACACATCTGATAATTTGATAATTCTGCAATTATTATCATGCAATAACTTTGCATGAGGATGACTCCTTAAAATTGCTATTTAGATTTTGTCTAAGATTAGGCCCTTAGATAAATATCTATATTACTGTATTGGCAATTGTAAACATACTAAGTAGCTGTATTATTAAGGAATAGTTACACTTTGTTTGTTTGTTTGTACTTTCTTGTGTTAAAAACTTTTATCTAATATTTTTCTTCCTCTTCCTCTCAATCTTTATCTCTTAGAATAATATATAACTATATCCCTTCTATGTAGTTTAGTGCATTAACTTAAATTAACACTACTCCTGACTATCTCTGCTTCTAGTATTAAAAAATACTTAGTAGTGGATCGTGTGATAATGACATGATTAAATGTTGCAAGTATGAATGAAGCCTGAGATATCTGAACACTGACTGTTGCCCGCAGGTCCGCCCGCGTGGTTGTAGTTTATCGCCATCAAACATATTCAATATCCTTTCCCAAGGTCTAATCAATCTCTGTACCAAATTTTGTCAAAATCATAGTCATTAAATACTTATAAAGTTCGATAATATAATAATATCTATCCACAATAATACAAATAAATAAAATTGGAGTGATGTTAAAAAAAAGAATGAATGGAATTTCAATTAATACAAAAATCTAAAATATTTCTTATTCATAAACTTCTATCTATTATCTTCTACTATCTAATTTCACATTTCTTAGGAAAACGCACAGAAAATACTTTCAAGGAAAGTGCGTTGACACTTATTTTAATAAATGTCAAATTGTAGGTCATATCAAATCTAATTTTATTTATAGTCTATGGTTCATGTAACTGCAAACTAATAAGATTGTACCCTAGAATAACTAAGGACCCCTCTATTTACGTCTATGCCATGTTAGTTTTAGTACAATTTTAAGCAAAACATGTTTTGAGAAGTTCTACATTAACTATTCATTGATGAAAAATGCATACAGTGCTCTGTATCAAAATGAAAATCATTCCTAATTATAAAAATTAAATAATAACAGACTATAACATGTCATGAAGGATATATTACAATTTTAAATAAAATGATATATAATTTTCTGTTTTATTTAAGGGTTAATCTAGTAAGTATGCAGTTACACTCCTTGTTTAGATCAAAACCCGTCCGTTAGATCTACCTTTATCTCTAACTTACTATTAGGATTCACTTCGCTTCACCTTTAGAACTTAAAAAAAAAAACAAAATTTCACAACTTGAATTTAATCATCGATTATTAAGATTTGTATTATTATTATTTATAAAAAATAATTTTAAAAATGATATTTCAGTGGACTAATAAATAGCATCAGTAATAAAATGATATTTTAATTGCAATACAAATCTGGTAAAGTTTTTTATTTCAGTCAATAATAACGATTTAATAATACATAATAATACCAAAGTTTATTTTATTTTATAACTCTGTTAGTTCATCTCATCGATGTAAGATTAGAAGGTATATCATAAAATAATACCTAGTAAAATATATTACGAAACTGTAAATATAGCTGTTCGACACCCACACAAGTACGAGTGATAGGTACTTATTAATATACTTAATAATAAAACATTATTAGTCTCAGTTTTTCATTTCATCTAATGTTTCATCATCTAATGTCGAGAATCTCTCGTAACGTCTATAAAGGTACGCCAAGTATAATTATTTTTATTCCATTATTATAAAACATAATAGTAATTATTATTACAACAATACTATTTATTGTCACCGCCTGGTTCTTATGGATACATATCGTAAAGAATACTAAACATATAATAATAATAATGGAAATAAATGTAATAAATAAATGTAGAAAAGCGTTTACCAGTTTTATCGGGCTGTGAACCATAACCGTTTAACATCAAGATTTATCGTAGTTAACCGGGCGAGCGTCTCATGAATTGCAATTCGCACGAGAAAGCTATCTTTTCAACACATAATATTATCATTTATTTCGAAAAGATAATCACAATGTGACTGAAATTTTCTCATATATTATTATGCAAAGCTGATTCTTTCTATGGCGTACCCTTATACATTTATTACACTTTTTGAATATTCGTGCGTTATTAAATCCTTATAGTTCAGCTGAATGCCGCTGCTTAAATTACAACGCATTCACGATTATAAAAAATATTATATAAGATCAATATATTAATAATATTAATAGTTATAAACTTGTAGAGCTTTTCTTGTAAATTAAACATTGTGAAATCAGAGTACCTCAATCAATTTGAATTCCTGATGTAACTAAAAAATATAGTAATTCATGATCATTTTACTAGAAGATTATTTTTTATTAATTGCCATCATAAATAATTTTACAATTCATGTCTTTTTTCATAGTTCAAAATAGATGTTTGTTTCTAGTTACAATTTAAACATAAATAAATTCTAATCTGAAAAATAATAGTGCTTAAAATAATATTAATATACCTTGATAGAAATAGGTATGCTTACTCAATGTATAAATCTAACCTATATAATAATTTATAAATTCATAATTCATTACTCAGTGTTAAAGACTAGAATTAGCATTATTTCAATTACTTAGAATATTTTATAAATATTAATATGTAATAAAATTAATAATAGCATTTCTATTATTAATTTGGTATTTTAGTATAATAAACATCATAGATTGGTATAACCACACATAAT
This sequence comes from Eilema depressum, assembly GCA_914767945.1. Classification (NCBI taxonomy): domain Eukaryota; kingdom Metazoa; phylum Arthropoda; class Insecta; order Lepidoptera; family Erebidae; genus Eilema; species Eilema depressum. The sequence goes on along the minus strand of OU612023.1, from coordinate 21,710,875 downwards.
ATTTAAACAAAGTTAAATAAATAATCATCTCTAGATTAATATAATTCAATATTAGTAGGCGTACAATTTGTCACTATATATAATCATGCAAACATATAATAATCGTATATTAATATTAGATTTTAGAAAAATAATAGTTGAACTCCTTGAAATGTAAAATACTTATTGTAGACTTAAATTAGTTGTTAACTTGAAGTGATTTTTTGCGTTGTTTAATATTAAATAAGTTATGGCTTTTTGAATAGCTATGTAATATATCTGGTTGGTTGTTTAAAGGATAAAATACAATCACAAATATGGTACTCCACAAAAAATACAAATACAATTTAATTATTCAAAAAATACTTGTAACATGCGTTTACGGGAGCGATCAACTCACTCTCATTCAGCGCCCAAATGACCGTTATCTCCATCAGAATTAAAAATAATAATTTATCGTATTTAAAATACGTATCATTTGAGTTGTATCATATTTGTAAATGTATTTTTGTAATAACATGTATCTTGTATCTTCTAGTCAGTGGTAACGAAGTAATTAAATTATTAGTAAAAATAAAATAACTTATAATCGTACATTTTCTGTTCTAGTTGTATGTAAAGTGGTCAAAATCAAATTCAGTGATCGAATAAAATTGTTACGACAAAAATTGTTACTGTTTTTATTCAATTCCCTTCGTCATGATACAGGATGTATACAGTTATACATACATAAAATACATGTATTTTATTAGTACTTTACTTACATCCTCTAATTGATGATACCAAATTTTAGATTATATTATTTAGATAGACAAATACAAATAAATAGTATTTACATTACATTCACGTAAATGTGAATCCCCGAAGGGCTAAGCAGAGGTATATTACTTATTAGGCGTCACTAGTTTGTCTTTCAACAGTCGATAATATTTCACACATCTATAAAGCAGTCTATATTACCATATTTTAACTACCTTGACCACTTTCTGTGTGGTGACGGAGAAAAAATACAAGTAACACCACCCCATCTCATTCGAGAGGTATCGTAAGAGGCGACTAATGGAAACGCAGACGATATCACTGTAGAAAAGGACAACTCGAAATAAAATCTTGTACCAACCCGTCTGGCCAGCGTGGAAACAGTAGGCCAAAGCCTCTTATTATATACATTGAGAGAGGCCTTTGCTGTTGGTGTATGATGGGACCTATGGGCACCTGAATAGGGGTCGAATCTATTAATTAAAATTTATTTTATTCCAGAGGACGAATGGGTGCCTTAAAAATTAATTAATATTATTGGTCTCCTACCGAAGGACCAATGGGCACCTAAAAAGGGGTCGAATTTACAACTTTTATGCTAGGGGTCGAGTTTTAGAGGACCAATGGGTGCTGACCCGTCAGTAGTGAACTGCAATAGGTTCTAGGTACTCACCATGCTATACCATGCATATCTGAATCATCAACATCACTCACCAAGTGAACCATCACTTTAATTTTATCCCTTGCATCTCGTTACTGCCCCCAATCTATATGAACAAACATGTTTGTACTCCCGGAATTCCCCTCACATTCGTCCCTCTTCCCGTTCAATTATACAAAGCACGTACCTCCGACTAATTTGACTAATTACTACAGATAACAATGTCACCGCACCCTGTACCTACAACTTCTGTTATTTTCACTCTACAATCGAATTTCAACCTTATTTAAACTACATAAGATTCTATATGAAATAATGTTGCCATATATTGATATTTAGTTATAGACCAAATGAGATCTTCAGTTCTAGATATTAAAATTGGAAATCAAATGAAAAGGGGCCGATTGATTCCTGTTATTCAAAATGCAGTCGTGTTATAAGGAGCAGAGGGTTTATTTTTGTGTCACTTCAATTCTAATCAATTAGTCCGTATAGGTAATTACTCGATTCGTATTTCGATCAGCAGAGTTACCTTTCGTTTATATCAAATAGTTTTGCGAGATATTACGAGTATATTTTATTTCATCGTGTACGAGGTAAGACTTTTAGAAAAGTACATTCAACGACATAAGTTAATTAACCACGTTTATATCTACCATATTTCGTAATGGATTTACTATATTTGGCGGTCGATTTACCATTTTTCAAACCACTTAGGTCGCAGATAAGCACAAGGCCTACCTGATGGAAAGTGGTAATCCCTATGGACGAGTGCAACACCAGGGGAGTCACACTCGTGTTGCCGACCCTGTAAGAACAGAGAGATTCTGTGCTGTCAGCGCAGAAAACAAGCAGGATAATCCGTTAGTCTTTTTACTGACAGCACAAAACCTCTCCAGTGAGCTCTGACTACCCTACTCACCACCAGGAACACAACCCGAAGTTATTATAACCGCGGTATGCTATAGGACAGAGGTACTTCCCCAGTCGAACTGCTCGATTGGGACGGAAATACCTAGTGGGACAAAAATATTCCCAGTAGTACCATTAATGGTACTAGTGGGAGAAAGATTCCCAGTAGTACCATTAATGGTACTAATCAATGGTACAGTTGGGAAAGAGGGATACCGACGTGTCCCACCTCCTACTAAATGTAAACTTTGCTGACAAAAAATATATTTCCGCTTTCTATTCAAAAAGCTTAATTAAACTATTTATTTTAACTATAGAAAAGTACCCAATTACAAACATAGTGTGATATACAAATATTTTTGTACCCAAATCTCCATCTATTGAATCAAGAGGGCCCTTAGTGTTAGCTGTAAAAGCACTCGGGATGAACAAATAGAGATCGATGGTTCTCGACTTGCTACGTACAGTTTGTGAAGTCGAGTGGCTCCGGGGGATGAGCCAGTGCAGTAAAAACGTACTCTTTTGTACAGTCACTCACAAAAGTTTGCTGAACACTAACAAATATACAAAGTGATCTTAGCTTAGATTAATATGTGCATTCGATAGCTACGTGAGTGAGTGCGGGTTGCATTCCCGCTCAGTGCAGTTATTTTGTATGCATGAATATAAGTATGCATTGGTTTAGGTCTTTATATACGATATGTGTGTTTTTACAAAGTAAGTATATGTATAAATAAGTTCCACTTTTTAGCTCATAATAAGCTGTACTTGGTTTGGGTTTCTTATGAGAAAAATATAACAAAAAAGTTTTTTTTTGAAATTTTTTGAAGACAAAGGAAAGTTTACTATTTTCAAATAATAAACAGAAAGAAAATTAACATATCCCGCCTGCTAACAAACCTATTTCCTTCTTTCCAGCAGCAGTCAGTTTTATTTTTATTTTTAGGGTTCTATTCCTAAGAGGAAAAAAGCGGAACGCTTATAGGATCACTTCATTGTCCGTCTGTCTGTCTGTCTGCCAAGACCTTTTTCTCAGGTATGCATTATAGCATCAAGTTGAAATTCACACAACTGCAGCACCAAACGAGCAGACAACAATACAATAACAAACAGATGACTATCAACACTGAGCCCTTAACACAATCGTACCTCCACTCAACCCAATGACTATTTCCTATCAATAATTCATCCCATCATTACGGCATTATTACTGGGACAAAAACCGGCAGTGCTTACAGCCAAGGGGTGGCCGGGGAAGGGGGCAGACACCCGTGAAAATTTAACAAGGGGGTTCGATCGCCTATTAAATTTACAAGTTCAAGTGTTTTATTCAAGCTCGGCTGTGTAATCACTTCATGGAGCTTTACACAAGTATTTGATCAGGGTTTTCTAGGAAACGGTTGAAGTTGGACGTTGAATTTTTCACATTTCTAAAGTGGTTATTGTAGGTCCAATTTATTAGTCTGAGAATTTAATCTGAAATTTACTCAATCTCTGTTATTATTTGATGTTGTAGACTGTGGACTGAATTAATGCTGTATTTTTTTTAAATAGTTCTAGTAACTGAAATTACTACATACATTCTCACCTGTAAATCCCGAAAGGGGTAGGTAGAGGTATTATGTTAATACTAGCTTTTGCCCGCGGCTCCGCCCGCGCGGATGTCGGTTATCGCGACCAAACATAGCCTATGTCCTTTCCCAAGGTCTAATCTATCTCTATACCAAATTTCATCAAAATCGGCTCAGTGGTATAGGCGTGAAAGTGTAACAGACAGACAGACAGACAGAGTTACTTTCGCATTTATAATATTAGTATGGATATGGATTACTCCGCCCACATTTCGCAAACTCAGATATTTAGTCCTATGGGGAAAGCTTATTGCTGTTAAGCAGGCACTTTGTCTTGAGCTCTATATTGACTGTTGGATGGAGAACAGCCCTACCTATAGTCGCCTTCTACGACACCCATGGGAAGGGAAGGGGTGGCCCTAGTTTACTGCACCGGGAACAAACACGACTGCTATCCCAGAGATTACTCCTCCAGCTCTTCTTCTTCTTCGAGTCAATGGCTGGATCTGGCATACAGTGACTAGTTTTTCTTTTTTTTTTAATTTGGTCTGCCCAATACTCGACCACAGCAACAGCGCCCTCCGTTGCTCTACAAAGGTCGTCGGTAAAAGGGGTACAGCGAGCAGGAGAGCAAGTGACATGGACTCTGGTTGGGTCCCGCAATCGCAGGACCCTGTAGTATAATGGTTAGAATTTAGAACCTAGCACCTCTCAATGGTCGGTATTCCCACTGACGCTGGACAAGGCGCTGACGCAGGCTTTTCTTTCATAATTGGGAGGTCAGACGGGGCGGACTCTGAGCTCCGAGGGGCGGACACTGAGCTCCGAGGTCATATTGGCCATGAAAACAAACGGGAGAATGCGTCTATATGCAGATGATGATGAATAACCGCGGTAGCCTAGTGGTATGGGTAATGGACTGCTGAGACGAGGTCTCGGGTTCGATCCCAGGTATTACCATGGCACACACCAATGACTTTTCGATGCTTTTCGAAGTTATGTGTGTATTTATCGCAGGTTTATAAGTGCCCGGTTAATGGCAATAGGCTCGCCACCTATTACATTGGGACCTAAACATAAACGGCGAAATGTGGGTGCTAGCACCTCTGCCTACCCCTTCGGGGAATATAGGCGTGAGTTTATGTTATGTTATGTCATGATGGGAGATCAGACAGCAGTCTCTTCCATAACAAGGAGGAGTAAGACTAAGCGAACCCTGGTCTCCCGATCACGGATGCAACCGGGGCCAATGCTAAGATGATGATGAATCTTTTCAATTCAAACTTTTAGTATAATCCTAGTATCCAGAGTGCTATTTGAAATAATGGTACTTGCCTAAGCAGGCTTACTATTACAAAGTTTGAACAGAAGTTTGAAGTCAAGTGTAGTGATAACATAAGGGACCAGAAAGGCTTTACGGCTTATAAACGAAATAAGTCGGCTTTACAACTTCGATAAGTTGGTAAACTAATGTTTTACGTTTTACGGCAACTCGTGCAGTTACTCTAGTGGGTCCGGATTTCCCCTGTTCATTTGATGCTATCGTTTGATTAAAAAAATACTTTATAACACGCTTTTATTAGTTTCACCTGTAATTAAGTGCTAGTAACTATTCCCTTTATAGGTAGTTTGTCTTTTATTTTCTCGTTTACTAAGAAAGGACGTATAATTATTATATTCAATATCAATCTGTTCCTCATTCAATCAATCAATCAATATGGCAGTCCACTGCTGGACATAGGCCACTCCCAATATTCGCTATTACTCCCAATCCTTCGCATTTCCGATTAATTTGGGTCGAGGTTCGGTCTGAGGCAGATGTACTATCCCTGGGACACAGGGTTACAGTAGTGGAATTGTATGTTAGTAGCAACATTGAGTCTAGCATAAGTATCCAGTTGACAGCAATTGGTTCATATTCAATTAACCCAGACCAAAAAACATAGTTACCAAAATATATCTTATACACTTCAACAAACCACTCATCATTCTTTGAGCCTCTTCAAAACGCAGTTAGGATCGATTTTCCAGTCTAACTGCGACGCGGCTAGTCTTCCTCCTACCCTACTTACCACTATAGACATAAATATAGGCATGAGTACAAAAAGTGTTGATTAAATACCGTATACAACAGACACAATGCGGTTTATTAACAAGCGGCTTACCTAACACAACGGCTTACACATAAAGCCATTATAAAACAATACAGCCTCATATTTCACCTTCGTTAAAACCGTATTCAACCGGCGTAGCCCTCGTAGCACAATGCTACGTCATCTACGTAGCGTCGTAGCGGTTTGCGTGACGCACACAATTTGCTACGAAAAGGGGCAACCATTTTTCTTGTTATATATTTCTTTGACCTTCCAGCTTGACCTTTTAGAAAAGTGCTGTTAGGCGCTTATAGAGAGGTTTTATAACAAATATGTAGAATTTTGTACTTATTGCTATGGTGATATTGGGTAAATAAATAAATATGTGCCCCCAAGGGGCCCAAATCAACTTTATCTACAAGGTAGTGCTGCAATCAGTACGAAAGAGCCTCTGGTGCAGGTGCAATTTGCAATGAGTGGGAATCGAAACACAGTGCTATTATCAATATCAAGCTCCAGTTGTAAAATTAAAGATTACCTTATTAATTTATGAAATAATTATTATTTGTGTCTTACGTATTTCTGTTTAATTGCTTTTTTAAATTGGAGCATGAGAAACAACTTTTCAGATGGGCAGCCACAGACTTAGAGAAGGCTAGATGCCGCATCTGCATGACGTAAGCGTTAATTATAAAATAAAACGTACAACCTGACAACGGCCAACATTTTTATCTTGTGGGACAGTCCTCACACTTCACTTCACCTCTGGCTTCGGTAAGCAGGGGTAGGCTGATGTGTATTATCAACCTCATTTCGCCAACAATAATTTTTGGTCCCACATAGTAGGCGAGCCTATTTTTATATGTCAGATACGTTAATATGAGTTTACCTCGCCTGCACCAGCAGGCCTCAGCCTACCCTGGGGATTTACAGGCTTGAGAATGTGCCTATGGCCTATATGTATAAAAAGAGTAAAAAATTGGCACTGAAATCTCTGTACCAGTTTAGTGAGTCCATCGAGAACCAAGCGGTTCGGCGACTCCTTCTTCTGCCGCACCATTAAGTCTTGGAATTCCTTACCAGTTCACGTGTTTCCCTCCTCCTACAGTCCCGGGTCCTTTAAGCGGGGCGTGAAAAAGCATCTGATGAGGCCGTCAAGCTGAGTGCCACCATTGTAACATGATACGTGTCTGTAATGGCGACCCTCTTTTCAGAGACTCAGCCTTCAGCTTACCATCAGGCGAGGCGAAGTCAAATTGACGTGACCTAAATAAAAAAAAAAAAAAAAGTGACGATCACCGGAGAGTTTTTGTGCCGTCATCGTCAGTGGGAAGACCAAAGACTTGTCCTGCTTTGTCTTCTCCACTGACTCTCTGCTCTTATAGGGTCGTCAGCACGAGTGTGACTCTCCTGGTGTCCACACATGTCCATAGGCCACGGTAACCACTATCCAAAGTTGTGTAAATAAACGAGAACAGGTGACTTGCTCCATCTAGCATACTCTATATCTATGTAGCTTTTGAAATAGGCTCGTAATACAAAGTTTGTTTTTTTATTCAATAATTATTTTTTCTGGGCCTTAATTAAGAAGAAATGTCGTGCCAGATGTGTTTCTAGATAATTGGACCTCGTTATAAAACAAAAATAAAACGTGAATTTTGATTGCGTTTGATAAAACCGGTCAAGTGTGAGTCGAGATTTAGCACGAGAGTGAGCACAAAGAGTTATAGAGCCGAAATAAGTCACATTGCTTACAAGATCAACAACACTCAGAAATCAAATAAAAATCTCATCATCACTACATATAAAACAAAGTCGCTGTCTGACCTTTCCTATGTATGCTTAAATCTTCAAAACTACGCAACGGATTTCGAAGCGGTTTTTTAATAGAATGAGTGATTAAAGAGGAAGGTTTATATGTATAATACATGCATAATATTGTAGAGAAATACTGATAAATTCAGAGATAATAGTTACCACGCGGGCGGAAAACATGGCAGTACGAAGTTCGCCGGGTCAGCTAGTGTATGATAAATCATACTCGACGCCATTTACCCGTCTGGTATCCGTCCCAATTGTGCAGTTCGACTGGGGAAGTACCTCCGCCCTACAGAATACGGTGGCCATTATAACCTCGTGTTGTGTTCCTGGCAGTGAGTAGGGTAGCCAGAGCTCACTGGAGAGGTTTTGTGCTTTCAGTGGGAAGACCGATGGTTTAAACTGCTTATCTTCTTCGCTAATGGCCCAGAATCACTCTGTTCTTACAGGGTCGACAGCATGAGTTTGACTCCCATGGTGTTGCACTCGTCTGTATACCACAGTAACCACTTTCCATCAGGTAGGCCTTGTGCTTGTTACAATTACAACACTACTGCAGTCAGTCATTACATTATGTCCAACGAAATTTCAGTGCTCAACAAATGAAATTTCAGTACGCTCAAAATTCCCTCGAAATTTTCACACTCCCATACGAGATATACGTCGGAACACGTATCTTGGACCTAAATCATGAGACAAACGAGACCCTGACGCACGCGGAGTGTTCTGTGATAACATGCTTGGTGAATTTGAGCTCGTCCACCGCAGTAGCACCCTGCGCTGTCATCAAAGACACCCAGGAAACATATACTGCGCGTATAGAGTACATTTTAAGCAAATTTTTAGGTCCAAGAATTAAGTATCGTACAATACCAACGTAACACTAATGTCCATTCACACAGCATGAAATTGCTCACACACACACACACACACACACACACACACAGACACATCATCTCATTCAATCACCAACACGCACGCACACATGCGCGTTAATACGGAAAGGTGTGGCGAGGCGCGTCGCACCTGCGATCGATCGCACCTGCGTTGTCATGGCAACCGTCGGTTCTGCGGCGTATGTCGCACTGCGAGCGGGTAGCGGGAGCGGAAGCGACCTTGCTTTATTTTGTAAGCATTTGCACAAGTGTAAAAATAACACAAATAAGAAAATAAGGTAATAGTAACTGAGTGACTTGTGTTAGTCAATGTTAAAATTAACTTACGATTTGATTAAAAACATAATCTACGTGATTTTTTTTAACATACATAAATACAATCACGCCTTTAACCCTGGAGGGTCAGGCAAAGGTGAATTAACACCCACATTTTTTCAATCATTGTATTCGGTCCTAGCTAATAGGGGGTGAGCCTATTACCGTATTCCGGCACGATTGTTAAGTCAAGTCATGCATCTGAGGCTGAGTCTAAGTTGTATTGTATATATCTGACTGATGTTAGACAAAATGTTAAAAAAAGAATGCAATTTTTTTTGTTGTACCTATTTAATCTTGTAAATAAATAAACAAAAAACTGACCTGATATACTAGTATTAAACCTGTATTAAATAGTAAATGCTGCTAACCATTACATGAATTTTCACCTACTTTAGACCCTCAATTTAAAATTCCGAGTGCCTAAACCCTAGTTTATACAGCGTTTTACGTGAAACACGAATTCGGAAAAGGTCCCGATAGATTTACTTGCATCAATAAAATACATTTTTTATCGCCTCCCGCTCGCAGTGCCGCCTCGCCGCGTCACCGAGCCCCGAGGCTAGGTAGATACATCACATGAGACACATAACTAAGTTTTCACTGTCGGACGAATGGACAGACACGTTTTATTATATTACCACGCCGCCGCACGGGCCAAGGGTGACAGAGTGCTCTAATATTATTTTATTTAAAAGCCAGTCTTTTAAGGCAAGTCCAACTGTCCTTTCAGCCCTGTCCTTTTCCAAATGTAAAATGTAGTCCTGTTTTGTTCGTGTGACAGTTACCTTTTTAACACACTTTTATTGGAATAGTATATGTGTATGTAAGTTTGTTTGTATCGTTTGTTTGTAACGAAACATTTGAATTCGATTATGGAGTACTTGATGCGAGCCGCTTCCAACCGGTCTTATTGGAGATCTATAGGGGAGGCCTATGTCCAGCAGAGGACTTCCTATGGCTGAAATGATGATGATGATGATGGTGTACTTTAAAACTTCGTCTCACTAAAATGAAAAGAAAGGCTTACCCGCAAAAGGTAGGCAGATGATATTGCGGGAACTGCTGGCAAGAACTGGATGAAGACATTCAGCATGGTGATGACGATGATGATGATGAGGGAACAATGGCTTAAATTGTAAGAGGCTTTTCGACCCTAAAATAATTAAATATATATTATTAAGTTAATTCTAAGTAAAATTGCAAAACTAGATCCCTGCTAATATTATAAATGCGAAAGTAACTCTGTCTGTCTGTCTGTCTGTCTGTCTGTCTGTTTGTCTGTCTGTCTCAGTTTTACCGACCGATTTTGATGAAATTTGGTATAGAGGTAGGTTAGACCTTGAGAAAGGACATAGGCTATGTTTGGTCGCGATAACCGACATCCACGCGGGCGGAGCCGCGGGCAAAATCTGTCTGTCTGTCTGTCTGTCTCACTTTTACGACTAAACCGCTGAACCGATTTTGATGAAAAGGCAAAAGCTATATGGAATAAATAACGCTTTAATAATAATAACACTTATACGTGTGCACTGGGGGCGGGTATGTCGGTTACTCTCCCTACCCGAATAACCTTGGGCCGCTATGGGTTTTCGATGGTCCCATCCTACCCCAGAAAGGGGGGGGGGGGGGGATTACGTGTGGCCGTGCCTTTCGCCACCAAACCTGCGTCCGGAGAACCAGACTTGCACCAGTAGAACCTGTTTTTCGGAAAAATTTAGTAACTTTTAATTACGTAATGTGGGTGTTAATACACCTCTGCCTACCTATTATAGCCGTGAGTATATGTATGTATGATTTCACATGGATGGAACCACGGACAACTGCTAGTGAAATATCTCAAGTAAAACAAACTACACATTCACTTACGTGTTTGTAGCCATATTAAAATATTACAGGTCAAGGAAAGGGCCAAAGAAGCGCCGTTTCGAACAAAACTTGGCACGGAAGCCTCCACTTGGAAGTGGGCCAAGAGGCACTAACGCACCGCCTGTCAGCGAGGCCGTCTATACTGATAATGTACGCCTATGAGCCTTTTAACTTAAGTAGCAAGTTTATAACTTTACTTTATATAGTAAAGCAAGGTTTAAACTGTTTTGTAAGTTGGTGATACGATTACAAAGTACCCCTAGAGGTTCCCACACCGGAAGAGGGCCAGGTCGAGAGATATGGCTCTGAGTCGGCCGGGTTGCCTACGACAATCTCATCTCCGTCATCCGACAGCCCACAGACGGCGTGCGTTTTAGTCAGTTCGAGTCGTGCATAAACTTCTCCACCGGCTCCGGCGGGGGAGGTATCCGTGAGGATTTTTAGCACGAAAAAAAGTACCCTAGAGGTGTGAGTCATTGAGTTACTCCTTTCGATTTTATTTTCTTTATTTTGGAACTAGTTGTGGTCGCGGCTCCACCCGCGTGAAATTTTGGATCCTGGTCCTGCAACCCATGGGAACTTAAGTATGCTGAGATAAAAAGGTGCGCCGCAAAATAAGGGTTCTTCCAAGTCAAGAAGGGCATTTGAAGGTTCTTATAGGATCGGTAACACGAGTGTGACTCCCCTGATGTTGCACACGCTCATAGGCTACGGTAACTACTTTTCTTCAGGTGGGCCGTGTGCTTATCTTCTACCCAAGTGGTATAAAAAAGAGCGACGACGGGGCTTTGAAGTGGAAGTTACATGCAACCGTAATCAGCACTCAGATGGATTCACGTAAACTTCCATCAATTTCACTTTTGAAGGAGTTATATCGGTTATATAATATCACAATAACTGAACTCATAAGTCTCATAACGTGATATTGGAGCTATTGGTGCTATTACAACGATTAGATCTAAATCACCTCTTGTCGTGGTTATGTTCCCACTCGGCCACTCCACACGGCATGCGACCATCAGCTCAAGGCTCTGTGACGAATGGTTATTTTGTTTGTTGTTTATAGTAGAATATTTATTATAATAAGTTATTATAGTTTGTAGTCATGAAGTCTAATATAATGAACGGGGAATCTGAAGTAATTGAATCAGAATTTCTCTATCTGGATATTAGATACCACCTTCTCATTTAATCAATCAATCAATTAGCCTATTGTAGTCCACTGCTCTGCTAGGCCTATCCCCTCTCAATGTGCGCAATTTTTCTCATACATTTCTCTGTCATATAGTATTAAGTATCTTTAACAATAGGCTGTGTGGTTCCCTCTGAAGCAGAAAACATGGATTACCTTATTTCTTCGTAGGTACAAGGCATTAATGGTGTTCTTCATCCGAGAATAAAAATACAGGCTATGAAAGAGTGGCCGGTTGATAGTGATGCGCCCGGCTATACCACCCTATCTACTTCGCAGCTTTATAGGTGCGGGCATCAATTTCAGAATGTTATAACTGTTGAGGAAATTTATTTCAAATGTAAATGATAATAGCGCCTGATAAAATAACGTTAGCAAGACTATAAGTCACACTTTGAGAATGTGTAATTCAGTGTAATGGCGATGGTTAAATGGCTGATTTGAATCTATCGACGTGAATCTACTAACATATCAATTTAGGTGAATACAAGGATGTATGCTGACTGATATTACAAAAAAAAATGATATTATAACTATTCAAAACTGAAATTGGGCAGTTAAGTTGTAAAATATTTCATGGCATAATTCAAGAAGTAGGTATAAGTCAACAAATAAAAGACATACTTGTAAGTCACAAAAGAGGCAATAACTTTTTTTATGTAGGACAAATTATTTTGACTTCACCTTGCATGATGGTAAGGCTAATCCTCAAGAAAGAGGGTTACCATTTTAGACATGTACCATATTATTAGAATGAAATTTTAAAGCATTAGTATGCTAACTACTCAAATTGAATGAGATAGGAAAAAGCGAAATCAAGCTCAGGCGGGACACGAACCCGTGATCTTTCTCTTACAAGGGGAATGCTCTGACCACTGAGCCACCTCGCCCGAAGCTAATGCAAATTTTCCTATACATTTTTCTTAGGGCGACGTTGGGAGCCATCTACCGATATTCGTACGAACTATCAGAACCGTACCATTAATTACAATGGTGGCGCTCAGCTCACACATCTTATAGTCGTAGACGTAATACATAGATAGATAACATCATTTTATTGTCAACTAGCCTTCCGCCCGCGGCTCCGCCCGCGTGCATCTCGGTTAACGCGACCTTTGCTCATATCTTCGGTTCTACTCAACCGATTTCGATCAAACAAACGTAAGATTTTAAGTCTGAGTAAGCCCTTTCTAACAAAAAAACCGCATCAAAATCCGTCCAGTAGTTTTTGCATCCATCGCGAACAAACAGACAAACAGACAGGAAATTCAAAAAAAATATTTTCATGTTCAGTAGATATCGTTAACATAACATAACCCAAGTATATTTTTTTTTAATATCTCCAATGTACAGACACGACCACTTTACAATTATACAGGGAATAATGTACAGGTGGAAGGCAAAATGTATGACGGATGTAAAAAAAAAAGTTTTTTTTTCGCCAAAATGATACTTCCAGACGATTTTGGTAACGAAACTGTGCCCAAAATCTTTCGCTCCGAAACGACTAAAAAATCACCCAGTATAATAGTATAGATGTGAACTACGTTAGTGATAATCTAGACACACAAACCCCCAATCCCGCGGGTGCCATCCGAGAACGCGTTATCTAATTTGCTAGTTAACAAACTTTGATACTACGCGGTTAGCTCGTGGGAACAACTGTGACTGTAGCTGGCAATGAACATCCGACATCAGTCCCGCCGCGCCGGCTTGATTATCAAGGGGATTTTCACAGTATATATTTTCGTTTCTGTCACTATATCTACATAGTGATTTTCCAGTGGGTATGGTATGGTATCATGGGCTGATATCCTCCACGTCAAGGCGCGGTTTTTGCGTGAGTGTGGGCAATTCATTCGACCAACCCCAACTCATTGAAGAACGCCAGCAAGCTGTTCACGTTCAAGTACTTAGCCCTGTATGTGGCGGTTGCAGGGCAGTATAGAATAGGGTAGTGTCCTGGGTCATCAGATCCTTACCAATACTGCTTAATATCTTAGTTTTTTCTCAAAAATTTAATACTGCCCAACTAAACTGAAACTATGACTTCATTATTTTCAATTTCCAAAATAGGTCAAAATATAAACAATCGAATTAAGTCACAATTTAAAACTTTTTAGATTCCTTATTAAATTTCAAATCGATCTTATTACGCATTGTACACGTGTAAACGCATCGTGGACCGAGATAAATGCGATATTCTCTTGCACTCCATACATTCTGCACTACGACTAACACGCGGTGACGTCACCACGTGGCGACGATTTTGTATGGAGCGTTTTGACTATTTGTCGTAAGAATATTTCACTTTAGCAGTTAATTATAGTATTGCAAAATGAACAGATTACGATAATAATAAAAAAATAGGACAAAAGCCTATTACGTGTGTTGCTGTTTCTTTCTCTCTCATGCAGGTTCTAGTTTAGGGTCTGGTGTTTGCTTATTGTGTCAACCTCCAACCCCGAAAATGAAGCTTGCGACAGAACCTCGTCTGTTATATGTATAATAGATGCACGTTGGTGCAAACAAACAACGCAAAATCAGCCGCCAAGTTGCGGGTTCCAGCCTAAAGGCGGCCACCCACTAGCAGTTTATCGAACGACAACCGGATGATATCGGTCTGTCAGTTCATCGCAATAATAGCCCACACACTTACAGTTTTGTATACGATTTTGGACTGACGGCTAATATGTGTGTGGCCACTTGACGATTCTGGTCAGCAAAAACAGTAAAAGGCCGGACAGTCTATAGCCGTCGGCATTTTATACGTAATAACATCAGACTAAAAGAATAAAATAATGTTATTATTTTAGTCTGAGGTAATAAAATTATTACGACATTGATGACATAAGGACTGCAGGCCGCCGGACAGATGAAAAACTGCAGGCGGACTGTTGTAAGTGGGTGGCCGCCTACGTAACTAACACCAAGAATTAATTTTTAAGGAGCGAATAAACAAAGTTCATATTGATTTTTGTACCTCCGTGGTGACGAAAACTTCCGTGGGAAAGTTCCACCTGCCGACGTTATAAATAGCATAAGCACTCGGGGTGGGTATCGCATTTGCATACAACATGCAATTTGTTGGAGGGTATGGGTAACGGAAGAAAATATTGTTTATAATATCCCTACATTTGTAATGATATTGTTCTACTTTGCTATTGTTTATTCAATAGACTACAAAGCTAATGTAGCTATAGTTAGTTAGTTACTAGCTTGCTAGCTCCACCCGCGTGGATATTGCGTCCAAAGTAACATACATATATATACATATCTATACTATTATATAATTGTAAAGTGGTCGTGTCTGTACATTGGAGATATTTAAAAAAAAATACTTGGGTTATGTTATGTTAACGATACTGACCACGAAAATATTTTTTTTGAATTTCCTGTCTGTTTTTCTGTTTGTCTGTTTGTCTGCGATGGACGCAAAAACTACTGGACGGATTTTGATGCGGTTTTTTGTTAGAGAGGTCGTACTCAGACTTAAAATCTTACATTTGTTTGATCGCAATCGGTTGAGTAGAACCGAAGATATGAGCAAAGGTCACGTTAACCGAGATGCACGCACAAATTCTTACTAAGGCTCGTAATTTATCTAGATAATAAGAAACCAACAAAAACGGTACCTACCTATCTAAAGGAACAAGAAATCGGCTTTTCATGTTGTTAATCTGCAAGCTGCTCCACGCGTAATGAAATGCTAACAAAAACTGCAAAGTTCGGCCCTCTATATTTTTTGCTACTCTGTGTGGGGTGAGGGCCACCGTCGATGTGTGCGGTCTAATTTAGCGGTCTGGCACATAGCTGACGGCGTCATCTGTCACACTGTCGACGTGACCGCTTCATCGTTAATTGCAGAATAGGTGGACAATGTAATGAAGGGACGATTCTTAGTACCTACTAATAATCGTCTCTTCTAGTTTTACAACGGATATGCTGTGCATTTTAGTACTTATCATTATTTTTAATGTTAGGCTATGATTTGTTTAAAGATGTCACAGCCAACTCAATTAACCGCCTAACTAACGGCCTGAATAATATATTCAGCCGTAGCGTTTGTTACAACATTTAATAATCTGGCTGGTTAATGCTTAGGCCATTTGAACGATGGGCCACCCAGAAATAAGACAGGAAGTTACTGATAGATTTATTGAGAAAAGCAGCTCAATAATACGACTTGGATAGGTTATTATGTAGATCAATGAATATGATTGGTGGATTAAGCGCATCCATAGCAAAGTATTAAAGCACATTTCCAGTAAAAAGCCTCTTTTGTAGCTAAAGGATCATGGATTTTTTACATTGTACTGAAAACCGCCTGATGGTAAAATAAATGAAAGCGATGTCGTTAATCGTTAAATAAACGACTCCAGCCCCTCTAGACAAGTGGCAATTCGTTGCTCGGCGTATGATGGAATAGAATGCCAAATGTATGGGATTTGACGTATATGACAGGCGTCAATGAATGTCAAAAACGTCAAATCCTATACATTCGTCATTCTATTCCATCATAGGCCGAGCAACGAATTGCCACTTGTCTAGGGGGGCAGATGTAATAGTGGTGGTAATTAGCTTGTTGCCCTCGACAGATAGATTTTCACACCCCAATTAAAGGGTTTACTCCCCTTAGATACACTTTTGAATAAGAATCCGGGATTATAGGCCGAAGGAAACACGTATCTAACTATTTACAAAGATCTGAGTATTCCTTGTTCAGAGCTACGGAGGTCCTGTTCTGGGTTTGATTCAAGTGAGTGGCAATTTCCTGGGTCGCAGCTGTGAGGGCCATACACCGCGTACGTGAGGGTTGGGAGTATACTTTGTGCCTACTAAATACGACTCAGTCAAGAAATCTTATTAACTAGGATATCACTCGTATTGTTGAGTATCTTCAATGACGTATTATGTTAATAGTTACGTCATACATGAACATGGCGGCTTTCAAAAAGGATGCAAACACTAAGTATGTAAAATTATAGCTGCTTGCTAATAATACGTCAATGTTATTAATTCATATGTATTATTTTATTATTTATATCAATAATGTTCTCAGCCTCATTATTTACGAATTTATTATTAAGGTTTTTTTTTGGTAGCGCACTGTCGCGTCTCTGATTGATGCATAAAATAATGACCAAAGTTATCATTTTTTTGTCGCCATTTTAGAGTGTGGACAACATATCTATAATATTTTCTAATACATAATTGAGTATCTTAGGATTTAGTATTCGAAACGTACCTACTCTAGGTTCCTGAATATGTCATGCTTACCCTCAGGAGGGCCGCGTGCTTGTCTGCGACCTAAGTATTGAAAAAAAAAATGTAAAATATTTTTTATAAGTACCCTCAACTTTTGCATATTGGGTGGTCAAAATTGATAGTTCTACGTTTATTAGTTGTCTTGTCAGATTGTTAACCTCTAGAATGTATGCGTATATTCTAAGTGAAATTGATTTTAAATGTTGTCTTGCCAATATAGTTTATAATGAATATTGCGTGGTGCGAATACGGTAAGGTATGTTTGATAATTTGATCCATTTACCATAGAATTTACATTAAAATCACTATTTACTCAACTCAGTTTGGTGTCTCAACTTTAAATCTTTAATAGATACATAGGTCTAACTTTCGGAGATTATTTGTAATTTATTTTACTTATTATGATATTATCACTCCCTCTGTCTATGTTATTTTCATTGATAATTTGAACAGATAGTAGCATAATCAAAATATTTATTATATTATTTTAGTGTTGGCGAGTGCAGTGCTTAGAAAGAAAGTATTTTATGTACGGAGTTCTAGATTCACAAGTATAAGAAAATATAACTGGCTTCCTGGTAAATAAACTTATTACCTACCTGAATAGGGAAAATATAAAAAAGGTGTTACATTTTTTAAGGTACAGCAGCATGACTTTAGCAATAAATAAATATAATATTCTACAACATTCTACACAACGCTATCTAGACCCATGGTAAGCTTTAATTAGCTTGTGTTATGGAATCTAGAATGCGGATATACATACTTAGATACTTTCTTTTTTTGTAAATACATACATATTATACATAGAAACACCCAGACCAATGCAAATATTTTATACTCATGCATACAAATATTGGCACTGAGCGGGGATCGAACCCGCGCCTCCTGCGTAGCAGCCGCTTTCACTACCGCTACGCCACAGAGGCAGTCATATAAACATCAGTCAATTAGCTTATCACAGTCCACTGCTGGACGTGGGCCTCCTCCGGTGTTAGAAGGGTTTGGCCTACTGTTTCCACGTTGGCCAGAGGAGTTGCTCCGTTAGTCGCCTCTTACGACACCCTTCGGATGAGATGGGGTGGTGATACTTGTATTCTTATGAAATTGAATTATGTAAACATATTTGAAGATGTTACGAGTATTGGGAAACCATCCAACAGTAGAATAAACCGGTAGTATGAATATAATATCGCTGCCCGGCAATAAAAGTGTCATAATACATAAAAGTTACGATTTGACATCTTTGTATCATTAGATTTTTTATTTTTTTATATAGGACACGTCAATTTGACTTCGCCTCGCCTGATGGTAAGCTGAAGGCAAAGTCTCTGAAAAGAGGGCCACCATTACAGACACGCATCATGTTACAACGGTGGCACTCAGCTTGACGGCCTCATCAGATGCTTTTTCACGCCCCGCTTAAAGGACCCGGGACTGTAGGAGGAGGGAAACACGTGAACTGGTAAGGAATTCCAAGACTTAATGGTGCGGCAGAAGAAGGAGTCGCCGAACCGCTTGGTTCTTGATGGAATATTCTGCATCGTATGCGGGTGGCATCTAAGCCCTGCACGTGTTGTCCGCGGATTATACCGCCTGTAAAATCGTCATTATTGTGTTGTACATAGTTATCGAGAGATGGCGGTAAGTTCTCTTTTTCACTAAAGGTATGATTCCGAAGTCGACCGCATACGACAACTGCCGACGCATGCAGCAGATAAAGCGTACCCATTACCTGTTAAACTACGATACGAATAAAGGGGACCATTGAGAAGCCGCAATGAACTACGCGCATGTGCTGCGTGCGGCGGCAGTTGTCGTTTGCGGTCGGCCTCCGAATCATACCTTAAGCCGTTAAACACAGTTGCCCGTCATGAATAGTGTCACATTTGTGTTAGTACATAGCTGCTGTGTATTGTGTTGCCAAAAAAGTGTATTAATGTTCTGCCGGTAAGTTTTACAAGTTTATTATTAGAATAAATACAACGAGTGTGCATATAAATTAAGCAGGCCGCGGCGGCAGCACGCATTGCGTGCCTCCCCATACCCGGGGGCGAGTTGGGGACTCTGTGGTCCCCTCACCGGAAGAGGGCCAGATCGAGAGATATGGCCCTGGGTCGGCCGGGGTGCGAGGGATATGGCTACGACAATCTCACCTCCGGCAACTGACGGCCCACAGACGGCGTGCGTTTTAGTCGGTTCGAGTCCGACATAACCTCCTCCTCTGGTTCCGGCAGGGGAGGTATACGGGGAGAATTTTTCGCACGATAAAAAAAAGTGCATGAAATTGTGTTGCGACGGTTTTTTTCCGAGAAAAATGTTGTACCTAGAATGCTTAACTATTTAAAGAAAACAGTCATAACCTGTGTAGACACTTTTCTTTAGATGAATTGAGGTGTACTTTTTAGATGAGAATCATGTAATAAAGGCATAACGAATTTAATGACATTTCTATTGTGAACATTAAATTGAATCTTGAGTTTTATGTTGTATACGGTCTTTGTTTCAGGATAAATATAAACTAGTTTTTAGATGTATGTGACATATTGTGTTATCTGTTTTCATGCAAAAATATGCGTGAGGCGAAGAATAATTATTTACTTTTTCAATTTTATTTATCTGACCTAACTATAATAATTTTGATTTTTTCTTCAAGGCAAACATGAATTCCAGTCGCGGGGCTTTATTGGTGAAACTGGCCTGTGGGAAAGACCAACATGATAATATTTCTGAACAGAGTACTATTCAACCATTACCAATAGTAAACAATGATTCAGAGATATCTTTAATAGGTAAGTGATGATCCAGGTTAGTATTTAACAGGCAATATTGGTAATTTCACTCTTAGGTTTATTTTTTACGGTTTCTAACACTAATAAGCACGCTTTACCCACTGTACTTTATAGAAATCGTAGAAATACGAAATGTACTTACAAAATTAATCCATCCATATCCATATCCATACTAATATTATAAATGCGAAATTAACTCTGTCTGTCTATCTGTCTGTCTGTCTGTCTGTTACGCTTTCACGTCTAAACCACTGAACCGATTTTGATGAAATTTGGTATAGGGGTAGATAAGAGCCTGAGAAAGGACATAGGCTATGTTTGGTCGCGATAACCGACATCCATGCGGGCGGAGCCGCGGGCAAACCTAGTAAACCATAATTGTTACAATAATTAATATTTTATGATTTTGTCAAAATTTAACTTTAAATTATTTACATTTTATTTAATTGTTTCCGATGATTCGTCTAAGTATTTTTTCTTAACGTCACTGTGGTTTTTATTTTCCAGGTCCATCATCATCATTCATCATCTGCATATAGACGTATTCTCCTGATAGCATCCGTGGCCAAGATGACCTCGGAGCTCAGGGTCCGCCTTCCGGCTCTTCCTTCTCCACTTCGCACGATCTTGGGCGTCCATAGTAGTGAGACCATTTGCACGCATGTCACCCTCCACGACGTCAAGCCAGGACTTCTTGGGCCTACCCCTTCTACTAGGACCTGGCGGGGGCGCCATTACTAGGCATTTGCTCCCCACGTAGCTCAGCAGTTGCCGCATGACATGGCCGCACCAGCGAAGGCGGCTCTCGTGCATTTTATCTGCGGTGTCACGGACATGAAGGCCGCCGCGGATGCGAGAGTTCCTCACGCGATCCTAACGCGTGACGTTGCACATCCACCGCAGCATTTCCATCTCCGTGACACGCAGCTCTTGCTTGTGTCGCTCCAGCAACGGCCACGCCTCACAACCGTACAAGAGCACAGGCCTAATGATCGTCTTATAGACCTGCCCTTTCAACCTGACTGGCATTTTGGGATCACACGTGACGCCAGTCATTTCTAGCCACTTGGCCCACGCGGCAGCAATGCGTGCCCTGACGTCGACATTGATTTCACCGGTCTCATGAAGTACAGATCCCAGGTACTTAACCTGGTCCGTGCGCTCGACCAAATCATCGCCTATGCGGACGGGTGTGGGATCTGTCGAGTTTAACGCCAAGTATTCTGTCTTCGCCACATTTAGCTTCAGGCCACCGTTGTCAAGCGCCTCCTTCCACACTTTCACGCGTCGCACCAATCTGCTCCTGTCCACGTCCATCAGGGCAATATCATCAGCATACATGAGCAACCACGGAGGCTGCTCATCAGAAGATGCTATCCGACAAAACGTCTAATACCACGCTGAATAAGTAAGGACTAAGGATCCGTTCCTTGGTGTACCCCGACGGTGATGGGGAAAGCCTTCGAGTCGCCAACAGTGCGGCGGCGGTCCAAACCACGAAACTGGAATCGTGGTACATGTCTCGGATGGTGTCAATGTAGGTCTCTGGAACTCCCAATTTGATTATTACTACCTGCAATTTTAAGCTGACTAACAGCCATAAGATTATATTTTTGATAAGAAGTTTATTATTTTGTTAATGTAAGACAAAGTTAGATTTTTTTAAATACAGATTATTTCTTAATATTACAAATAAGAGTATTATTTCCCAAAATAAGTCAACTTTCTCCAAAAAAAAAACAGTCATAACATATCCCTCATTAAATAATTATTTCTTGAAAGTTATTTAAAAAAAAATCTATTATTTCTGAAAATGATAAGCTACGTGAAGTATATATAGATCGATATACAATTTGTAAAAAAAGAATTAGCAATGTAACTCCTATAATTTTTAAAATATCAATGTGGAAAGTAGTAAAAAAACATAAAAGTCTCGTTATCTCAAAATAGACATTTTTGTGTAATGATACTTTTTTTTGCCGGGCAGCGATATTAGGTACATTAACGCTAAGCTTTTGAGCGGATCAACACTCTGATGACAATGATGATTTAGAAAGATGATGTTGTTCTTAGACTACATAACGATTCCTAGCAGACTCCGTAAGCTGATGAATCTTTGTCATTGTTCCAGCATGGGGCGAGTCCCTGCTGTCGCTGCCGAAGCGCTGGCTGAGCACACAGGTCTACGGCTCCGAAGACGAAGACTTCCAGGTAATATACTTACTTACTTTCATGAGCTACCTAAATATTTAGAAAGTTGAGTTAAAAGGAGAACAATTGTGTAAATTTAAATAGGAACAAAAAGACAATATCGAGTAATAGTGAAAGCAGAATGGATGTTAATTTGCTGCAATATCGGTTCGAAACTTTACAGAAATTTTGAATCTTTTCTTCTACAAAAGAGTCTCTAGAGTGCTTCCTCTAGAATTGGGGACCCAAGGAGACGGCGAGAAGATCTGTTATTGTACGATTGGATTAGATTCGGTTCCATCAAACTTTACTTCAAACTATAAGGTTCTTGGATTCCATTTCCATACTCTGTGGTTTAAGACAAGTCACGTCAAGCGATGTCTGGCGATGTCAAAAACTCCAAAATAAACAGTAATTTTTGCAAACATCTTCTAAAATAAAATAGTTAAAGATTTAATAAGTTTTTTGATATTGTCGCCTTGCTATGCTAAAATTGTGGCAATGTTGCCACAGAAACCTTCAATCTAAAGACCTAACTTGGATATTTGTTATAACACTGAACTTTTTAAAGAAATAGAATATTCCCAAGTCTGTTATTGATTCGACAATACATGGCTGTAAAAGCATTCCATACATTTAGAATGAAGAAGTAGGAAAATTGGAAAATTACACTATAGTTACTCTTAAAAAAATGTATTAAAATTAAAACGGTTGTTATAGTCACCACTTCTTAAGAAATTTAATAAAGGTGGTGAAATTAAGTACTAAAACTAATGCATTTCCATTCGTAAGGATGATTTGCAACCTTGCTGGTGTCCAAAAGTATCTCAAACTTACACATTTCCAAAAACAAATTCAAATGAAGAGATTATAAATTCAACGAGAGCTTCAAAGTATAGTTAATTATGATTGTGGACAACTTGATCATTCTTAATAGTAACTAATGGGGTTTACTGAGAAAATGAATATCTGAAGGTGTAACTACTGGGTAAAATGGTACTATATCGGGTTGGTATATGAAGGATACGTGACACGATGGGTGCTTTCTTCTCAAAGCTCGGTGGTGGTAGTATTTTAATTTTAAATGAACCGAACAGAGCGGGAATATTCCAACTTTCCCATAATTATACCCTTGCAAAAGTGGGCGGAAACTACAGAGAGTATTCAATTTCATTTGGGTCCAAATACTTACATCCCGAACATACATACAACATAATTATATCCATGTTTTCTTTTCATAGTTGATAGACTTGTCTTCGGCTAGTATATTTACAAATGCAGGTAAAGACTCGAGTTTTCTTTTTCATTGTTGACTGTACTTTAACATACAACGCGCGAGTTGACACCGATAAAATATAATAAAATCGAAAATTGTCAACTCGCTCCCGCTAGCGAGTTTGGGATTAGCGAGTTGAGGAATGACCCATTTTTTTACTTATTGAAAAACTTGTACTTTTCCGCAGTATTCAATATGTGTTGCAAGTTCCAAGTGCCATCGATCAACAATGTTTATTTTAGGTTTCATCTAATTCTCTTTTCTCCAGAATGTCCAGCTCCCCAAGCTGCCGGTCCCGGAGCTGGAGACCACTATGGAGGTGTACCTGGAGTTCGCGTCCGTAGTGGTGAGCCAGCAGGCGCTGGAGCACTCCCGAGGGCTGGCGCGAGGGTTCATGGAGGAGCTGGGGCCGAGGCTGCAGGAGATGCTCCTTGATAAACAGAAGGAGATGGATAATTGGGTGAGTTACATGCAGAGGTGTATTAACACCCACATTTCGCCAACTGATTTTCGGTCCCACGTAATTGCCGTCAAGCGGGCACTTTGTCATGGGCTGTGTTTACTGTCGGATGGAGAATAACCTAATCCCTCTACGACACCCACAGGAAGAGATGGGGTGGCCTTATTCTACTCCACCAGGACCACAGGAGCACAGGAGCAAATTTATTTATTTATTTATTTATTTATATTGCAAATGCAGGTAGGGGGTTGGTACAAAGTTGTTCAATAAAGTTTCACTACATTTGGCCTCGCGGCATGCAACAGTATCCATTAAAATGAACATGCATTACATATAATAATCATTACCTATAATTCATTAAATTCATCATTAATAATATTATTATCGAGTTAAATAGAATATAAATAAAATGTAGTCAATATGTATAAAAAAATAAAAATGTCATGTCATTTTTACAATACCAAAAAAAAAAAAAAATTATGTTGATTAATTAATTGTCATTGAAATATTTAATTGAATTACATATTCGAAATGATTAATGAAATATTGGATTTAATTATATTTATGTCAATAATAGTCAATATAAAAATAAATATAAATGTCATGCAAACAATACCACAATAAATATACTTAATTTTATTAAATTTTCATTGAAATTATTTAATTGAATTATTCGAAATCATTTTATTAAATAATGGATATAAGTATATTTATGTCAACAATTTGTCATTTAGGTATTCTTCCACTGAGTAACAACATCTCTCCAGCAATAAGTGTTTAATTTTGCTCTTAAACTCATTGAAATTTGTTGTTTCTAGAATAGAATTAGGTAAATGGTTATACAGTCTAGGAGCCATGCAGAATATGCTTTTGTTCAGATATCCTGTCGTGTTTGCGGGACAAGATATCTTCAAGTGATGTCTTTTGCTGTTGAGATTTCTAAAGAGTTGCATGTTTTTCCTCACAAACAATACGGTTTCCAAAATATAAATTGATGGCAAAGTTAAAATTTTCAGGCTAATAAAACTAGGTCTACAACTGTCAACAGTTTTTAACTTACATATAGCTCTTATACATTTCTTTTGGGCCCTAAATATGCATTCAACGTTGCTTGAATTGCCCCAAAATATGATACCGTAATTTAATACTGGAAACACATATCCGTAGTACGCTGTTATAGTAGTCGATGTACTGGCTGTTTTAGACAACATATATAGAGAGTAGGAATGTTGGTTTATTTTGGAGCATAATATTTTAAGATGAGTCTTCCAATCCAGACCATCATCTATATTTAGTCCTAAAAATTTTGTTCCTTGTACCTGTTCTATCTGTGTTCCGTTATATCGCACGTCCAAGTTTGTCAGTTTGTTAGTCCTATTTTTAAATGTCATTACGCAGGTCTTACTTAAATTTATTTTCAAATTATTTGCTGTCAACCATTTGATAGAATCGCTCAAAGTATTGTTCATTTCATGTTCAACTTGTGTTTTGTTGTTGCCAGTAAATACAACTGTACTATCATCTGCAAAGAGTACAGTCTTATAATTTATTGTTCGTGGAAAGTCATTTATATAAATAATAAACAAAAGCGGCCCTAGCACGCTACCCTGAGGTACTCCAAATGCAATTGTTCTCTGTTCTGACGAGTAGTTTGTTAGTTTTTTAGTAGAGCTGCATATTCTAGAAATCTGCGTTGTCTGTATTCGGTCACTAAGGTAAGATTTTATCAATTCTAACACATTTCCTCTAACTCCATAAGCAAATAACTTATCTAGTAAAATTTTGTGATCCACATAGTCAAATGCCTTAGTTAGATCCATGAAAATGGCGGAGGCTTGGTTCTTTTGGTCTACTGTGGTCATGATTATGTTAAGAAATTTATAAATTGCAATATTAATATTCTTATTCTTACGAAATCCGACTTGCTCATCGGCTAATAAGCTATTCATTTCAAAATAGTTGTACAGACACTCGTGGATAACCCTCTCAAATATTTTTGATATGACAGGAACTAGAGCAATCGGTCTGTAACAACCCATGTCTGTTTTGTCGTTCTTTTTAAAAAGGGGTTTGATTACAGTGATTTTTAGATCACTAGGAAACACGCCATGGGATATGCACAGGTTTATTAAATGACTTAGAACATGTGATAATTTGGAAGATACGTGTTTTAGTATTTTTGTTGAAATTTCATCATATCCAGTGCTATTTGTTGTTTTCAGATTCAGTATGATTTTGTTAATATCTGCAGGAATAGTAGGAGGCATAAATAGAGAGTTGGATTTGTTACTAAGACCTGTTTTGGGTGTAATTTGTTCCAATTTTGTAACTTGGTCAATAAAGTAGTCGTTAAACGAATTTGCAATTAGTGTAGGATCGCTAACAACCTCATCATTCACTGCAATGCACCGTATATATTCCCTGGGAACATTATATTTATTTTTGTTAATTACAGTCCAGGTAGCTTTGCATTTATTAGCTGCGTCATTAATAAATTTGTCATTCTGCGATTTCTGTGTCAATTTTATAATCATATTGAGCCTAGACGATAGGTTTTTAAAAGTTTCTTTATTTTGATACGTACGGTTTTTTAGATATTGCCATAAAAGTTGGCGCTTTCGTTTACAACAAAGTCTTATACCTTTCGTTATCCATTTTGGGCGTGTTTTAGCTGAAATTTTAACACTTACTATTGGAAAACATAGGTTGTAAAATAGTCTAAACAACTCGTAAAACCTACTAAATGCGGTATTGGGATCCCGACAATCATACACTTCCTGAAAACTGAGTGAATCTAAGCATTCTTTAAATTTCGTGATATTTCCCATTGAATAGTTTCGCTTTTCAACGTACCAATACTTAAATTGGTTAATATGCTTTACCGGTACTGTAAACAACTGTCCAGTATGGTCAGACAGTGAAAACTCAAAGACCTCGTGTGAGCAATGTCCCGTATTATACAAGACATTGTCTAGACACTTCCCACTAATTAACCGTGTAGGCTGATTAAAGGCTGTCTTCAAATTGAAGGACCATAACATCTGCATAAATTCAGTGCACTCATAACTTTTTTGCAGTACATCGATGTTAAAGTCACCGCACAGTATTAATTTCTTTTTACCGTAGCAGAAAGCCGTCAATAAAGAATGGAAAGCAGTAAAAAAAATATTTAAGTCTTCCGCACTATATTTTGGTGGTCTATATATACATATCACGCAAAGTTTGTGTTCTGGAAGTGCTATCCCGGAGCACTCCATAATATTTTCAATCGAGTGTTTATCTATGTCTTGGATTGGCTCAAATAATAAAGTGCGATTAACAAGTACGCACGATCCTCCACGACGGTTACGCCTACAGAATATAGAACCAAGGGTGAAATTTGGTACACTCAACAAACATCTATCATCTCTTACCATGTTATGCTCCGTTATACAGAGTACACCAATATCCCTATTCTTACGTTCGAACGACTCGAGAACTATAGTAAGCAAGTCCAACTTCGACATCAGCCCATCCATATTCTGGTGAAATAAACTTAAGTTAGTCTCGAAAAAAAACACTAGAAGAAATGTTGTTACCATCATATATGGAATCGTCCTTAAGCTTTACGTCAACCTGTAGATTACATTGTGAGTTATTCTTATTTTCGTTAGAGGATAAATCAAATGCACAGCAAGTCTGAGTAGATTTATCAGCTAATTTACATATACTCGCACTTTTTTTGATTAGGGACTCACTATACATTTTTGATTTAGTAGTGTAATCAACACGTAGTATATCCTTTAGCAGATTACGACACATTATTGTTGTAAAGTGCAAATAACTAGGAACAAAACGTATATAATTCATATCTACATAAGTTACATCGTCATATTGGTTACATATAAATTTCAATTCAGAGTTGAGTTTAGTGGGATTAAGGTAACGATTGTGTGGTACTTCGCTTATTATAATATTAGTGCGACGCACTGTAGGTAACCAACTAATAAGGGAACTTTTGAATTCATACGGGTTGTTATCATTAATACCCCCCAAAATCACTACAAAGTCACTTTTTGTTAGAGTCCCTAGTTCTTGGTTCACCGAATTCAATATGTTATGGAGCTTCGCAGCTGGCTTCCAATAGACTACCACTCGAAATCCATCACCTAGAAGATTTTGTAATGCAATCCGCACACTCTTCCCACGTTGATCAGCAAGAACAATTACCTTCTGCTTCCTCTGCAATAGTTCTGCGTCTCTTTTCTTCTCAGCCTGGTATTCTGTTGCAAAAAGTTTTTTGCAGATGTTCGCTCTTGACTGAGTGTTACGTTCGGTATCACCGAATTCTGAACCGAGATTATGTCTTACAGATAATTCTTTTGATTTGTTGCTTGTTTCTTGTTTATTGCTAATTGTTTTTACGGCGTTTAATGTAAATTCCCTCGGTGATGTTCTGGGTAAACCTGGTTTTAGAGTAAGTGAACGAATTCGCCGTTGATACTGTGGGGAATAGAACCTCATAGGCGTAGTTACGCAGTTCTTATTTTTGACGGTTTCTTGTATTCCGATAGATCTTAATAATTTTATTTTATTCTCACATGTTTGTAATTGATTTTTAAGTGTACAATTTTCGATGTTCAAGTTATCTATTTCAGTCGTCGCTATTTGTAGTTCTGTTTTTAGTTTATATATTTCGTCTTTTAATACATTTAAATTATCATTTGAGTTTGGTAGGCTTTGAAAGGACACATCCATGTCACATTCATGATCACTCAACAACGTTAAGTTATGTTTATTTGATCTTCTTTGTTTCATATTTACATATTCATTCTCCATGTTTTTTGTTTACTCTTGATAACAATAAATAGCTCCCAAAAAGTGATACTCGCTAACCGAGATTTGAAACCACAACCTCGAGCACACAAGTCGTTAACACTACGTTAATTATCTCCATTTTCTAAATATATATAACTCAAAGGTGACTGACTGACTGACTGACATAGTGATCTATCAACGCACAGCCCAAACCACTGGACGGATCGAGCTGAAATTTGAATAATACGAGTATTTAAGTAGACTAAAACTTTAAGAAAAGAAATAGTGTTACCAAGAACACGGTGTGATGACGTATTTTTTCGTAATATGAAACTCATAATTAAATAATTAAGTACTGTGAATGATTGAAGAACACATTTTTTTTTAAATAATAATACCAACTAACGTTACGCAATTATTAAATCATAATGTTAAAACTACCAATATAAGAAATTGCGATACAAAACCATCAAAGATTATCTAAAGGTAGTTACTGACTCAGGTTACAAAACATAATGTAGCATTAATTACAAAGCGATCATTCGTGTTGTCAGTACGCAAATACGAGTATAAGCGAGCCGCGAGCACGACGAATACGTTTACTGCGAATGAAAAATTAAACCTCGTAACGCTAGTCACCAACCACCATTATTCTATCACCATACATTAACCGCCGAACACTGAAAGAAAACAAAACAATGAGCACCTTATCGCCTAACGTTTTCCTCAACAACCCAAAACATAGTTACGTGAACATAATTGTTCTACCATTTCATCTCACTCGTGACTCCAACATGACGTCAATACACCTACCCACCTAAAATGATCATTAGAAATGTAATTGTGTGTGTCGTTATCATAGTGGTTCAAATTCATGGATTAGTGCAACTAAGATCTTCTTTAGCGAGCAGTGACAATCCTCTGCTGACGAAGATTCTCCAATCAATTGACGCGGCGACGAGTGATGAACATTTATTTGAAGTAACACTAAAACTTCTGAAGAGCTTATGTGCCTGCATGCGTGAAACTCTCAAAGCAAAAGAAGATAGATACAATAGTGATAAAAGTTTGATGGGACTTAGTAAGTCTATCAATACCGAAGGTAAGGTGATTGATCTCTACAAGAAGATTTATAACAACACATGTTTCAATTTAAAACAAGTTCTGTCTAAACGTAACAATAAGTCTAATGAAACCTTTAATAAGTCTAATGAAACCTGGAATAATTCCAACTGTGGTAAAGATTATGACCAAAAGCCAAGTAGCAAGCAAGAAAATGAAGCAGCCTCGCAAATGGTTAAACACGTACTACAATCTAAACTAGATCATATTTTATATAGAGCATTAGTACAAACAAGACATCATCATAAATATATAATAAAGAAATATAATTTATTTGGCAAAGCCAAATCTAGAGTGAAAATCTCACCAAAACATACTTTGATAGTTATTTTAACATTGCATCCTGACAAAAAAGATTTAAGAAAATACAATGTGGTTGAAGAAGATCTCCATAAAATACTTCACAAAAATTCTACAATAGAAATAGATATAATAGATACAAGGTATGATCAAAAAGAAAGTGAAGAGGCTCCAAAGACAGCAATCTATTCTGATTGTCATTTACAATCTCTTTACACGTACTTAACAGAAAGCGAGAAGAAAAATTTAACAAAAGTGTTTAGATATCTTCGAAGACGTGACACTATAAAAATATATATTGAAGTATTTACTGGTAGTAACCATACGGATTATATTAATATATGCTGTGAAAACGGAGCGATGACTGCTTTGTGTAAAAAAGGCTTAATAGAAAGTCTTAACTCTCAAGAAGATGTTCCTGTTCAATATAAAAAGCTAGATAAAGAAAAATCGGTGGCACTTCATAATGATTTTAAAAATACAATTTCAAAACTAAAAAACTTAGTTAAAAAACTTCACTACAAATCATCAGGCCGTACAACTAACAACTTGAAACTAAACTTTACCAATAACACAAGTAAAAGCGGAATGCCACATGTCGCTATAGAAGGTATGTCTATAATGAAGGAAAATAGTTCAATTACTGGTCAATATAGACCAAAGACAAATAGCCAACCTAATTTAGAAGGAAACTTAACTCATCCAATGAAACTGCGGGACGTATCACGTGCTATTATTTTGTTGAATGATTTCGTATCGAAACAAACTACAATGAAAAATAATACGAAACCACATAAAAAAACCAATCAAACCGATTATACACATACAGATATAACGACTACTTTAGATTTCACAGAAGCTCCAATTACACAAAAAGAGACCATCGCTACTGACAGTTCAGTAATTGTTGATGATAACTCTACAATAACAGCAACAGAAATTTATTCTCTACAAAATACAAATACCAGATTAGTGCCAAGACAAGACACTCATAAACTAAATGAAAATAATACGTCACAAATCAAAGACACTACTAGATTGCTTCCACTATTACGTACTATAAACAACGATCCATCTATTTCTACCTCATTAACACCGTCTAGAAGTACTATTACTAAAAATATTACATTGGACTTGGTTTCAACGGATATGGAGAGTGAAATAATTACAAATGCTATTACTACTGAAACAACGATGAATTTATTTAATATAAGCCAACCAAAAACGACTATGATAAATTACTTGCAAAAAAAGTACCCTTCTGGTTCATCTAAGTTATCAATTTCAAATCTAACGTCATTGAACCATGACATAATTGAAAATGAAAATACCTCCACGACGGAAATATTCAAAAAAATATTTCACATAAGTAGTATCAAACCGAGAACCCTGTATATTCCAGAGAAATTTGACTATATACAAACCAAGGTACAACATAAAGAAAGAAATAAAATTAAGTTTAAAAATGAGAAAACCACAATAGTGTCACAGCCTGCAGAAACAAATTTACAGACTACCAATGATTTGAACCATAATACGACTATACTAATTGCGAAAGTGAATAGAACTAACACAAAATCGGTCATCATTCCAGTCCAAAATGTGTTGAAAGAGACTACCAGTTCAAATTTTTCAGATATACAGCATGAGTCAAAACTAAACAGCACTTTAACTTTCACCACGAATACATTTACAGATATGCCACACATATCTAAAAATGATACAAAAAGTAGACTGAAACAACTGGAACAATCTCAAAATAATACTAAGTTTATTCCTACCAGTTTCAGTACATCCCAATCAATGAAAGATCTCATCAAAAAAGATGCTGAAGCGCTCATACTATTAGAAAATCAAGAAAAGCGAAAGCACACAACCCAAATGACAATTGAATTAATAACACAGAGTAGTTCGCCAATGTCCACTACTAAAGCTTATTTAAAAGAAACAGAAGGCTTATTTAAAATAAAGACATCTGATGCAACAAAGACTACCTTAAATTCAAGCCTATATAATTCACGTTCACAAACAGAAAGTACAGAGGAACTAAGTGTTCAAGTTCTTGTAAATTCATCAACACTGCCTACACAAAAACTTAAAGATAAACAGGCAACTGACTATTTTTATAACTTCTCTGACCAGGACAAGCAAAAAAATAATTTCACTACTAAAATGTCAACTAGTGAAACTTATTTGAAAGAAACACAAGGCTCAAATAAAATAAAAACATTTGATGCAACAAAAATTAACTTAAATTCAAATCTTTATAATTCTCATTCACAAAAAGAAAATACAGACAAACCAAGTGTTCCAGATTTTATAACTTCATCAACACTGCGTAAACCAAAACTTAAAGATGAAAAGGAAACGGATTCATATATCTTATCGAACCAGGACAAACAAGAAATTAATTCCACTGTAGATTTCACTACTCAAAAAATGCAATCATATTCAGCACCCCTTACTGGGACTTATGCTACAGAAAAAGCGACTGAGTCTGAAAAATTGTTATGGAATTTACCTAAAATACCAACAAAATTGGATAATGATGTGAGTCAAAATATATTACCTTCTGATACGAGCACTTTTCTGACCCCTTATGAAAATACAAGAGTTATGACCGACCAAAATTTTTCAAATATGTTGACTTTATATTTACCATCTGAAATTGCAGCAGCACCGTTATCAACATTCATTACTACTAAAAAATATAAAAGCCCTGAATATGATTCGCTTATCCATTCAACTACTATTAATAATGATATACTTGACAACAAGTTACCACATTCTGATGAAATTTTAACTGCGTATACAGATAGTCCTAGGATGCAAACATATAAAAAAAATTGGGACCCTTTAATTAACTTAACAGATATAAATAACCAAGACACTGTTACTATAAATAAGGGGCATGATGTAATGAAAATCGATAGTACACAAAATAAAAATGATATCATGCTAGATAACAGTATCGAATCACCATATACAGGAGGAGATTCTTCTCTTATTAATCCAATATTGGAGAGAGATTTTGAGGCTAAATATATTACAGTAACTTCCAGTCCCTTTATAATACCTGCTGTGATATCATTAGATGTTCCTACAAAACCTTCAGTCTCATCAGATAGCATCGATAATTATAGATATACGTCCATAATAAAAAATCATGAACCAGACTTCTATGTTGATACTACTACTGATACAAGTAGTACAAGAAAAGGTATACAAAAAAGAGAACAGAATAGAGAATTTACCATCATAACTCCATTGTATAATTTAATAAACAATTCAAACGAATCATCTTACCTAAAACTGAAAAATGACTTATCCAATAAAATTACACGTTTACTGGACCATATTACACCAACCAAAACTGCTACAATAACTATTTCTAACCGTGACAACAATTCAAGACTTCAAACTACTAAATCTTACGACTATAATGAAATTGAGCCTGATACAGATAGTCAAATGTCAGCACCATCAAACCACCAATTAATCTCTGATAATTTAAATATTATGACGACTGAAAAAAACCAAAACCTAGCCAAAACGATATTGACTCCAGGAGAAACCAAGGTCACAAATACCACAATCACTGCCCTTCAAACAAGAAACTATAGAGAAGCATATGAAAATACAGTACAATTCCAAAAATCATTAATAACCCCGATTATATATACTGCAGCACATACAAAAGACGCTATGCTTAAGAATAATCACCAATTATATGAAAGTGAAAATAGAAGTGAGAATATTACCACAGGCATAAAATCTATCTTCACAAGTACAACAACCAAAAACGACATCTTTTCAATAGGATTACTAACAGATATTGACAGAAGTAATATCAATTCTATTATAAATTTTGTGAGTGAAAATGAAAGAAAAGATTCAATCACACATCGAAATCCTCTGCCAATAAAAAGTAAAAGAATATTGACTAATTCAATGAAAAATACATCATCTATCACTTTAGACCCGCATCTTCAAGAGTCTTACATTTTTAAGGAAACTGAATCTCTAAAGCCGACAATTGGTGAAACAGTATTTACAAGTTCAAATAGTAATGAAAATAATTTGCATTTTACCAAAGACATTGAAAACAAAGTAGACAGAAGTAAAATACAAGATATAATCACCAATTCAGGGTTTATACAGAAAAATATGACTAATACAAAGTATAGCTCTTTAAAAAACACGCCGTTGGATAATGAAGAAACAATATTTATAGACCCGCATTTTCAGGAGTCTCACATTATTGATGAAACTGGATCTCTAAAGCCAACGATTGGTGAAACAGTATTCACAAGTCCAAATACTGATGAAAATAATATGCATTTTACCAAAGACATTGAAAACATAGTAAACATAAGTAAAATACAAGATTTATCCACCAATACAGGGATTATACAGAAACACACAAAGTATGACTCTGTAAAAGACACGCTGATGGATAACAAAGAAACAATATTTACAGACCTCTACAATTTTGATGATATTGTACACGATACTAGATCAGAAAAAATAAATAGCACATTTGTTTTGACAAACGCAAGATTTGATCGAAACAACGAGTATAACATAAATGACACAAAACCCACTGAAAATGCAAGTCGAATATCAAACACAACAACAAACCCACCTTCTTTGCTAGATAACTTCATTGAAATATCTGAAAACACTACAAAATATATAGACCATAGTAACACTACAAAACACCCAACGTTGGAAGAACCTTTCATGGGAGAAAACATTGATGGAATCGGAAATATAAGAACACATCCTACCCATGAAGTAACCAATGACAATATGAGTCTTGAAGAGATGAATTCAACAGTAAATCATAAAAATGATATTGCAAATATCGCAATGACTAAAGAAGCACAAGGTAAAGTAATAAACTCATTTTCTCTTAATAAATATATCATAGATGATATTCCTCCGAACTCAACAGACGCAATGTTTGAAAACGTGAATAAGTTTGGCAGTACTAAAAATAGTACAGTAAACACTATATCAAAACCACCTAATGACGAAAAACATTCATATTTGAATTTTACGAAACAAATGGAACATAACATTATTGTAGATGAAAATAACACAAACAACATACAAAATAAGATCACCAGTTCAGTTTTCCCACCAGAAAACCTTGCAATAATAATATATAGTACTACATATGCTGTACCAGAAACGAAGGAGGCAATTTCTGAAAAACGTCACAATTTTCATGAAACGGAAAATACTACTTATAAAATTAATTTTCGTGACAATATCGTGAAAACACAAAAAGGGCCAAAAAGTATTACAGAAAGTTTTTTGAATCAGGACCATAACATAGTGACGACGGCCAGTAGCTTAAAATATGCTGCACCTAACACAAAATATATAATATCACCGAATAACCAAACATATGCAATGATGTTGAATTTTACAAAACAAGTGGAATATAACAATATTGTCGATGAAAATATCAGGAACAACATGCAAGATAAGATCACAAATTCAGTTTTTCCACGAGAAAACCTTGCAAAAACTTCATATAGTACTACATATACTGTACCAAAAACAAAGAAGGATATGGCTGAAACACTAAATTTTCATGAAACGGAAAATACTGCTAACACCATTTATTTTCTTGAAAATATCGTGAAAACACAAAAAGGACCAATAAGCACTATAAGTTTTTTGAATCCGGGACATAACATAGTGACGACGGACAGTAGCTTAAAATATGCTCTACCAAACGCAAAACATGCAAAACCACCTAATAATCAAAAATATTCAACGGTATTGAATTTTACAAAACAAGTGGAACATAACACTATTGTTGGTGAAAATATGAGGAACAACATACAAGATAATATCACAAATTCAGTTTTCTCACGAGAAAACCATACAAAAACGTTATATAGTACTACATATACTGTACCAAAAACGACAGAGATAATGACTGAAAAATCTCACCATTTTCATGAATCGAA
Organism: Eilema depressum; assembly: GCA_914767945.1. Lineage (NCBI taxonomy): Eukaryota > Metazoa > Arthropoda > Insecta > Lepidoptera > Erebidae > Eilema > Eilema depressum. The sequence goes on along the minus strand of OU612023.1, from coordinate 21,674,618 downwards.
AAATACTGCTAATAATAATAATTTTCTTGAAAATGTCGTGCAAACTCAAAAAAGATCAAAAAGTATTACAAAAAGTTTTTTACATCAGAATCATAACATAGCGACGACAGACAGTAGCTTAAAATATGCTCCACCTAACACAAAAGGTATAAAACCACCTAATACCCAAAAATATTCAATGAATTTGAATTTTACAAAACAAATGGAAAAAAACATTTTTGCTGACGAAAATAGCACAAAAAACATACAAGATAAGATCACAAATTCAGTTTTCCCAAGAGAAAACCGTGCAAAAACGTTACATAGTACTACATATACTGTGCCAGAAACGACGGAGGCAATGACAAAAAAAGCTCACAATTTTCATGAAACGGAAAAATTAAATACTGCTTATAAAATTAATTTTCTTGATAATATCATAAAAACACAAAAGGGACCAAACAGTATTACAGAAAGTTTTTTGAATCAGGAACAGAGCATAGTGACGACTGACAGTAGCTTCAAATATACTCCACTTATCATAAAAGATACAATGTTTTCAGAGCTTCATGTCCTGAAAGACACTAAAAATATTTTAAACAATACTACTACTGAGGTTAATAATAACACAATATCTGTTAACAAAGTAAATACCAAGGGGGAGGAAATACAAGACACAACAACAAATCTAACTATACAACAAAAGTATATTACGAAACCGCCTATTAATGTCGTTAACTATACATTACCGAATGCAAGTACCACAATGTTTGACGAAAATTCAGTATTTAATTCTACCTCCAAAGTGACAACTAACGAATTATTTTTAAGAGAAACCAAGTTAACAGGTAATAATAACAATATCGCAAATACCAGTGAAATTCAAGAAGTTGCTTTATATACTACTATATTGAGATCGAAAAATATCTCAACTTCTAGCCTCCCACACATAAAAATTACAGGATCTAAAGAAATTGAAAATTTTAAGGTAAATACGACATTAAAACCAACTAGTACTGAAATATTTTCAACGCACTTATATAATACTAAAAATAGTACTTATGAATTAGATGGTATTAAAAATATAAAACATGCACAGGAAATAACACATAACATGACCGCAAATTCAAAATACCTTCAGAATAATGATGCTGAAATTACGGATGGTTTCATAAAAAATACTGAGTTGAACACAAAAGAACCTTTGCCTGAAAAATCTCACAACATCGTTGATAAAGAAAATATTATATTCAACAGAATAGCAAAAACTGATCCAATGAATATCATTGACCGTACAATAGATGACAAAGAAGTGTTAAATAATGAAATGGATTATACCGCATCAAATACTAAAAGACCTGTGCATCTTAAATCAATATCATCAGATATTACACCTTACGATGCATTCGTAAATACTGTGTATTCTGATTTAGTCAGTCCAAATAAACAGAATATAGATATTACTAAACATAATCTATGGGCATCTAATATAGCAGTATCTAAATCTACTACACCTATTTTTACGAAAGGAATTACCATAAATGAAATAAAAGCAACATTTAATAATAACTTTTCATCGACTGAACAGGAACAATTTCTAAATTATATTCCATTGGTGACATTTTTGAGTAGTGGAAACACAGAAAATACGATGGTTACCGTAAAGAAATCTTTTAAAAGTATGTCCACAAGTGCACCAATTCTTTTAGCACGTGCTACTTTAAAAATGAATGAAGTTGTTGGATTAAAAAACACTCATTCCATTAATACACTAAAAGCTTCAAAACCTCAATCGCCGTTATTAAAATTGAGGGACAAAATTAATTTATTAACGGCAAAACCAAAAATCTTCACTCAAGATAACAAGGCTATTAGTATTTTAACACCTGCCACTATACCCAAAGATGAACGAAACTTCAAACATTTTTCAAAAGGAAATACGAAAAAAATTAAATTATTTAAGTTAACATCCACAGATACAGCTAAAAGAGACCATACGCAAACTCTAAATATGCCTAACAAATTTAAGCATAAAGCTACTTTAAGAACAGATAATTTACATGAAAATTTAATTGAAAATCATGTTACAAGCAAAGCAAATCATGCCCACATATTTGGAAACAAAAAATTAAGCACTGTAACTAAACCATACACTACAAAGATGACAGTACAACCATATGAAAAAAGCAATAATGATAGAAACCAGAGCTTTACCAGTAATATTTTATTCAGTAAACATGTCATTACCAAATCTAAACCACAATATATTGCTCACAAAAAGGAGATTTCTAAGTATGATGATCCCTCCAAGGGACATAACATAGCTAATCATTTTTCCATCATGTATGCTAAAACTGGAAATATGACAACTAAAAAGGCCTTCCATAAATCAACTAAAATAAATGACGCAATGGTAACAACAAAAACAAACCGAGTAACCAACTTTACACCATATAACTTAACAACAGTAGAACCTGAACAATTTCAACTAAATATTCGCGTGGGTATAGAAACTACCAAAGATAAAGTACAATTTTCTTTAGTTAGTATAAATGAGAAACCAGAAAACATGAGTCAACCTGTGGTTTCAAAATTAACTAAAGAATTTTCTACCCAGTCACCTGTGATACCAACGAGTATAAATCAAATTAAGTTCACGAATTTTAGTGCAGAAAAAAGAAATTATGGTCTTAACAATGACTTCTTAACCCGGTTGAATTTTACTAGAAGGTTTAATAGAAAAAAAGACCTTATTGGAACAACAACTCTATCCAAAAATTTTAAGCAGTTTAATGCCAAGCACCAACTTCCAAAAGCAACGAGTCATAAATGGAAGCAAGTAACGCTTACAAGTCATCCCAAAAATAAAGTAAATTCAAAAAATATAGACAAAAATGCATCAGATGTAACGACAAAAATGCCTACATACTCGTATAATGATAATAAACTAAAAGTAACTAAACCTACATTTTCAAAAGATAAACAGACATTGAACATGCACGATACAGTACAGCCTATAAAAAGAAAACACAAGAAAATAGTTATTAATCCCGCGAGTTTCACTGATCAATTTTCAATGGAAACTTTAAAAACAATGTACCAAGAACACTTGCAACAGTTAAAAGCAAAAAATAAAGTTATAGAAAAAGATGACTCAACTGATAAAAATATATCGAATATTGGATTCACAGGCTCAATAAAACCATCTACTGTCAACCAAACAGAAGTGCAACATAGTGTTGATTCAAAAGATTTATTGTTATTACCCCAGAATGTTAGTACATCCGTATTTATTCCTCAAAATGGTCAGAAGACTAAAAATAAAGTACCTCTTAGTGTTATCAAAAATGAAATTATCTATAACACGACCCAAATTTTAAATAACACAGAAAAAAATATAAATAACCTGAAGCCTCGAAATGAGACATTAATAAATAACTCTTTAGTCTTATTTGGAAATAATTCTTTTGAGCATTGTAAGAACTGTACTGCATTTGAAGATTATAACCATGACCTTGATAAGAAAAAAAATGCAACGACTTCTGTAGTAGTAGTTCAGGATCAAAAACCACTAAATAGCAGCACCATGCCCCAAGCCATTTCAAATACTAGTAGTACTACAATATTAATTGTAGATCTCATCGTGATAAATAATAGTACTGAAAACACAACAAGTAGTAGTTATTCTCTAATAACAGCTGGAAATGATAAGCCACGCAGTTATAATGAAAGTTTTTATAATGTAACACTCAACGTGATAAAAACTGAAAATATCAAACAAAATATATCTAGTGAGTATAATAATAGTACAATTAATCCAATAAACATGCAAAATGAAACAATTTACAACTCTACCGAACAAAATAAATTAACTAAAATAACAAATCTGACTAATTCTGAAAAATCATCAATGACTTTAGGAGTAACAAAAGCATTTAAAAGAAAGATGAAAAAATATACAAAAAGAAAGAAATCATTAGCCAAGAAGCGAAAGAAGCTTATTAATGTTTTAAAAAATAAACCAAAAATAGCTAATATTCTTAGAAAATTAATTAAAACTAAAAAGCTCGATACTGGCAAGTTAAATGTAACTGATAAGAAGCGTGTACTAAATCGATTATTGTCTAAACTTCGTAGACCAACTGCACATGTAAATGTTACCCGTAGTCACCACAAAGCCAATACAGTACCAATTAATAGTAGCACAAGAGATAGTCCGGTAAAGTATAATACACAGATAGATAAACCGACAAGAAAATCTTATGCACATTCTGCACCCGGTAGAGAGATTGAATGGGGCCTTGAAAGAAAAATATCGCAGCACATGTTGTTTCTTCAACCTTCGGGCATAACTCCAACAAAAGAAAGTAGTAATACAAAGAGCTTAAACAAATTGGTTACAGTTAACTCAAAATATTCTGTACCCGACACACTTACTTTGGAACTAGTTCGAAGATCAGATCAGAATATCTCTTGGGGTGTGAAATCAAATGATAAGAATGAATTGGCATATACTACAAAAAGTTATAGATATATGTATAAACTCCAAAAAAATATCACACGCTCAATACCCGCATCTACTTTTGAACAAATCGGAATTGGAGACAAAATAATTACTAAACTAGTTACATTAAAACCAATTACTAGCAACAAAAATCCTACCACTATAATGAATTCATTAACTATCAGACCTATCTCAACGTCAATTAAACAGATTCATAAAAGAACAGAAAACATCAATCGTAACATAATTGGCACAGATTACAAGCCGCATTTTCAATTAAACACTTCAACTACTGGAATAATGAAACCTCAAAATAAAAAACGTTACGTAACCATTAATATAAGTATTCCATATTTGACTCTACATGCTGCTGTTACTACTAAAAACGTGGATAACGCCTTCCATAAAAGATTAAAAAATATAAATACTAAACAGCAGCTTGAAACGCCTATGGCTAAAGTAAAAACAAAGGAGCTATCTATCAATTCTCCATCCACGACAAAAGTTAATTTAGTATTAAATAGTACTATGCAAACAAATAAAAGCTTTACCAGTCCGTTGCATGATTTTTCGCCAATAGTGTCAGAGAAAAATACTGATATATTTAATATTTCAGAAGCCTTATCTGACATTCAAGAAAATTCTAATAATTTGTTTTCTTCGGAAGAAATGAAAAGGAATATAAAATTTATAAATGAGTATACTACTTCTAATGATAAAAAACCGAAGACAGTATCAAATATAATAAATAATAGTCCACATTTGAGACGCTATGTTGGTGTTCATACGAAAACCAGAAGTCCAAAACAAATTGTTGAAAAAGGTACTCCAAATATCTATAACAAATTGACAGGGGTAGCAAATAATAAATTAACACAATTTTCTAAACCAATATCGATCGCAAATTATTACTCAACGATACCAAACATATCTGTCGTAGAAAATGTAAGCAATTTTGCAATTACGACATCTAATGAGAATGACTTGATGAGTTACTCTAATCAAAAAAACAACTTAAAACCTATTTCAAATGACATTAATAAAACAATAACTGAAGAACATTATACCACTGATGTAACTGTTGTAAGAAGACATACACCAAATTATAGTAAAATCACATCGATACTAATTCAAAAAAATAATTTAATTATGCCCTCCGATCATGTTAGTACCAAAAATCTCAATCACTTACAGAGTAGTGTTGATACAAAATATAGTTTGGATATTAAAGATAACAGTACATCTTTCAATTCAATCAATGTAACTATGCCTTACGATCATGTTAGTACGACAATTGCTACCGAAAAACTTAATCAGTTAGAGAGCAGTGTTGATACAAAATATAGTTCAGATATTGGAGATAACAGTACATCTTTCAATTCAATAAATTTAATTGTACCGGAAGATCATGTAAGTACAACAATTGCCACCAAAAATCTCAATCAGTTACAGAGCACTGTTGATACAAAATATAGTTCAGATACTGAAAATAACAGTACATCTTTCAATTTAATGAATATGATAATCCCAGATGATCATGTTAGTATAACAAAATTACAGAGCAGTGTTGGTACAAAATATAGTTCGGATATTGAAGATAACAGTACATCTTTCAATTCAATCAATGTAACTATGCCCTATGATCATGTTAGTACCAAAAATCTCAATCAAGTAGAGAGCAGTGTTGATACAAAATATAGTTCAGATATTGAAGATAACAGTACATCGTTCAATTCAATCAATTTAATTATACCGGAAGATCGTGTTAGTTCAACAATTGCTACCAAAAATCTCAATCGCTTACAGAGCAGTGTTGATACAAATTATAGTTCAGATATTAAAGATACTGTTAATTCAATCAATTTAATAATGTCCGACGATCATGTTAATACGACACAGTTTCAGAGCAGTATTGATACAAAATATAGTTCAGATATTGGAGATTACAGTACATCTTTCAATTCAACCAATTTAACTAAGCCGGAAGATCATATTAGTACAACAATTGCTACTAAAAACCTCAATCACTTACAGAGCAGTGTTGATACAAAATATAGTTCAGATATTGAAAATAATAGTACATCTTTCAATTCAATCAATTTAATTATGCCCTCCGGTCATGTTAGTGCCAAAAATCTCAAACAGTTACAAAGCACTGTTGATACAAAATATAGTTCAATTATTGAAAATAACAGTACATCTTTCAATTCAATCAATGTAATAATCCCCGATGATCATGTTAGTACAACAAAGTTACAAAGCAGTGTTGATACAAAATATAGTTCAGATATTGGAGACAACAGTACATCTTTCAATTCAATCAATTTAATTGTACCGGAAGATCATATTAGTACGACAAAGTTAGAGAGTAGTGTTGATTCAAAATATAGTTCAGATATGGGAGATAACAGTACATCTTTCAATTTAATTATACCCGAAGATCAAGTTGGTACAACCATTACTACCAAAAACCTCAATCGCTTACAGAGCAGTGTTGATACAAAATATACTTCAGATATTGAAGATAACAGTACATTGTTGATTAAAAAATTAAATAACACTGGAGGTTCAAAAACAGAAATGTTTACCAAGATGTTACATGAAAATATCTTAACAAGCACTGACTATAGCAACAAGATAACGATATTGGATAATATCAGTAAAAAACGAAATACTAAAATTAGTTACAAAATGAGTTCAATGCCTAATGATAATGTAATACTTGGAACTTCAAATTACGATGATCACATAATAACTACACATAGACCAAAATTAGAAAATCAATCTGATCGGCTTTCTATCACTGGTAATATTTCCTATGATAACATGCACACAACCATTGTAAATGAAAGCGAAGGAACAAATAATACCTATAACAACTCTCAATTGAAGAATGAATCCAACTATGAAGGTGATGCAAAAAATAATTATTCCGAAATAAAGACGGAGATATATTCGTCGTTACGTCCGATAGTAACAAGTAATGCTACTAAAGATATTACAAACCATCCCCGCAAGGAAATACTGGTAACAACTAAAATTACAAAAGAGAATACTCAAATTATGAGCAATGCAGTAAATGATATGTCAAAACACGGATTTAGGTATACAACACAGTCACTTTATCGAAATAAGGAAAAAACAAATACAAGGGATCATTACAAGATTTCTGACAATGTCACTAATATCTTAGATGAAAACAAAGTACCGCTTTCGACAAATACGGAACATTTAAAACCATTACATAGTTTAACAAGTATAAACACCAGTCCCATAACCATTGCACTTGATAGCATACAATTTGGGACAACCACTAGTCAACCTTTTGACACTGTAGATGGAGGCTTATTATCAAACACCCAAAGTTTATTATCGTACACAACTCAAAAATATCATGATATTTTAAAAGAAAAAGATATAACATCAAGTATAACCCCATTTAAGATAAATAAACATCAAACGTATCCAATAAAGAACAGTAGCAAAACAGTACCACCAAATACAACACCTAATGCTTTTACTAACATAGGTATAAAGCAAAATAGTTTAGTTATTGAAGTTTTAAAAAATAACACTATAAAACAAAATGCCATTGCAGCTCCGAACATAACCAAACAAGTTGATAACTTAACAGAAAAAAGTTTATTTGCTACACTAAATGAAAGTGCTGTAAATATGACAGATAAACCTACTTTCATAACTTTTTATGAAGTGGTTACGAAAACTTCGATTGAAAAATCAATACATTCACTTATCACAGAGAGTAAAACCGATGCTAACGCTCAGCATACACTATCTGAGGTTTCATCCAAGTTATCAATAATCAATAATACTGCGAAAACAGATGTTGACAATAGAATACAATCGCTAATCAAGTCAGAAACCGATCCTTCATGGGTTTCGTTAAAACAAAGAAATCATGATAATAAAATATCAAACTTGCCTAGTACAACAACTGAAGTAATTCCAAATAACATGAAAAAGATACATGATTACACATCACATATACACATACAGCCTCTTAGCACAATTTCAAAGAATCACATTATTTCACAGATTTATATTTTAGATCCGCAAAGTAGTCAATCCATTTGGAGTCGACATGCTAAAGAGAAAAAAATCAAAAATGGAAACCTTTCAAAAGACAATAAAACAGATAATAATAATTCTTCAAACATAAACCCATTAAGTAAACAAAATGCAGAATTTGTCACTGTTGAGCCAAGTAAAGAAAAAGCCACACCCGGTGTATCCGTAACTATGGTGAGCCGCAATTCTGAGTTAAATATTAAAGATAATCAAAATGAAATGAAACTAACAGTAATACCTAAACTCAATCCTAAAACATTAAAAACCACCGATCCTCTAAATTGGACTAATAATTTACAAAGAAAGAAAATTTTGAAAGACTTTTACATTAAGAATTCACAAAACAAAATTAATCAAAAACGTTTAAAAATACCTAATTTTAACTTCCCCAATGGTTTAGAAGGTTCGTCACTTTATACCCCAAGATCGCCAGAGTATACGATTAGTGAGAAACATAAAGATAATAACGAATTTAATACATCTACTGTTGAACAAAGTAAATTATTATTACCTACCCCGTTTAAACAGGTCACTGACGCAAAATCTATAAGTACAGTTAATATACGCAACAATGCCTTAGAATATATTTTCACAAAGTACAAGAATTTAATAGATTCTAAATCAATGGAGGGAAAAAATTTAAAGATTTATAGCTCGCGACTAAATAGGCAACATTACTTACGGCTTCCATCCCATCTAGTAACAAAAAAGATAAAGTACAATACCTACCAGCCCCCAATTAAAGAAGATTTTGAAGGTCCAAAACGTAATCGTAAGTTAAGCCCAAGACCGAATACATCTTGTGCTATACTAAAAACTTTGAGGCACAAATTCAATTCCGCACTTGAATTTAGACAGTTTTTAAAAGCATCAAATTGTACAACAGATAATCTGAATATACACTTTAATATTAAAAATAATAGGTTTAAACATTTACCAATCAAAGTAAATGAGAATAAGAAAATGAACAAGCAGCTGACTCAAAATAAACACCCAAATATGGTACTAACGAAGAAGGTATATAGTAAATTAGGATCTAGAGAATCGCTTCTAAGCTCTTACGAGAAAACTAAGCTATTTCCTGTAAAGGCAGTGAAGGCACTACCGCCAATAATACCACCAGTTGTAGTAAAACGAATAAATATAGGAAGGAGAAAAGAAATCATGACCATGAATACACATGACTTTTTCTCGCAACACCAGTTAGCCACTCCAGGCCATTTTAATAATAACATTAAACAGCGACCATATAAACTATATTTTAGACCGGTGGCTACATCAAATCCAAGACAGGTTTTGAGACCTAAATTCGATACTTTAGAATCAGCGTGGCCAAATGTTGATAAACCCAGAACCTTCTTCCTCCCTCCTATAAATAGTGAAGTAGTATTTCCTGATTCTTACGAAGTACGTTATATTGACAAAATGGCAAATAGAAAACATAAAATGAGTACAGTTGCTGCAATACAAAAGCAAATGGGTAGGGTTGTTAACGTCTTAGATCGTCCACGCACAAAAACAATCGCAGATTGGCAACCTAATATTTTCAAAGATAGTATCGATTCAGACAAGAGAAAATTGTGGGGTCCACCCGAATTTGTGAAGTTGACGAGACCCCTGACTGTCCGGCAGCCTGTGACTCCCTCTGGGGACCTAAGCAACCCTTTGCAGATACAATATAGAAGAAATAACGATTATGTGACTCCTATAACAAATCTTGTAACTAGTAATCCTATGGGGAGGACTCGCCGCCGCAGAAGAACTATATTCTTTTTAAGTCCTACTGGGTCCTACAGCTTTGAGCATTTTATATAATTTTAGCTTTAAATAAATATGATCTTAGTTTCTGACATAATTTTCTTTTGTAGATGAAAGATTTATATTCACTCACTAGTAGTTTACACTAAAATGGTTTATGTTATAAATTTATAATTGACTAATAAATAAATATATATGTGATCTTAGTTAACTTTGTTTTTTTATTTTCTTTTCTTCATAAGCAGGGGGCCGACCACAACCGTTTACAAAACAGTCTTATTGCCGGAGAGTTTTGTGTCAAACTTAAAGTAATCTTGTTTATATCCGTACCACAACAGTACATTTTACATGCCATGTATTCCTGCTTAGCGCTTTTGTGACGTCACTTTAGTTTTAGTTCACTCAATCGGTACCATGACGAGATTTTAAAGCAGTATTTGTTTTTAACAATAATGTTCATATGTCAAATTTAGCAATTTTGAAAATTCGCTTTTTGGCGACCGATCTATTATTATTTTGTAAAATACTATTCGAAAAATAATTTTCCTTACCCAAAAAGCAAGGAAACCGTGTTTATTTATGTAAACATGTAGAATACATTGTGTAGCTAACGAATTTAGTACCGTTTTTTCGTGTTTTGCGGATACCCCCTTGCCTAGCCAGCGAGACCGTTATGTCGCACTCAAACCGACTAAAACCACACGCGGTCTCGTCAAGGTGGATCAATAAGGCATTTCCGTCACCCACGCTATGCTCCGGCTTATAACTAGCTCCCTCGAATGTGGAAACCAAGGTTTTCCGTCATGTCACTACTTTTGTTAGGGTGGCAGGCGTTAATCCCAGGCCCGCGTTCACAGGGGACGGAGGTCATTGAGCTAACTCCCACGCCTAAGTCGCCTCTACTGCACCGAATGCATTCAGCGGGCTCGGCAGATGGAATAGTCTTAAGATTCTCCCGGAGCCGTTCCGTCGTCTGCTTCTCGAGCATTGGGTGCATTCTCGTAGAAGAAGGCAGCAACAGACTATGAGCTCGCACTTCGTAACATAACTGTGAGCATGGCTCGCAATGAGAGGACTAGTACCCCGAGATATGCCTATAAATGCAATTATAAATTGTAGAAAAGAACTCACAGAAATTACTTCGTTATTTAGCAAACAAATAGTATTTTAAAAATAAAGTAGATACCTAACAATATATTTTTCTTCAAAGTAAAAACTTCTTGTAAAAGAACTTTTTTATGAAAATATTCTGTATTCTTTTAAAAAGAAATCACTGACATTGGGTATCTAGGGCTTGACTCCAGAGAAGATTTTCGAATCCGATGATTTTCCTCCGGTTATAGTAAGCCTTTGGAATTTCACCGGAGATGATCCGGTAACGCCGAAGTTAAATTTAAATGTAAAAATAGCCACTTTCATGAATATTTTAATTACTTATTTGAAACAATGCGTTACTATTGTTATCATAATCACCTTATTAGGAAAATGTAACACCCAAAAAAATGGCAAAGTCCGTAATTTTTAAGTGTACCAAGGTACGAATTCAAACAAAAATATATAAGAAGTATTTAAATAAATCTTCTTCAATGATCATTGCACCAATAAATTCAAGTTACTAACTACTTATTAATAAATGTAGGAATATCTATCAATACGGCGATAAAATAAGACATATAATAAAATATCTTCGTCGATAAAATCGTATCGAGATCGAATCTATGTATGTAACAAAATATTATAATTGTATTGAATGAAAGAAAGACAAATATTTAACTTTAGGTAAGTAAAATGTCCGGAGGTTTTGAAAAAGAAAACCGGTTATTCGCAAAATCTATTAACGCCGGCAGTGCTCCGACTTTTCTGTCTCCCAAGCACATCCCTAACATTGTACGATTCATTAATCGTAATGCAGGGAATAGACAACTATTCTATATCGTTCATTCATTTCCGGTTATAGGCAGGAACAATAATGTAAGGTCATGGTACGAATAGGAGTAAGGTTATTTTTGAGCTTTTATTCAAGGAAAAGTAAGAATGCGTGTGAAAGAGACGGTGCTATACGTACTCTATAGCGCCATCTCTCTCACACACCCTGGCAAAATATTTATGTAATTTGTAAAACTTTTTTGAAGAAATACTTACCTTTTTTAAATAACTGGCAGGATATAAATTTGAAAACCATAAAAAGAAGAAAAATATCTAACAGAAAATAATAATATATAATAGAAAATGAGAATGTCAGGGAAACTGCCGTCCGTACAGAAGCGGGACACGATGATCGCGCCTGAATTTTTGGCACCGCGAAAAATATCTACCTACTTATTTGCTAACGCTGGTTCCCCGTGGACTTAAATAGCGCCACCCCATCTCTTCCTCTCGGCGTCATAAAGGGCGACTAAGATATTGAGCTAATCGGGTTCTCCATCTAATCAGACAGTAAACATGTAGCCCAAGATATAGAGCCCGCTTGACGGCAATAGGCATTCCCATTATACCATACTATACACCCACCTATTACTAAAAAGATGTTTGGTAGCAATTGCAAATCTTAAACCGAATGAACATTAATCGGTCCCGCCTACTATAAAACTTGCTTCAAACTTTTCGGTGCGCCTCCCACTGTCTGAGGCCAGATGGGAATACAGTAGGCCCACACCTGAGGGGGCCCTTTCGATGGACGTGGGTCAGCCGGAGCGTATTATGCCATAGTCAATCTCACACTCGGTAATTGATGGCGTGCGGTTATAGTCGGTTCGAATTCGACATAACCAAAATGTCGGGTTTTTATTTCATTAATAAAAAACTCGGATCATTTTATTATGAATTCATTATTCTCAGGGCAAGGTTTGTGTGATGTTTCTTTTTTTTAAAGTCTGCTTGTACCGCACCAGGGCGAAGTCAAGGCGCGCAGCTAGTTTTGTATATTGTTATTATAAGAAGATAGTTGCCATGGTAATCAATGTCACTTAGATGACGTTATAATATTCATGCGCACTGCGGCTCTGTCACATCAACCGCCTTGAGACCATGCTTGACAGTCAAATGACAATGGTATTTTAGATCCCTGTTTTCTCGTGGTCCCAGGATTTTGTACCATTAATGGGACCACGAGGGAGGATTGGCTTCTTAAGGTGGGTCTACTCTAGAAGAGCCGAGTACGAGCGGAGCACGAGCCGAGTCAAAATTCTTGTACTTATAGTGTGGTAGCTGGTAGCTTTTGTCTAAAACTGCAATTTAAAACTGCAATTCCGATACAATGCTAGCATAGGCTCGTGCTCGACTCGTCTAGCGTAGACCCACCTTTAGATCGAACGCAATTAATGAATTAGCCTTTGGAATTAGCCTATTGCAGCCCACTGCTAGACATAGCCTCTCCTAATAAATAAATAAATATAGTAGGACATTCTACACAACGCTATCTAGTGCGTGCGCCACGTCTGCCGAACCTCCACTTCCCGCATCCAGTCTGTCCCAGCCATCTTTTTTTAGGTCCCAGTCGACCTGGTTAGGGCACGTCCTACCTTCCTTCTTGCGGTCTCCACTCTAGGGCTCATCTACTCCAACGGCCATCAGTCCTTCGACAGATGTGGCCAGTCCAATGCCTCTTCAACTTGCTTAATCTGTGAGCTACCTATGTCGGTAACATTGCCGCCGATATAATAGGTACCTCCAACTCTAAATGAACCTGATGCTTAGGAACACATTCTGGGAGGGTACAACTAGTTGCGCATACATAGTTGGTCCATGAGGAAAACCTGATTTATACTGAGCGGTAATCGAAACCGCGGCTGGATCACAGCGGACGTTACTGTAGGTACTTGTCGGTATATAGTAGTACTTACGGTAATTATTGGTTTAAAAAATCTTGATACATATAATCACGCATGCACACGGATAAAAGGAGGGTAAGGCATAGGTAGGTGAATTAACACCCATATTTCACCAATTCGGTCCCACATAATAGGGCACCACCTATTACGTGGTACCGAATACAAGGATTGATGAAATGGATGGTGTACGGCAATAGGCTCACTAGACTATTGCCGTATTCCGGGTACTATTGTTGATTCGAGCCATGGATCTGAGACTAAGTCATAGGTGTATAACTGTCTGATGTTAAACAGCCTCGACTGAAACAAACTAGATAAGTATTTAAAACAAATAAAAGTCAATTATATTTGTGAAATAGTTAATTTTGTGTCTGGATTCTGGTTCCTGGAACCGCTGTACTCTTGAATATGGCGCGCATGAATATGGCATGCAAGTTATTATTTGTGCGTAGTTGTTCCCTCGGCTTGCTCGGCTCTCGACTCTGAATGAATCGGACTTCTTTAATCATATTGATAACTTCGAATCAGTTGCATATCAAAAATGGTAACGCAATCAACACCTAGAACAAAATAACTATGTTACATTATATATTTACCAAAGCAATAATGGTTATTCACACATTACAATTCTTAAGTGTGTACTTAATGTATGATAAATATGGGCTTACCCTTGGCTTACCTTTGGTCTCTTCAGAGAACTATAGGTATTTTCATTAGTGTGGTCTCTATTCATCATTCCTCTGTAGGAGTCTGTTTCGCTTATGAACCAGCATCATACAATGGAAGGAGTCTCATGCCTCTCATAACTGCATACGACTCGATTTCGTGAATGGGCATTAGAATTATCAGCTTTT
The DNA here is from genome assembly GCA_914767945.1 of Eilema depressum. Lineage (NCBI taxonomy): Eukaryota > Metazoa > Arthropoda > Insecta > Lepidoptera > Erebidae > Eilema > Eilema depressum. Next base: position 21,659,604 of record OU612023.1, on the reverse strand, counting down.
GGAAGCTGATAATATCCTCATTATCCTCGAATATATTTTTTTCTATAATATTTTCTTTGTATTGTAACGATTGACTTTTTGAAGAATGTCATATTTGACGTTGAATGAACTAAAATATCAAAATCGATGGTGACGTCACAAAACTGCTGGGTTAAACTGACATTATTGCAATACTGTTTTAAGAGGTTGTGGTACCAAAACACGAAATAAGACTGAATAAGTCCTGCTATAAGAGGTGGTGGTTAGGCCCCAGCAGGATTATATCAACGTATGAATTTAGTAAGTTTAGTTGCTTTATTATTTGGACTTTGGGAAATTTCTACAAACAACTTCAAGTAACTTTCTTATCTCAGGTGACAGATTGGTGGCTGAACGACATGTATCTGAAGGTGCGGCTGCCCCTACCCATCAACTCTAATCCAGGCATGGTGTTTCCTCGCCGACACTTTGCTAAAATGGAAGAGGTCGCCGATCTTGGGGCCTTGTTCATCGATGATATACTAGATTATAAGGAGATGCTAGACAGGTCAGTAACTTTAAGTCACAAGAATAAATTCTGTGAGATTTTTATACCACTTATAATAGATAAACACCTTACCCACTTGTAGGGAAGTGGTTACCGTGGCCTATGGACGTGTGCAACATCAAGGGCGTCACACTCCTGTGGCAACCCGGTAAAGACTTTCTAATGGCCTTGTTGAAAAATGACATTATTGCAGTCAATGGAAAAACCATAGCAGGGAGATCATTCCAAAGCTTAAGCGTGGACGGAATGAAGTTCCTTTTATACCTCACTGTACGCACTATTTCCGCCTGCAACGTGAAAGAGTTGTAGGGACACAGTAAGTGCATTGTACAGGCACGGCGTCGCTTACGCAGCAAATTCCATTCGCGGCACTTCGGGGCGACTAACGTAATCCGCGTTAGTTACTGCCTATCCATTCGGCCGTTCGCTTGTGTCCACACCTCAACCCTTCGCGAGATAGTAACCTTGTAACCGTGTTAGACTAGGTTCAGTGATTAAAACAGTGCAGTCAAAAGGACATTGTCCAACTTGTATGAGCACTTGGCCTGGTATGGACAGATAATAATTGGGCAAATATGATACAGGTTTATTTAACCTTCCTAGCCGTGCAGTTACGTGCGGGAGACACAGGGTCTTCCGGTGGGGACGTAACTGGCATGCGCCGCAATAACTCAACACGCACCTTCTAGCATATACATACATCAGCACATATACCCCACAGAGTGAATGCCCGAGAATTGCAAACCGCGCGGCCCGCGACGAGCGGCGGCAACTCGGGCGTCGGAGGTCGCAGAATGACCTCCGTGCCCCATGAGCCCATGGGGGTGACGGGTGGGGCCGCCTGTCACCCTAGCAGAAGCAGGCCGCGGCGGCGGCACGCATTGCGTGCCTCCCCATACCCGGGGGCGAGTTGGGGACTCCGTGGTCCCCACACCGGAAGAGGGCCAGATCGGGAGATCTGGGTCGGCCGGGGTGCGAGGGATATGGCTATGACAATCTCACCTCCAGCAACTGACGGCCCACAGAAGGCGTGCGTTTTAGTCGGTTCGAGTCCGACATAACCTCCTCCTCGGGTTCCGGCGGGGGAGGTATCCGTGGGGATTATTCGCACGATAAAAAAAAAAGAGTGAATTTCCTGTTTGTGGCGATGTAATTAATTTGCTTAATTTATCTGCTTATTATAGAGGTGAGCTGCCGCTAGAACGAGCTACCAGTCGCGAAAAGGGCCAGCCCCTCTGCATGGAACAGTTCTATCGATTATTAGGCGTATGTCGCATCCCAGAAGTGGGCAAAGACCGGCTGGAGCTTCCAGCTGTCAAGGCTGGTCCCGAAGAACAAGAGGAACTGGTCGTGGTCGCTTGCAGGAACTATGTAAGTAGTTTCCAATTGCCGATGAGTATAGCTGAGTATCCTCATCATCATTACAGCGTTAGTCCCATTGACATCCAAAGCTGTCCCTTTGAAACCCCGAGGTCATATAGCTTTGCGGGAGCGATTCTCGTCTGACCACCCAACCCCGAAAGGAAAACCTGCGTCTGAGCCTCATCCATCCATCAGCTTGTGAACCAACTTGCAGGTGAGCATGACTGAATTTGGGTCTTGATGAGCTTGGTGAACGCTCCAAAATATAATTAGCTGCATTTTTAATAGAATGGCTTTGTATTGACTATTCCAGGGCTAAAAAGTAGTGGTAAATTTCGTCCTAATCCATTTAGCAATTTTGTATGAAAGAATAACAAATGTTCACACATACATCCAATCTTCATTAAAGAATAAGGGTTATTATTCAGAGAAAATGAGAAAATAAATGCGATTACTTATTCTATGATAACAGTGTAACTCTATTACTTAAGTCCGAGGGTATAACTTATTTGGTGCTTCGGAGCACTTAATCACTTAATGAAGAGACAGAACTTCCCTAAATCACTTATGTCGTCTTATCAACAACGGGTGACAGGAGTGAGGGATGGGGTTTGTGACGCAATATTTGTTGGGTAAGTTTAATTTATCTTGTATGACTGTAGACTTACTTATAAGTTAGATGAAGTTTAATTAAGTAGGTGGATATTACTTTCGGTAATAATAATTTAATTACCTATTCATCATCATTTTTCTCTGAGCCTTTTCTCAAAGTGTTTCTTGAGTTTGCCTTCCAGTCTAGCAGGCTGTGATGCGGCTAAACTTCGATATTTTCTGGGAAGCGACTGCCATCTGACCTCAACAACCACTTGGCAATATCAACCAATTGGCGATATTGCCAATTGGTTGATATCAAACTGACGGCTTAACGTGCTCTCCGAGGCACAGAAACACCCAGACCAATGCAAATAGCCATATTCATGCATAGAAAAAATTGCACTAAGCGGGAATCGAACCCGCGCCCCCTCCGTTGGAGTCGCGTTCACTACCGCCACGCCAGTCAGTCAGTTAGTCTTGATTAACAATTGGGGTGTATGGACCTTTACCAAGATCAACCGAGCCCAAGTCAACCTCATCTGCAAGCCGGTCCGCTCACACGCCGTCTCAGGTCTCAGATACCAGGGCCTACTTTCTTTCGAGATAGTTCCCTCGTGTGCTATAGGTTACCTCAATACGTTCGTGCACAGAACCTACCTAAATGGTTTGTTCTGTACAGCATGCAAAACTTTGTAACAATGGACTACAAACCTCTAACTTTCCGTTTTGTTCCCAGTTTTATCCAATCCCGGTGAAGGCAGCGGACCGCGGAAGACTCACTCCAGGGGAGATCCAGGCTCAGCTGCTTCACGCCATGGTAGATGCTGCTGGAGCCCCGCCGGCACCCAGGGTCGGGCTGTTGACGGCCACGAACAGAGACCAGTGGGCTAGGGCCAGGGAACACTTGATGAAAGGTAAGTGACAATATTTGTTACTCATACTAATATTGGTTCTGTTACTTAGCAGTTATTATGGGTACATAGGAACGACCATAAGGTTCTTTGAATTTGCCGATTGATCTCAAAATGAAATCTTGCGCCAGAAACTCGTCCGTCAAAAAGGTGGTTTTCCCAAGCAACTACAATGTTGTAAAGAAGTATTAGAAGGTTTCTACACGGTCGGCAGTGCGAGTGTGACGCCTCTGGTGTTGCATACGTCTATAGGCCACGGTAACCGCTCTCCATCAGATGGGCCGTGGGTTTGTCTGTCACCTGAGTGGCATAAAAAAAGGCCTAAGTGAAAATGGCTTTAGCTTCGAAGATTCAGACGTGGTCCCTTATCCGATGGCACATGGACTAAGAAGTTAAGTTGACGAAACGTGTGTGTTATAAACCTCTTCGTAGTCCTTCAGGTATTAAGGCTTAATCTCCAATCTTTCCAATCTCCCAGACGAGATGAACCGCATGAACCTGGAACTGATCTCCCGTGCTCTCTGCCTCCTGTGCCTGGATGAAGCCGGTGGGGACAGGGCCGATACTGACCCGGAGACTAATGCCATGCTGCGGGCCATGCATGGAGCCGGCACTAGGCACCACTCCGCCAACCGGTGGTTTGATAAGACTGTGCAGGTGAGTGTTTAAAAGCGGCGAACCCATTATAAAGTTGAATACAAAAAAAGATATTTTCCCGACATCGTCATCCTTATAACGATTTCCCAGTTTCCAAATGCAACTTGGAGACCGAGGTTTGATTATAATTTTTTGACTAGAATTGTGTCGGCTTTCCCGGGGGTAACAATCGTCTGACCTCCCAACCCTGAGAGAGGCGCTTGTGCTTAGTAAGTTCTATAGTTAGATCAGTTGCCGAATGCTCCCACTACCCGTAGCAACTGCCATAGATGTTCGTATATTAACCGGAGCCGACAGCTCCGAGGCACGGACGGGGTCCCAATGTCTTAAACTGGTCACCCATCCTAAGGCCGACCTGGCTAGTGTTGTTTAGTTTTACTTTTGTCAACAATAACATGTTTTATTCTTCGCAGCTAATAATATCATCAGATGGTACAGTAGGCATGTGTTACGAGCATAGCGCTGCGGAAGGAGTGGCTGTAGTCCGCCTGGCCGAGCGGGCCCTGGCGCGGGCCGAGGTGGCGGACCGGCCCGCACCGCCGCCTGCCCTGCTACCCGCCCCGCAGGCCATGAAGTGGAACGTCACGCCAGAAGTGCAGAGGAATATCGAACAGGCAGCCAGGGATCTTGACAGGTGAAATTTAGATTTATTTTATACTAGCTGACCCCGCGAACTTCGTACCGCCTAGTCAATTCGTTATTTTTTAAAAATTTTCTCTCCATAAGAACCATCCTCGTACTTCAAGGAATATTCAAAAAAAAGAATTAACGAAATCGGTTCAGCCGTTCTCGAGATTTGCGCTTAGCAACACAGTCATTTAGGGATTCATTTTTATATTATAGACTAGCTGTCCCGGCGAACTTCGTACCGCCATATTTTCTGATCCCGTTCCCGCTGCATATCTCTAAATTTATCAATGTTTCTCTACAATATTATGCATGTATTATACATATATAAACCTTCCTCTTGAATCACTCTATCTATAAGAAAAACCGCTTCAAAATCCGTGGCGTAGTTTTGAAGATTTAAAAGCATACTTAGGAACGGACAGACAGCGACAGCGACTTTGTTTTATAATATGTAGTGATGATGATGAAGGGTGTTTTATATAGGGTGGTTTTTCATTAAATCAACATTTATATGAGTCTGTTCTTTTGACCTTGGCTTTCAAGGGAGTGCTGTCCCCACCCGAGAGGTTACGTCAGTATCTTGTCCATCAAACAGCGGGATTTCAGGCATTAGATGAGGCAGACTTGGGTCCCGAAGATCTTGATGGGACCCATCCACCTTTTTAGTGGCGAAGGGTGAAATTTCCAAAAGGGAATCCGATGGAAAGAAACCTATCTCTATCTAGTTGGTCATCAATCGGATGAGGGACCCCTCGCCACTGCACCTTTTTATATCAATTTCCTTTATAAGCTTCTCATTTGGATGTCTCGTGTTGGATTTTCCCAGAGCTATCTCCGACCTGGACTTCAAGATATACACGTACCGCGGGTACGGCCGGGAATTCATGAAGTCTTGCCGCACCAGCCCCGACGTGTACATCCAGCTCGCGATACAGTACGCCTATTATAAGTAAGTATTTCTGAACATTGTTAACATGCACAATATAACGGAGTATTTGGATTATTGCTCACTTAATTCTTTGAATAACTTTTAATTTAGAATGTCCTAGATAATTTATTTATTGCCAGGCTGTACGGCTACTTGGTCACCACATACGAGTCCGCCTCTCTGCGTCGCTTCCGCCAGGGCCGTGTGGACAACATTCGCTCGGCCCATGGAGCTGCCCTCGCCTGGGCCGCCGCCATGTGCACCGCGGAGACTTCGCCCCTCAATGATGGGAGTGACGAGGGGCAGAAGAAGGTGTCCTTCAACTTATATGGGGTAAGGAGATGTTTTACTAGTCACGTGTAGTAATTTGGGGGGCTACCATGAAACAGCTGAAACTATAGAACCCGCATGAAACGCGATGATAGCATAAGATGTAGCATTTAGCCATATAGGTACACTGGTACAGTCAGCAAAGGCAATAAGGATATATTATTGAATAAGACACTTGTGCTTTTCCACAGTATTTTTTCTTCCAATAAGTATACTTATCTCCTTTGTCGACTTTTTCCTTATAAATTCGTTCTACGGGATCGATTACCCGAAACTTCTATAATTGCTTCACCCCACGTACGGTCAAGCTATGGAATGAAGTCTCTGCTGTGGTTTTGCCAAGCGACTAAAATATGAGGTTTTTCAAGAAGGGTATTAGAAGGTTTCTTCAGGGCCGACAACACGAGTATAACGCCCGTGTTGTTGCATATCTCCATAGAACACGGTAACCACTTGCCATTTTTTTTTTTTTTTTTTTAACTTTATGCACATAAAAATTGTACAAGGGCGGACTTAATGCCCAAGGCATTATCTACCAGTCAACCTTAGGGTGATGCAGAGATACATGTTTGAATGTTTCATGCATGGTTTTTTTTGTACTCTAGAACCTATATTACAAGCTGGTTAAGCTAAGCGTCATAGAAATATACCTTTGCCTTCTACAGGAACAGAAGAAGTTAGAACTCTTTGAAGAAGCAGCTCGCAAGCAGACGTCCATCATGGAAGCCAACATCCTAGGCAAAGGCATCGACAACCACCTCCTGGGTCTGCGGGAGATGGCACGGGAGACCATGGGGGAGCTGCCTCCGGTGTTCTGCGATGACGCTTACAAGCAGATGTTTGAGTTCAAAATGAGTACCAGTCAGGTGGGAATTATATTTTTAGTAGGAGTAAAAGAATTGTGCGGAAAAAATTAAAGTTATCCATACTGATTATTATATAGTATAGTAGGCTATATTGACTGGCAGTATTGGGAATATTGTAAGTATCAGTTTCATCCCAAATTGACATTTCCCAAAATCGAATGACATTTATAAAAAGTTTACTAGGTCAATGATTCCTAATTGCCCATATAACTAGGCCAGCATTATGATAGCAAAAAAATATATCTAAGAACTTGATCATCATTTCAGCCATAGGAAGTCCACTGCTGGACATAGGCCTCCCCTATAGATCTCCAATAGGACCGGTTGGAAGCGGCTCGCATCCAGCGCGTTCCCGCGGCCTTAATGAGGTCGTCTGTCCACCTTGTGGGTGGACGTCCTACGCTGTTACCATACCATACCACGCACGATACCATAAATAAAAATTTCAAATAAATAAAACGTATCTCAAATAGCTTTGATGATAAATTTAAAAGTTCGTAATGTTACCCAGAATGTTATTTACTATATATTATATTTTAACAAATAATAGTCACTAATAATAATGGATGACTTAGCAGTATCCAATAAAAGATCACTTTTTTAAATATGGTTAATCATAAAACGAATTTCTCGCACAGGTGACCACAACCACCGACGGTACCTACATGGGCTACGGCGCAGTGTGCCCTGACGGGTACGGATGCTGCTACAACCCCAAGAAAGACTCCATCATATTCTGTATATCTTCGTTCACGTCCTCTAGCGTAACCAACACGGAGGCCTACAGGCAAGCCCTTGAAGAAGCCCTAGATTCCATGAAACTAATGTTCCAAGCCCGGAAAGTAGATAATTGAAGAAGAATATAAGAATTTTGAAAACGAGGGTAGAAGCAAAAAAAAAATGAAAAATTTGTTGAAAATGAGGGTAGATGCAAATATGTTGACAATTGTGTTGAGAATGAGGGTAGATACAAATAAATTGAAAAGTATGTAAAAATGTGGGTAGATGAAAATAACTTCAAAAAGATGTTGAGAATGAAGGTAGATGCAAATATAAATTGAAAAGCAGGTTGACAATGAGGGTAGATGCAAGTAATTCAATGTTTAGTAGGAAAATAAAAAGATTTAGATGGCTTAGGTGTGTTTGATACTTGAATGGGAATTAAAAGGATAATGACTTCTTTGCATATTATTAGATATGATGGTTGGACGGTTTCTGGTCAAGGCGAGAATTAATTTGGAATATGAAACTAAATAAATAAGTGAATGACTTTTGACGCCTATCTTTATAGACATAAGGTGCATTTTAGTAATGTCATCGGCCTGACAGCTACAAAAAGTGTATTAGTACCTAGTATTGTTCTAATACAGTCTATTAGTATGCATGGAAGTCGTTTAGGTTAGCAGAAAATTTACCTGCATGGAATGTTGTTATGTTTGATGTGTCAAAATTGCAAAAATATTTTAATTTCTTTTAAAAAGACTAGGACTCAAAATTATGGGGATTAATATTTCCGCCAAGCAAAGCTAGGTTGACGGGCAAGGCTTAAAAGTCAGCAAATTATATTCAAATCTGATATGATCTGGATTTTCGAAATATTTAATCTTAATATATATAAATCTCGTGTCACAATGTTTGTCCTCAATGGACTCCTAAACCACTTAACCGATTATAATAAAATTCGCACACCATGTACAGTTCGATCCAACTTGAGAGATAGGATAGTTTAAATCTCAAATTATAGTCGCAATTTTAATTTATCGCGATAACCAACATCCACGCGGGCGGAGCCGCGGGCAAAGGCTAGTTGTAATATAAAAACTATGTTATCTAATCACTATATTATTATTATACATGTCTAAAGCGATATTATACTTCACAATATAAATTATTAAGTAATGTTATTATTAATAAAATTAATACACATTGTATAAGGAAATGTAAACATATCAAGAGCTGACTAATGTTTTAAATATAAGTAACGTGAATTTAGTAAAATATTAAAAAATATATGACAAAAAAATGTAGGTGTATGTAAACAAATAAATAAAGGTATGCGGCCATTTTGCAATTAGGGAGTTTCTTTATATTGTTGTTAGTCAATTAGGAGATGGATAAAAGCAGTGGGTGTCTACTCCACCCCCTAAGAAGGATGGAAAAATATTGTGAACGCAAAGTGTATATAATTATTAACAAATTTATACACAAATGCATTCAATATAGGTCTAAAATAATTGCACAATGTTAGCTAAAATGCTGTATAATACGTTAGGTATATCTTACATCAGTCATCCTTACTATTCCCATATACCCAAAATGTAAATCATTACTAAATTCATAAACAACAATATTATCAATATCATTCAGGTAGTTTTATTAAGAAATTACAATTAAGTACAATTATTTACATAAATTAATTACTAGTATAAAAACAATATCTGTATACCTATATACCTATATATATTATCAATTATATTATATACCTAGGTACATTTATTGATTATAAATTATATTCGAACACTTTAAAATAATATAATATCGACGGTTAAAAGGCGAATTGATTCAAGCGCCACCTTGGGCGATATTGAGTTATATACATCATTGGAATCGTGGAATTTTTCCGCGTCGTTTGAGCCGGGTTTGAGGTTAATCTGAGCACTTTTTTGGCGCTTGGCTCCATTACGAATTTGGGTATCTTTTCTATTTACGAGGTATCAAGTGTAGCAATTTTGGTTGTTTTTTTCAAAGCATGTATATAGACCCATCAAAAAAAACGTTTTTTCTTACTATCTGTAGTTTAAACCATTAATCCCTGGATCAAATAAAATAGTTTTGACGTTTGAATTATTTTTACTTGATCTTAAATAATTTAACATGGATGTTAGTTCATTTTGCTTCAACCAGATTTATTAATGTATGATTATTAGATCATTTTGCCTTGAACATTTAAACATTATCTCTGTCGCTTGAATCAATCTTACCTGAATAAGTATAATGGAAGTATATGACTTGTGCTAATTATCCTTGACCAGTTTTTAGTGTTTTTGCCATTTAGAACAATTTTCTCTATGCATAAAATAAATATCTGCACGTTTGATTCCTTTATATTAATTTAGTAATTAAACTTATGTCATACTTAAATCAGTTTACTTCTTCCACCTCGCATTAAAATTGGCATTTATTATCTCAAGCAACAGAACACAAACCAACGCGGGTAGGTACTTGGACCCACAAAACGCATGTCGCGCGTGGATTCGAGGTCGGTTCAGTCTACTGCGCGATGCCAGATAAGTCGGATGCCAATTTTATCTAAGAATTTTGATTTTTATTTAAGAATATTATACTTAAAATATATAATATGTCTAATAACATAGCCCGTTTCTGACTGTTCCCGGTGGAAAAGTGCCCATCACACTCGCCGCGTTTCTATGCTGGATTGCGATGGCCAGCCTTTGCACCAGGAACGACCCGGATCGATAGTCCCCTGTTGCATTATTCAGTCTTTGTCCAATTTCTTTAGGCTCTGGCCTCCTTGCCCCAACTCCCCAGTCTTTTTTTTTTATCGTGCGAAAAATCCCCCCGAATACCTCCCCCGCCGGAGCCGGAGGAGGAGGTTATGTCGGACTCGAACCGACTAAAACGCACGCATTCTGTGGGCCGTCAGTTGCCGGAGGTGAGATTGTCGTAGTCATATCCCTCGCACCCCGGCCGACCCAGGGCCATATCTCTCGATCTGGCCCTCTCACGGAGTCCCCAACTCGCCCCCGGGTATGGGGAGGCACGCAATGCGCGCCGCCGCCGCGACCTGCTTCTGCTAGGGTGACAGGCGGCTCCACCCGTCACCCCCAGGCCCGCGCTCATGCGAGACGGAGGTCATTCTGCGACCTCCGACGCCCGAGTTGCCGCCGCTCGTTGCGGGCTGCGCGGTTAGCGATTCTCCTGCGCTCCTCGTGGGCCGCATGGTCGGCGATTCTCCTTCGCTCCCGCTCCGCCGCCCACTTCACGAGCATTATTTGCTCGCAGACGGAGGCGCCGGCGGCCCACGCATCCGCGCAGCGAACCATCGCTGCGAGCAAAGTGGCGAGCGTGAGAACTCTCACTCCCAGGGTCGCCACCAGCTCCCGTCTCGGTGTCTCCCACGCCGGACACTCGGTGAGCGTGTGCAGCGCCGAGTCCTCGCTCGCGTCGCAGTGATGGCACTCGGACATTGGCTCTTTCTTCGCGGTCCGATGCAGATACCGCCCGAAGCATCCATGGTCGGTGATAATCTGCGTCAGCCAGAACGAGAGGCCACCGTGTGGCCTCTCTAGCCACTCCCCCATGATGGGCTTCCCAGAGTCTCTACGGCCACCGGTATGAAGTTGTAAAGCGGCTCCAGGTCGGCGTATTAAGCCTCTTCCTTAAGCTAGCCTCTTCCGCGGCCGCACACTGGGCGTTAACGGTGCGACTAAGGTGAATGGCGGCTACTGTGCTGACGCAGGTTGCGTCCCAAATTAGGCACTTGCCGTTCTTCCAGGGCACCAAAATCAGCCCGTCTGGCCTCTTCCCGTCCGACCTACTAAGTCCCGGAGGCTCAAGCACGCAGGGAACGTTCGCTGATATCAAGGCCCTGCGAACGATATCGTTCAGAGCGTGGTGTCGCGGAAACCTCCCAGTGCACCTCCGACAACTCAAAGCGTGATGGCCATCTGCTTTCACCGTGGAGCCGCAGGTGCATATATGGGGTTCACACACCTTACAGCCCAGGCGAAAAGCAACTGCCACCCGCAGAGAGTCGTCATCGAGTAGGGTACCCAGGTGAGGTTCACCTCACCTGGGTACCTTCAGGCAACGCTTGCAACCACGCTCCGGATTCTGGTTGCGACACCGCCCGCAGCATGGATTTATCGGCCCCCGTAGCATCTCCTAATAGTTTACCCTGGAGTCGCTTCACCCCACGCCCGCTGAAGATGCATTGCTTCAGGGATCGATGCTCCCATGCTGATGGCCGACCAAGCAGTCATAGCACCCGACACAAAAGGCATGATCCCCCCGTCACTATTAGAATTGAATAAAGTAGTGACAAGGTTCTCAACCCCATGAGCAGACGCCATTCCATTCCTGGCGCCTGACGTCGCATGAGTGATCTGGATCACTCATGCGACGTACCCCCAGACCACCACACCTGATTGGCAAAGCCGCCTGAATCCACTGGGTCTCATTCAGGGAGATATTGAAGACTGACTCAACCACCGACCTCAGCGCAGCATCGAAGGATGAAACTTCCTCAGGGCAGAGCCAAGTCGGGGCGGTTCGCATTAAATAGGTGACCCTAGGGAGAGCGAAACACATCCGTAACAAAACAATCGCGTCGTGCGCGGACAAGCCTTTCAGACAGCAGTTAGGAGAAGTTGCTTCCGAGTAGTGATGGCCTCAGGAACCGCAGTGAGAAATATTGGCGATCCCAAAAGGCTGAAGTTAGAGAATGAAAGTTCCTTGAGGCCGGGGAGAAGGGAATTAAAGTGTGAAAAGTGTGTTCGATCCTCGGTGCCACAGGGAAAGAACTCGCACTTCGAGGGGTTGACCTCCAAACCCAGGTTTCTAAAACTGGGGACTAAGACCTCCAGGTCCTGGAACACGTCTTCTGGTTTGGCCCCGATAGTGCCATCATCCAAGTACCATATGTAAAGGGTGGATTTGAGATCACGGATCGCCTTATGGATATCCAGGCTAAACACCAGAGGACCGAGTGGATGTCCCTGTTGGGCTCGCACATTTGAGAGGATGAGTTTATAATCTAAGAAAAGATTGGAAGGGAGTCTGTAGGCTTGGTGAAGAAAAGGATAGAGAGACGGGATTTTTTCCTTAACCTCACTCAACAAAACGTCTCTCGCCAAAGTATTGAAATTGGACAACCTCCAATTTCAACAATATCGAACCTTCTTTCCTATGATCCATAAAGATCGCTCGGGTGGCGTGGATTGCGGCCTTGCATCCACGGCGTGTCCCGAAACCCAGTTGGTGTGGCTGTAGGTATTCGGCCATCTCCTCTTTGACAGCACGGCAAGCCACTTTGGTCGAGCGGCGAAAAACGCTACCGACTGCTATTGGTCTCAAGCCTCCATCTTTTTTGGCCAATGCAAAGAGGGTGGCCCCGTACGGATATGGACACACTTGAAGATTTACTTGACCACTGAGTAAAAAGTTTACCAGACCGGTCAAACTTGCTAAGAGACGCCTACCGTTCTCCCCCGCCGACACAGATATCAACTCTTTGAGGTATCCGGGCCGGATCCCGTCTAATCCCGCCGCCGAACCCGTGTAAAAAGACTCTAGTGCCGAACTCACGTCCTCTACGGCGACATTCACTGCTGTAAGGGGTAAGCCCGGATCTGGTGGGAAACTGAGCGGATGCGAAGGAGCAGGATGCTTATCCTGTAAGGCAGCGAGTTTACCGGAATCCCGCTGTGCGAAGGAACCGTCCGACACCACAAGGCGGACGGCACCTCTCAAATCGCCCTCATAAACCTTCGCTTCTATCCCATTTAAGTTACTTTTCTTAAAATTGATGTGTCATTTCATTCGCTTTCCCTGCATCGTGAAATTTATTTTATTATCTTTGAGCTATTTTCCTCAAGTCAGATTCAAATAAATCTTGCGATTAAAACAATTTGCTATAAATAGTTATTATAACACTGCGTAATTTGAGTCATTCCTCCTTGCACAGTTACAACTAGGTGAGCGGGTTAACTCATTTATCCATGAACAATTGACAAATAGGTAAGTGATTTAAATCATGTATCCGTGAACAGTTGACAAATGGGTAAGTGATCTAAATCATTTATTCTTGATCTGTTCAAGAAGCAAGGGACACATAAACTATTTTGCTTTGAATACATAAATCGTTATCGTGTACATAGACCTTTCTGCCCTGATCAAAGAATTGTGCAAAATGGCTCAAGTTACATCTAACTTGCTTTAAAAACACCTTTTCTTTGTTATAATGTAATCATAAATTAGCATAAAATATACCGCTTTTTAGTTGGGGAGATTTGTACATTTTTATTCAATACTTTCGGAACAGTGATTTTTTTTCTTAAAAAAAAAACTTTAAAATGCTCTCCTGTAAAGTTCTCAAAATGGCGCTTGAATCAAGTCGCCTTTTAACCGTCGATATATTATATACTTATTTATCAAACGAAGTTATGTCTAATCTAAAAGGAGAATTGTATCGTTTTCATAAATTGACTACAGTCATTTAGTTTTCATTATTATTATACATTTATAAATATAGATATTATCTTTATCAACCATTGCCGTTCTATGTCTTATGCTAATTTCAGGTGGCTGAATCGCCGTTTAGTTTATCAATAACTAATAATTTTAAATTATTAATTGCATTTACTGTTGTTGTTTATTATTAGTATTATAGAAAATTTATTAATAATATAAGTCTGTACTTTAAAATTGTATTTAGGCACTCTTTGCTAAAGAAATATGATGTCAATTGATTAAATTGGATTTAAATAGATAAATACTATATACAACTCTATAATGCGGTAGATTGCTACTTAAAAAAAATTTGAAAATTTTTAAAACTGATGTCCAAAGATTGGAAGTATTTGTGTTAAGTAATTTCCTCTTAGGGCATCACAATAACACGCAGTTATTGGTATTAAATATCAGTAATAAAGAATTAGTGATACTCTGAGGCCGGTCTACAGCTGAATATACCTAAGTATCTCACGAAGTAGACTAGTCGTACAACATCTCTTCTTGAAGGCTCTCTGGCAGATTGAGCTGACTTTGACTTGACACAGAGTCGGCAATTATGTATATCCAATTTTATTCAATAATTGAAAATTAATATGATTCAATTTATAATAATTCTATGAAAATATTACAAGTCATCACAAAATTGAATACTGACATCATTATCCTACATTATTATTAACATTTATAATTGCATTCAGTTGCGGCCACAATGAATTAAAATTTCATATACTTATTCTAATATATCAAACGTACCTATTTAAAATTTACTAACTTCAACATTTAGAGCTTATACAAGATATATTTATACATTTGTTGGTTGTATTGTATCTATTTATACTTACATTGAACTTGTCAACACGCGTTCGCGAATTTTAAAATAATTTATGGGTGGAAAATAATAATAAAAGCTAATGTATCATAAAACATATTTATGAATAATCATAAAACGTGAAACAAATGAACTGTAAGGGAATCTACCATTTTTAAAATTTGACCTACTAATCTTTATTCGGGTGGTCATAAAACTATAAAAGGGTGGTAGTTATGATCAATGTTATTAAATAATAATTGATTACAAGTCGACTGCTCTCAAAGCTCTCGAATAAAAATGTCCTGATTGAAAAATAAATAACTGTTTCACATTTTGTTACAATACATAATATGTACATAATAAATAAGTATGATTTTAATACATAACGTAATTTGATTACATTTTAATTCCTCCCATTACAGTATACTCAATTAATATAATAAAATTATTGACACTATACAAAAAAGACATTAATAAATTAAATAATATCGTTAGGCATATTTATAAAAAAAATGTTTATTTTTATTGACTGAATCATTTTTATATTTTTTCGTTAATTAATTCAAAGTTTTAAATAAAACAAAAGCATCTATTAATGTTGTTTTTTATGTATATTTTTATGTAAAACTAGCAATTATTATAATAAGTAATTGGTTTAATGCATTAGTGTTAATGAAAAAATATTAAAATGTCAATGCTGTGGTGATAACATAATACTTAGATTTGTAAAATATTTTAAATGTGTAGTGGTTTTCATCATTTTACTTGACGCTTACAACCTTCGACGCGTATATTATATCTTTTTAAAAAAGCCTGACGCGATTTTTTTATATTTGTTTTAAATAATATTTTACTATTATAGTGATAATGTTAATGACTAAGTAACATAATTATCTGATGTCATATTGTAAGTATATCACACAATTAATTCAATACTAATACTGATTATTATTTTTTTATCGAAATAACCATATAGTCGCGCTACAACACTTAAAAAACCAAAAATAACAGCTAAACGAAACGAAACAATACATTTTTCAAACCCTTGAAGCAAAACTGATACTGAACAAAAAAATATTGTATTATTCAGGAATAAAGTCTACAATTATCAAGGGATGTTTAATTTTTCGGCCATACGCCCCAGTTGATTTTTTTAGGATTAAGTACGATAGTATTGGATTAAATGTGCAATGTTATTATTATTAGTAATCAATAGTTTTAAGTAAATGTTTACATATCAATCGTCGACTATCATGGTTAGACATGACCAGGAATATCAAAAACATATCAAAGTATAGAATTAAGTGAAATGTTAAACATATCAATTTGTAGAATGGTATTGTATAAATGTAAGGTTACTAAGGTTTTTAAATACGAGTAATTCTCTAAACATGTATGTTATTATCTTGCTAAATGTCTATTTACACTTATACAAAATGGTATCGCACTGTACTCACCCGCGGCACATACACCGATAATACAGAACTGACGCTTATGTATGAACTTCATTTATCATACTCGTACCTAATATACTAAATCCACTAATAAGAATAGCTACTTGCGTCTCTGAAACAATCGGAAGTTTCTAAAATCAAAAAAAAATCTCGAAATTGAAATGATTCATGACCGTAGAGGAACCCCGTGAAGTATGTTAGGATAGAGTCAAGTCGGGCTTTTGTTTCTGCCTACCCCGAAGGAAAATAGGTGTGAGCAAATCCAAATGTAATAAAATGGCGAGCTGTTATCTGTGCATATTCTGGAGGGAAATAGCTATGAAGGAAATGTATGTATGTAATAAAATTTACTATTTGAAGTTGAATCGGAGTCACCCCGAACTTACTGCTCCAGCTCCAACAAGTTCCGAAATGTTATGTATGTACGTGCACGTTGTCTATGTGTGCGTTGCATATTATATGAAACTAAGCTTTTGTACTCTCGGTGTTTTGTGTCCACAGTATTAATTGATCAGAAATGAATCATTGTATAAACATTTATCAATTTCTAATATTATACTTAATCGTAAAGTTGATCAGAAACATATCAAAATTTAGAATAAGTTAAAGAAAGCATATCAATTTATTATATTATTATGTAGTACTCTATTATATATAAGATTTACAAATGTTATATGTTTTCGATATTCTTAGTTATAGTTATGATTAAGAATATCGAAAACGTATTTAAATTTAGTATTAAGGCAAACATGAGACCGAATCCTATCAATTTATAATATTGTAATGGATTGTAAAGTTTATATAATGAAGTCCATATACCTAAATATATCTGTTAATTCTTTATACAATATTTTTGTTGTTAAATGTTCTATTTACTACTATCCGATCAACTGGATATGAAGATTCTTAAATATAATATCTATTACACAACCAAAAATGTATAATATTAAGAAAAATGTCTATAAAAACATATCAATATTTGTATCGCACTGTAATAAATAAAAAAGTTAATTATACATGAATATCGAGAATTTTAATGCTGTACTCATTTTAAATATATTGAATTTGACATCCTTATGTCAGTAGTAACTAAATGTCTATAATTAATTATGGTTAAGTCAAGTACTCTAGTCAAATATATGCTATGCTTGTTTATACACATGCATGTAAGTGAAATAAAAAATAACATCATAATAAATATTGTAATGATTTAAGAAATATTTATTTGTTCTATAGTAGAGGACGCCTATGTCAATGTTGTTTTTGTTATAAATTATATGTAATAGTTAGGTTATTAATAAGCTTGTTAATAATTTGATATTACTTATATAATGTCAGAGAATATTATAATATCTTAATAATAATTATATTTTTTTATAAAAATCTCGTTATCAACGAATATGCTTTGCTAAATTATTATTTTAATTTATGTACTTAAATGTTTATTACTATTTTCGATGATTATGGTGTTTTTATTGTTAATTTAAATAAAATATATTGAATTTATCGTAAAATAAAAATTATGATCAGTATAAAATGCTTCTGGGGCATTGTTATATTCTTATATTAAAATAATGTAATGTAATGTTATTCTAATGTAACGGAACCGGTTGATTACATTACATTAGATGAAAGTAAAAGTATATAAACGCTGTATGAGTTCTGTCAAGCTGATCTTCACACTGATTATGATTAACAGTGTATCATATACAGGGCGTCCCACGGCGATGCCACATGAAGGGAAAGTACCTTAAATCCTTAAGTTAGCTCATTTTGTTTAAAAGAGACATCATTTTATTTTTAAAAAGAAACAAAACTGCATTCAAAGATTTTTAAAAATTCGCTTGCCACACCCGGTAATCGAACCGACTAAAATCCGAAAAAGTAACATCCTGTATTTTTATGGCATCAATCGAGAGTGTCAATCATAAGGATCAAATCTCTCTAAGGAACATGGTAAATTAAACGAAAGGAAGTCCTTGAAACCTAAAATTATAAATTCAATTTGGCAAAATAAAACACTTTAACTCAAAGTTCATCCATCCATCTGATACCATATTAACAATAAAATTCCATATTTAAATTACTTTCCTTTTTTTTATCGTGCTGAGACCGCTGCAGGTCAGCAGTAGTATTTAGGTATGTCGAACTCAAACCGACTAAAACCGCACGCCGTCTCAATTAACAGGTTATAAGTTGATCCAATAGGGCAATTCTCTCGCCATTTTCGTTGCCCAGGTACACCGCGTGTAGGTTTCTAATCAAGCACCCAAAAATAACTACCTACTCTACCTACCCTACCTACATACCTCAAGCAGTTACCCAATAAAGTTACATTCTAACTAGGTATTAAAGTTAATTCATTTAGTACTCATTTTACTAAATAAATTTCATCAAAGATATCTCTAGTGTTGATAGGTACCTTATAAGAAAGTGTTTTATTTTACCAAATTGAATTTATAATTTTAGGTTTCAAGGACTTCCTTTCATTTAATTTACCATGTTTCTTAGAGAGATTTGATCCTTATGATTGACACTATCGATTGATGCCATAAAAATACAGGATGTTACTTTTTCGGATTTTAGTTGATTCGATTACCGGGTGTGGCAAGCGAATTTTTTAAAATCTTTGAATGCAGTTTTGTTTTTAAAAAAAAATAAAATGATGTCTCCTTTAAGTAAAATGAGCTAACTTAAGGATTTAAGGCACTTTCCCTCCGTGTGGCATCGCCGTGGGACGCCCTGTATATTATATATTATACATAAATAATTATGTTGATCGTGTTCACGATAGTAGAACAAATTGTTGTGTTTAGTGCCACAACTTCTAGCCAATATACTCTGTAGGTGATAGGTGTTAGCGGGATTTTTAAATGTACTAATTAATCTTTTCCTTTAAAAAATAATAGATTTAAAGAAAGCTTGTATATTAAAATGTTAAGCTTCATTTATTTCATGTTTTAGTGAATGTAAATGTTTATTGTTATGGAAGGTCGATATTGTTAGGCATATTAGAAGTGAATTTAAAAAAGAAAATTAAAGTGAATATTATATTATTTCAATTTTATTACTTTTCAGTTTAAATATGCTTATTATATTGTATTTATTTTTAATTATATAAATAATTTATATGTGCTTATTTTTCTTTCAAACTAAAACAGAAAATAAATGAAAAATAATTAGTGCAATATAGTACCTATTTGTACCGCATGTTTCTTTTATGTAAATCATAAAGTAAGAAAACGAATGATCATATATAATTATACACACATAATAGTAAATATAACGCATGACATAATATATATGATTATACAATAATAGAATAGTTTATTACAAGTTGAACTTCTGTAGCGCGCGCCATGTTACGAACAATGCTTGTATCTTGTATGATGTTAAAAATAAACTAGAACCAGATATAATTATGTTTATATGAATGTATTACTAGCTGTCACCAGTACCTGTACTCTAGGACACAGTGTCATAATAACAGTAAATCCAGTGAATCAAAACAGTGATTGAGGAAGTTTTTTTTTGTAACTTCGGTATCAGTTAAACAAAGTGACATTTTATCAGAGTTAACACTAGTGGAAACGTTTTTAATGTATGAGATTGAAATAATAATTAGTGTGACTACAACAATTTTATGAAATTTACTATGGCAGGTGTTACGTCATTCATTACAGCCGATTAGAAAACAATTCGTTTCGAAGTGATTCTCATAATAGAATGACCTTTGTCTACAGTCCTACTTCGCTCTGGAAATAAATACCCCGATATGAATTGTGATAAGGTTCAAATTTAAGCTCTATCAAAAGGCCAAGAACCTCCTGTAGAGGTTCATTCGATTTCAGAAGATTAACCCTCTCCTACCTAATCGTAATAAGGGGTGTACTATGCCAAATCGAATAACAGTACCGGCTTCGTTTTTGTCTCATACATTGAATACGTAAATACTTTATTCCTAATTTGCTAGATAGTTATACAAACTACCGATAGTACCTACTCGTATCGAGTCCTCCACTGGGCTGGCTTACTGCTATTATGTGCACTGTGGCAAACACGTGGGTAGTTATTAAGCGTATCTGTGTCAATTGAATGTTGCTCTCAATAAAAGTTCTTTTGGGAAATTGTGTTTTATTGACTAGACATTTTTTTAATCTGTGTGTTTGTTAATTTGATAGTTAACCCCGCCTGGTCCCAGACGGGGACCTAAGTCACAGGTGTGGGGAAACTCTGGCTGTGGAATGATCTCTCTGCAGTGGTTTCCCAAGTGACTTCAAGAAGGACATCAGAAGTTTTTTACAGGGTCGTTAGTACGAGTCTAACGCCCCTGGTGTTGCACAATATCCATAGGCCAAGGTAACCACTTCCCGTTAGGAATGCCGTGTACTTGTCTGCCAAATAAGTAGTATAAAAAAACCGGCCAAGTGCGAGTTGGACTCGCCCATGAACGGTTCCGTAGCAGCAAAGGCAAAAATTGGGGTTTATGACGTATTAAAAAAAAACTACTTACTTATTTTAGAAGTTAGGGGGGGACACATTTTTCCACTTTGGAAGTGTCTCTCGCGCAAACTATTCAGTTTAGAAAAAAATTATGTTAGAAACCTCAATAGCATTTTTAAAGACCTTTCTATAGATAACCCCACACGTATGGGTTTGATGAAAAAAAAAATTGTTGAGTTTCAGTTCAAAGTATGAGGACCCCCAAAATTTAATGCTTTTTTTCTATTTTTGTATGAAATTCTTAATGCAGTTCACAGAATACATCTACTTACCAAGTTTCAACAGCATAGGCCAGTTTCGGAGAAAAGTGGCTGTGACATACGGACGGACAGACATGACGAATCTAATAAGGGTTCCGTTTTTTGCCATTTGGCTACGGAACCCTAAAAACAATGAAGTAAAGGTCACCATTCCGAATGCTATCATTTCTATAGGTAATGGTGGTAGTTCGAGGTAAGATCCCAGGACTTCTGCGAATCATAGGAATATCACTTACATGTTACCAATTTTCAAAAAAATCTTTTCATCATTTTGTACCAAAAAATAAAACACGTTTCATATGTTAAACTTTTTATCAAATTAACACATTTTTCTCTTACAAACAAGACTAACTGTAGCTTTGCATTAACGTTATAATCTTCTTAATAGTTACGTATTAAAAAGTTTGCTGTCGATGGGTTCGATGCCAGCTCACGAGACACACCTCTTCAAGAAACCCAAACAGGAATTTGAGCAGCAGTCCTTGTGGTTCATACACTGGAACATAATAATATTGTATCATTACTTTTACAGGCACTTATTGCATGTCGTTAGTGACGGAATACTTAGGCCATTCGCTGCGTTGAACGGGACCCGGGGCAGTAGCCACGGTTGGGTACATCGAAGATTGCCCACCTAACGCAGCGTTATTCTTTGATCTTTGATCGCAGACAGGCACACGGCCCACCTGATGGAAGGTAGTTACCGTGGCCTATCTATATACCTACTTGCATGAAACAGACAGTACCCGCGTCGTGTGCCTGTTCAACGCAGTGGATAGCCTTAAGAACAGAATATTAGTGGAATTGTAAAATCATCGTCGCGGCAGGCTTGGTTGCACCCAAATCTTACACTGTTACTTATGTTGGCTTTTACAGGAGCGGTTACATTTTTTTTTTGTTACTGTTCAATAAGTCCTGAACTTGCTTGCTGTACAATAAAATTGTCATTATAAAGGTGATAAGTATTAATTATGCAAGTTTTCTATTAGGTAAACCGTGTGCTTGCGGCCGCTGTAGTTATTATTAATATTAACCAACACCTAACCAATACTGCGTGGGTATTCTTTATCCTGTTGTATTGTGGTCGTGTCGTCATTAACAACTAAACACTACGTTAATTGCATATTACAATCTTCATAAAATTGTTAATTAAATTGCATCATCTGAGTAAGTAATAGTGAGTATTATGGGTCGCACAAGATCTTCGGGGCTGGAGAGAATCTCTCCTGCAAGTCGATACACGTACTGAAGGAGGCCCTGGTGCAGCCTTCCTTTCCAAGATCGAGGGTCAGAGTATGCCAATCGATCCCGTAAAAGCTAAAATAAACGACATCAGGAGGCGAAACCGTTAGAGAGCCATTGTTTGCATTCTAAATGCAAACAATGGCTCTCTAACGGTTTATTCTGGGTTATTATTCTGGGTTTATTGGTAGCTGGGCATTTATTACGACTTGTTGATCATGTACCCACAATCCATGGGAACATATTCCAGGGATAAAAAACCTATATGTTATTCTAGATTGAAATCTATACCTATACCAAATTTCAGCCAAATCTGTCCAGTCATTTGACCATGATTGAGTAACAAACATTTGCACAATCTTTCACATTCCTAATATTAATAGGAAATAAGAGAGGATTTAATTTTACATGGCAGTTCAAAGGTTATGATAGCGTAAATTTCCGTGAACTAATCGTACATCTGTACTCACAAAAAAGGGGGCGTCACTACTCCATCATCATCAGATTTGAGTCGTTTGACGCCCCCTGAAATTACTAGCTGTTGCCCGCGGCTCCGCTCGCGTGGAATTCTGATCCCGTTCATCGCTGATATATAGCTTACTAGCTTTTGCCCGCGGCTCCGCTCGCGTGGATGTCGGTTATCGCGACCAAACATAGACTAAACATGTTCTTTCTCAAGGTCTAATCTACCCCTATACCAAATCTGCAGTATTTTTATTTTAAATACTACCAAACATAAAGATAAGGTATAGGAAAGATTACGTTGTTCTCATAAAAGAATAACAATCAACAACAAGAAGTCAATAATATTGACAATAACACAAAACAAATAACTATCTTAAATACTACAAAACATAAAGATTAGGTAAAGAAAAGATTACGTTGTTCTCATAAAAGAATAACAGACAACAACAAGAAGTCAATAATATTGACAATAACACAAAACAAATAACTTATTCCGTCCAAACAAAAATCTGTCCAAATAATTATCTACTCACAAATTCTCCAATTTTTGCACAAGTAGGCACCACCGTATTATTCGTCACTGCATTTGGGTGCTTGGAACTTTCATCTATCTCCACCGGTAAATCAATCAAATTCTCTTCATCCGTTTTAGGAGTATCTTTTCCCACTGATACAATATTACATACAGAATACTGAACGAAAAATATAACCAAAATTATAATGCAAAAACGACCCATTGTGATGGAATCAAAACAATACTGTGTTTGTACTCTATTGATTAATAAGCTATGAGTGTGACTAACGGACTAGCCTGTTGACCGGTTTGTGAGTTTATAACGTGCTTAGCATTGGCACCAATGGCGATCTAGTGTTGCCAGCTGCAGATTTAAAATTACCGTCTCGGTGTCAATGTACTCGCTGGGAATATTGGTTTGAATAAAAGGAGGATATTTAATTTTAACGTAATAACACTGAGTAATGCTGAATGATATACTCTTGCTGCAAGTATCTACTGAAGACCTTTAAAAATGAGGTATGCTTAAAATTATTATTTTATCACTTTTATTATCTTGCTCTCTTGTCCAGTTCTCTGGGGAATTGATAAGCTGATCCAAAAAAGGGTTTGAATTATCTTTGACTAGCTGACCCGGCGAACTTCGTACCGCCATATTTTCTGATCTCGTTCCCGCTGCATATCTCTAAATTTATCAGTGTTTCTTTACAATATTATACATATATAAACCTTCCTTTTGAATCACTCTATCTATTAAAAAAACCGCTTCAAAATCCGTTGCGTAGTTACGAAGATTTAAGCATACATAGGGACGGACAGACAGCGACAGCGACTTTGTTTTATAATATGTAGTGTGAAGTGAAGTGATAGTGATGATGATGATGATGATGATGATGATGAAGATAGTGATAGTGATAGTGATGAAACATATTTATGTGTAGAGGTCGCACCGCACGAACATAACATACCCTTACAGTACCTTAGACGTGAGCACTAGTTTACTCTTAAAGCTTAACTACTAGCAGACCTTGTGGTGGCTTAGTGATGACCTTGATATCTTTCTTTCGTGCTCTTTCTTTCTTTCTATATTAAAAGCAGTCAAACATCTTTGGTAACCAAGCCATCCTCATCTCCTAGCTTGCCGGTCTCTGGTGCATCCGGGATCAACCCTACAATGATTTATGATACCAGCTCCATCTACTGAAAACTACTCTTTCATTATTCTCTGAGCCTTTTTACCAATTGGGGTCTTTTCTCAGTTGGGATCGGCTTTCCAGTCTAACTGTGATGCGGCTGAACTTTGATATTTACCGTAAAGCGACTGCCATTTGAACTACTCAAACTAGACTAGACTTCTTCTTCCTCTTAGCGTTAATTCCCAGTCGCATCCGAAGCTTTCAGCTCGGAGTCTGGGGTCCGCTTTACCAGTCTTAACTACGGTTTTGGCTAGACCTCGATATTTTCCGTGAAGCGATTGTCATCTGACCTCCACAACCCAATGTTAACATTAGGCGATATCGAAGCTTTGCAGCTAGACCGTTGTTTTTTGGATTTTTTAGGGCTCCAACTACCCGTAACGACTGCCATAGATGTTCTTATGGCAACCGGGACCGACGGCTTAACGTGCTCTCCGAGGCACGACCAGACCAATGCAAATACTCATATTTCATGCACACAAATATTTGCACTGAGCGGGGATCGAACCCGCGCCTCCTGCGTAGCGGCACAGTAAAGCGGCCGCGTTCACTACAGCTACGCCACGGAGGCTGCCATCAAACTAGACTAGACTAATGAGGGTTATCTTTTATACAATTCAATATAGTCAATAAATAGAATTCATAATTATGGTGTACTAGCTGTCCCGGCGAACTTCGTACCGCCATATTTTTCCCGTGCCCGTTGCACTTATTTTAAATTTAAAATAAATTGTAAAATAACAACGAAAAGTGGCATTGATTTTTATATATTAGAAAAGAAGATCTAATTGAATATCTCTAAAAATAGTAATTCATTTGGATACAAAAAAAACATGAGTACAAAGTAAAACTAATGGTATTGGATCGGAATAGATCATTATGTTCAGTAGGACCAAATGAAATACAACATTAAGTATTCAAATCATTTAATCAAAATAAACACATTTTGTTCGTTAAAGTAAAGCACTGACTTACAGACGAGACCAGCCGTAGTATTATACACTATAACGTTATAATCTATACATGTGGTCTACTTAAGTATCAGTAAGTCTTGCTGCAGGATGTGATGCTGTCCAGCTCACGAGACACACCTCTTCATGTAGCCCAGGCACGCGTTTGTACAGCAGTCTTTGTGGTTCATACACTGGAACAGAATAACATAATGTAATATACCTACGCATTTGTCTGATAGTATAGTTTTTTTATCATCACAGAATCTCCAGATCTCCAACTCCCAAGTTTAGTCGGGCTCGAACCGACTAAAACGCATGCCTGTGGGTCATAGGTCGTAGGTTTCCGGAGGTGAGGTAGGTTGAGCTGGCCTTCTAAGGGTGTGGTCACCAAATAGGATATAGGGAGGTGCCTGGCCAGCTTCTTCTAGGGTGACAAGTTTACAACTTGAAAAGAAAATTGGGGGTAAAACTAGTTTAATCACTATGCGTTGGCTAAAATAGCTAAGGAGCTTACTTAGCTGTGCGTTCACTTATGGGAACGCACAGTGCGCTTTGGCACTTAAGTGTTGTTTGTGAATTGATTTTACCAGCCCTATGCGCTCGAGCACACTATGAGACCTCACAGTGTTGTTTATAAATACGGGTGTAAGTCGCATGGTGGTACCGTCGTCTAATTTGTCTGAGTCATAATGTGTTTTTACCTTTTCAATGATATTCATAAAAATAACAAAGCAGTTCTGCTTCAGAAGATCGCTTATCCTGTTTTGTTGTGGCTACATCGTAATACTTGCTACATTGATATGATGCCGGTTTATTTATATACAACAACACATAGTTATCAATAAATTACCCTTATCTGCCTACGCCCTTGCTTCACCCCGGTAAGAAGTACAAAGTACTACGCAGATATCATGCGTTCAAGATGGCGCCCCAGTAAACAAATACGGTATACCTCGGGACACGTATCTTGGCCCTAGATCACGAGAAAAACGAGGCCCTACCGCCCGCGGATTCTTCCTCCTAGCGTTAATTCCCAGTCGCATCCGAATTTCAGCTCGGAGTCTGGGGTCCGCTTTTACCAGTCATAGCTACAGATTTGGCTAGATCTCGATATTTTCCGTGAAGCGATTGCCATCTGACCTCCACGACCCAATGTTAACATTAGGCGATATCGAAGCTTTGCAGCTAGACCGTTGTTTTTCGACTTTTTTTTAGGGCACCAACTACCCGTAACGACTGCCATAGATGTTCTTATGGCAACCGGGACCAACAGCTTAACGTGCTCTCCGAGGCACGACCAGACCAATGCAAATACCCATATTTAATGCACACAAATATTTGCACTGAGCGGGGATCGAACCCGCGCCTCCTGCGTAGCGGCCGCGTTCACTACCGCTACGCCACGGAGGCTGTCCGTTCACTACCGCTACGCCACGGAGACTGTCCGTTCACTACCGCTACGCCACGGAGACTGTCCGTTCACTACCGCTACGCCACGGAGACTGTCCGTTCACTACCGCTACGCCACGGAGGCTGTCAACCGCCCGCGGATTGTTTTGTTATAATCTATGCTTGGGGAATTTGTGGGATCTCCAGACACCAAAGAAACATGTACTGTGCGTACAGAGCACATTTTTTTAGGTACAAGATATAATGTCCCGAGCAATTAGTTACCTAACTTAGGAAAGTTTATATATCGTAAATAGTCAATGTGTAGCACGGGACTTCAAACCGCGACCCGTCCATTTCTAGGTGGACAACTCTGACTGAGCTACTTGGATCAGAGGGGTGAGCACGAACAACTATCGTAATCGTATCGTACGTATCGAACGTTGTATCGAACGTAACGATAGCACGGAGCATTGCGATTGGCAGGCTTCAGGCAGGCGGCCAATCGCAATGCTCCGTGCTCTCGTTACGTTCACGATACGATTACGATAGTAGTTCGTGCTCACCCCACTGTTCTAGATAGTCGAAAATGTCATCTACATCATCTTGCTAGTCGACATCAAAAATAGCCAGTAGGTAATAATCACGTTGGTTCCCGTTAACTTATCTATCTGGGTAACGGTATCTTTATCTATCGTCTAAGATCAATATTGCAAAATACATTTCCACACCAATAACATATCGATACTATTTTATCAAAAAAATTCTATACTCTATTTGGTTAGGTAACTAGGTAAGGTCTTGTAGCCCCTTGTTTGTACATACATACATACATACATACATACATACATACATACATACATACATACATACATACATACAGTCAGGCCTCTTTCCCAGTGGGGTAGGCAGAGACCACAGTTTTCCACTTGCTACGATCCTGGTATACATCTTTCGCTTCTTCTACTTTCATAATTGTTTTCATACATGCTTGCCGGTTTCGGGAACTCTTGACCATGTCCTTTCTTTAATAGGTATATCTTCGATCTGTCTGACATACGCTTTTTTGTAAACACATAAAAAAAAAAATGTTTATCTAAATCTAGTGAGTAACATTCATTATTTACCTACAACAAAATAACATGAAGCTTTTGAAATATACTTCTAGATGAAAATAGATCATTTATTTTTTATAGGTACAGTAAAATTTACCTACTGCCACAATATCCATCATTTTAATAACAAAGAAACTGTATAACACAAAAATAAAGGAAAATGGACGCAAGATCAGGATGAAACCAATAACATAACACAAAAGAAGAAACAGGCCTACTAATACTCACAAATTCTCCAATTTTCGCACAAGTTGGGGTCTCCGCATTTATCATTACATTTTGTTGATCGATACTTTCAGTTTTCTCTACAGGCAAAACTACATTATTCTTTTCATCCGGCTTAGGAGCGTCTTCTGTCGATATGACATTGCATAAAGAATACTGCACGAAGATTACAACTAAAACGACAGCACAGAAGCGACTCATTGTGACGGAATGAACACAACAATACTAGCGAACTTGGCAGTTTACCGGGCTATAAGTATGGTTCGGAACATGCCAAGCATTAGCCCAGATAGCACTTCAATGTTGCCGTCTGCACATTTGAAGTTGCCTTCCCTATTTCCCGATTATTCCAAACCTGACCCGGTTGCGGGTTAGGTTAGAAACATGAAATAAATAAATAATAAATATTCCACAACATTCTACACAACGCTATCTAGACCCATGGTAAGCTTAATTAGCTTGTGTTATGGAATCTAGAATGCGGATATAAATACTTAGATACTTTTTTTTGTAAATACATACATATTATACATATTAACACCCAGACCAATGCAAATATTTGTATTCATGCATACAAATATTGGCACTGAGCGGGGATCGAACCCGCGCCTCCTGCGTAGCGGCCGCGTTCACTACCGCTACGCCACAGAGGCTGTCAACGTTTGGCAAACATTATAAAAATAAATAGCTATCCAAGTCTAAAATTGCGCGAGAGAATGACCGAAAACGCAATTCGGGTTATGTATGATAGGAACGACACTTCTCAGGTTAGAAAGAGGGTTACGTGCAGCACAAATTCTTCAAGTTTCTATTCTAATCCGTGACCGGGTCAGGTTCGGAATAATCACCATTTCCAGTGTATGTGTCACGTGACACGTTTTTTCATGGTTACATTCTCATACGACCTCCAAGTTTAGACCCTCGCATAATTGGTCGAAGGGAAGTATTTCTATGTCGCCATGCTGAAGATGGTGGAAGTATTAAAAAAATTAACAAATAATGTGTGGTTCGCCAACAGTTTTTGCAGATAATCTTTGGTAGTTTAAATAAGTTTGAACTAAGTTACTCATTGCTAATTTTGTGACAAAGATAAATATCAATTTCTTGTAAAAATGAGGTAATTTAATTTCCCAAGAAACCATTTCTCATAATAGACCTTTAAGAATCTTATGAACTCATTGAAAATTTAATTTATAATATTCTAGGACTTAGGACATTCTACATAACGCTCTCAGTAACAGCTGATAATTAATCATAGTTTAACAGCTGATAGGTAATATTCTAGAATACAGATAAACATACTTACTTAGACATAATAATATATTTCATTATAATTCTCTCTCTCTCTCTCTCTCTCTCTCTCTCTCTCTCTAACTTCAAAAGATAAAATAACCGTAAATATTAACACTCCAATAACAACGAATTACCCCGTATTTGGTTAAATTATTTTACGCTGGGAACACTGAGTTAGCCCGTATAGGTAGATAACGGATAAACGCATACTGTGTGAAATCTTTTAAATGTTATTAGCTATTAACATGGTTTTGTTTTTCCTTAATAGTATTTACTGTTAAAGGAGATAAGACATTGTTTTGAATCATAGAATTGGGTTACCTATTGTTAATTTACGAGGGTCATTTGAAAAGTTCTTAGTCTAGCCTATTTAATGAAACCACAAGGTCACATTAAGGCATCCATACCCGATTAAAAAAATCTTCTTCTAACCCCTCTAAATAAGCGTCTACAGCTGGCGGTCATGACCTGTTCATTTTGTAGAAATGTTGTACCAGCAAAAAATCTTTTTGAGCTTTGGAAATAGATAAAGTCGGGTGCTAAATCCGTTGAATATGGTGAATGAGGTAACAATTCAAAGCCACACTAATGGATTCCTACCATGGATTGTACAGAGGTGTGAACACGCGTAGGTATTGTCTTGATGAAACAAGACCTTTCTTTCCAATAAACGAAGATTTTCTTCCATTTCAAAAAAAAAAATTCTTCTCTCAAACAACGCAGCAGGTTGCAATAGTAATCAAAGTTTATTGTTTCA
Organism: Eilema depressum; assembly: GCA_914767945.1. Classification (NCBI taxonomy): domain Eukaryota; kingdom Metazoa; phylum Arthropoda; class Insecta; order Lepidoptera; family Erebidae; genus Eilema; species Eilema depressum. The sequence continues at coordinate 21,629,369 of OU612023.1, read as the reverse complement.
CCCTTTTTTAAATAATCCATCAGAATATACCCTTTGCATCCCAAAAAACTGATGCTTTGACTTTCAGGCCGATAAAACCACCTTGGCCTTCTTTGGGGTGGATGATCCTGCTCTTTTTCATTGTTTCTACTGTTCTCTTGTCTCTGGTGTATTGTAGTGAACCCAGGTTTTATCCATGGTTATAAATCTTTCAATAAATTCTAATGAGTCAGCTTCATATAAGTCTAAACTGTCGCGGGAAATTGTGAATCGGTTGCGTTTTTGTTTTACTCAAAGCCGTCACGGTACCCACCGTGCAGACACCTTAGAGAATCCAAGTTCAGTAGTAATTATATGATTAGTTCGCTCAAAAGAGATGCCTATAGCCTTAGCCATCTCCTCTAACGCAGTCTTCGATCAAATAAAATTAAATCACAGATTTTTCTTTGTTTTCATCATTGCAAGCTGTCTAAGGCCGGCTACTACGAGGTTCAGCTTGAATGGTCTTACCACCACATTTGAACTCTGCCACCCAGTATATGAAGGAGTGGACTCACCCAAAGTACCAGCTTTTGAAGTAAAACCTTTCAAATTCTAGTATTTTATCACTGCACGATGTTCAATTTTATCCATTGTCCTAAATAGCCCTAAGTTGACTTACGGTATTTCGTGTAAATGAACAAAACAATATAGATATCGTTGTGAATAATCTAAACTGCGCATACTTGTAACTAAATGTGGTTACAAAACGAGGATAGCTGTTTTTTTTTTATATACCACTTAGTTGGCAGACAAGCACACGGCCCACCTGATAGGAAGCGGTCACCGTGGCCTATGGACGTATGCAACACCAGGGGCGTCACACTCGCGCTGCCGACCCTGAAGAAACCTTCTAATGCCCTTCTTGAAGAACCCCATATTGTAGTCGCTTGGGAAAACCACCGCAGGGAGTTCATTCCACAGCTTGAGTGTGCGTGGGATGAAGTGCCTTTCAAACCGCACAGTGCGCACCATTTCCGGACGCAATGTGTGAGGATGAATTCCTTGCCTGCGGCGAGAGGTGCGATGATAGAATGTAGCTGTTGGCATCATGTCAAACAGTTCTTCTGAGCACAAACCATTGTATAGACGGTAAAACACACACAGTGAGGCAAAGTCTCTTCTGAGACTGAGAGGTTCCACATCGCCTGCGAGTATGGGATTACTGTTTTATAAATCATACCAATGACTCAAACTATGTTAGGCTAAGAACCTTTTAAATGACCTTCGCAGATTGGTACTTAACTAGGTATTAAACTACACTCCATTTGCATGGGTAGGTACTTAAATAAAAGGAAACTAAATCTTGATGTTGTGTGTTTAATATTTTTTATTTAAAAAATTTAGTAGGTATACCTAATCTTTTGTTCAAAATTCAGTTTTAAAACATGCAACAAAAAGCTGAAATCGCAAGCAGAAGTTTACTTTTTACCCGACTACGGCGAAGCCAAAGGGGGGTTATGATTTTGACAGGCTATGTATGTATGTATGTATGTATGTATGTATGTATGTATGTTGGTTTGTTCCCTCATAGCTCTTCAACTACTTATTAGAACTGGACAATTGGGGTATCGTTAGAAGCGTCTTGATCGTCCGCTGGTTAGAGGCTATATCACGTGTCACTAAATCTAATGTGGCGCCCTCTAGCTGTCATAAAGTACTGAATTAAAAAATAAACTTGAGATAAAACGACGGTGTTTGGTATCAATTAAAGGGCTCAATTAGCACATTCAAATATGCATAAATTATTGGGTGTTGCTTGCCCCAAAATAATATAAATAAAAATTAATTTTAAAACTGAAACCCGACTAACTGCAAAATCACGCTCTAAAAAGTATTAAACAATAAAATATCAAGAATAGCCGTGGTCGTATGCCAGTACTCTAACAAAACAATACCTACATTCTAGGAAAAAGTGGCATACGACCACGGCTAGTCTTGATATTTTCTTGTTTAATACTTTTTAGAGCGTGATTTTGCAGTAGTCGGGTTTTAGTTTTTTAAAATGTGTTTGTGTAAAAAATCATATCAAGATTGTGCAGTTTACTTATGTTTAGTTTTATTTTACCTTTTACCTTTCGTTAAGTTTTTACCTTTAGTTAGGTAGGTAGGTACCTAACCAAACAGTATAATTATCTTTTTAATCTGTACTCGTATTATTTAATATTATGAAACATTTGGTAGCACTGCCCTTACCAGGAATAATTTATTTTTAATTACTTAATTATCAAAGTAAATGACTTGTACAACTGTGTGTTTGTAATGTTAAAATAATAGTTTCAATGAAAGCGTGAGAATGTATGTTATATATACCTACCTACGCTGCTTCTAATAATAAAATTTATATTAATAGTTTATAATAATAACCTGATAACCTTCAGCTTACCATTAGGTGAGGTGTAGTGAAATTGTCGTGTCCTACGTTAAAAAAATGTTCAAGCAATTTACCGCTGTCTGTGTTGACTCTAAGTTAAGTACTTAGTACTTAATTTCTAAAGTGACGAACTTCCATACAACCATTTTAAAGCCTATACGGCATACCACCACCTTTCTAGACCACAAGGCCTTCTCATGGGTAGTTTATGGGGAACGATCAACCCCTAGGGGGCCCAAGTTCGGGGTATTTCCCAGAGAGAAACAGTGGTCAGATTTTTAAAAACAATAGAATAGAATAGAATAGAATAGAATAATTTATTTGCCTTTAAACATGGTTACATTGGATCTTACAATAGTTAAGTGTACGCACAACATGTTTAGCTGCAGACTGCAGCATGCAAATTTTATCAGTCACATTATACATTGTAATACAATAAAATTAAATTAAAAACATGACAGTGGTAGTTACAATATTCACCAGTCATGGCATGCAAATATTAAATCATTATAAGTACCTATTCATTATATGTCCATATAAGTAGGTAGATAATGTCATATATTACTAGGTACTACAAAATAAAAAAATAAAAATTATACAAGAGAATAATGAAAATTAAAATTAAAATAAAATGTCAACAGATTATGTTAATATAAAATTAGAATGTCAGTAATATCCAAATAAGTAACCCAAATAATAACAATTTTGTTTCCCATTATGCATTATATTATTATGTACCTAACTATGATTCAATTCAAATAGCTTCATAACTAGTTTAAAACAATGTGAAGTCAATGCTAATAATACAGGTAGCAGTCTTATTTTTGGTAAAACTGGTTGAACTTGATTTTATATGACGTATAAAGGCAATTAGCAAGTGCTGTCCGAGTAAAACCAGTGGTATATATATAGCTAAGCTCACGATAAAAATATGAAGCTATTAGATGTTGCCCGCGGCTCCGCCCGCGTGGATGTTGGTTATTGCAAAACATAGCCTATGTCATAATAAATTGGAAAAAGCGAAATCAATTCTCGGGCGGGACTCGAATCGGTATATCGGTAGATTACTCCCACCATCGCCGTAAGATGGATGTATTGGAAAAATTGGATCACTCTCGGGCGAAGCTCGGTGGCTCAGTGGTCAGAGCGTTCCCCCTGTAAGGGAAAGATCGCGGGTTCGAGTCCCGCCCGAGAATTGATTTCGCTTTTTCCAATTTATTATAATTTGTTTAGTTTAGCAAACTAATTGCTTTAAAATTATCTCAATAGCCTATGTCCTTTCTCAAAGTCTAATCTTCTACTATACCAAATTTCATCAAAATCGGTTCAGTGGTTTAGGCGTGAACGCTATAAGCTATAACAGACAGACAGAGTTACTTTCGCATTTATATTATTAGTATGGAAGTATGGATATATCCTACTTCCTGCTAATACTTATTTTATAATGTGAAAGTTTGGAAGATGTTCTTTAGGATATTATGGTCCAATGACTGAACGAATTTGGGTGAAAATTTCTGCAGGGGTAAATTATATTCGGGAATAACACATAGCCTATATATAGGTCTTAAGCTTCGATTGGAAACAACATGTTTTACCATTGAGTGGTGTACTTTTTAGTCCTGAATTTAATTCGCGAGGGTGAATCGGCTGCACTACACAGGTATGGGATAATCATATTTTTTTAGAACACGTCAATATGACTTCACCTCACCTGACGGTAAGCTAAAGGCAAAGTCTCAGGAAAAAGGGTCACCATTACAGACACCAACAATGTTACAATGGTCGGTAGCTTAGTGGTTAAGGAGTCGGCCTTACGATCGAGAGGTCCCGGGTTCGAATTCTGGCCATTACACTACCGACGTGAACCCACTCCTAGCACAAGCAATTTAGCTTAGTTGGAGGGGTTAACGGGAATATTAGTAATTTCGGTTGCTAATATTCTTTAAAAAAAAAAAAAAATGGTGGCACTCACCATGACGGCCTCATCAGATGTCCTGTTTTACGCCCTGCTAAAGGACCCGGGACTGTAGGAAGAGGGAAACGGTCTTTATAGTGCGGCAAAGAAAAGTCGAGGACCCGCTTGGTTCTTGATAGAACTGTTTGCACGGTATGCCAGGGAAGAAGCCCTACACGTGTTCTCCTATATAGAAAACGAGTGAGTGGGAGGGAGAAGCTGTTATTATTATAGGCACTTTAAATTCTATTATTAGTATCAATAAGTGTGATTTCCTCAACAAACCGTAAACAGTTCGCAGAACGTGTAGTGATAATGCTCTGATAACTTTTGACACACACTGCAGCGTTTCGTGCAAGCTAAGGTACTGTTCCACAACACTGATTTAATATCTGTCTGCATGGGGCCCCGTCAACTTCACCAGTAGGCCGGTATTCATGGTGATAGGTAAAAGGGGTATTTGCATTGGTCTGGTCGTGCCTCCGAGTCGTTATGGGTAGTTGGAGCCCTAAAAAGTCCAAAACAACGGTCTACCTGCAAAGCTTCGATATCACCTAATGTTACCATTGGGTTGTGGAGGTCAGATGGCAATCACTGTACGGAAAATATCGAGGTCTAGCCAAAATCGCATTTAAGACTGGTAAAGCGGACCCCAGACTCCGAGCTGAAAGCTAAGATGAAGAAATGGTAGTAGGGGCTCTGGTGCAAGCTTTCCTCTTCAGGTTGGAGGACCAGCGTTAGGTACTCCCATAAAGCCAAGGAAAGTAGGAGTAAGGGAGTCAGCTACGGGCTGCAATAGACAAGCTTTAGATGCAATAAATGGGACTAAACCCGACTACTGCAAAATCACGCTCTAATAAAAAGTATTAAACAACAAAATACCAAGAATAGCCGTGGTCGTAATGTCGTATGCCACTTTTTCCTAGAATGTATTGTTTTGTTAGAGTGGCATACGACCACGGCTATTCTTGATAATATTTTGTTGTTTAATACTTTTTATAGCGTGATTTTGCAGTTAGTCGGGTTTTAGTTTTAAAATTAATTTTTATTTATATTATTTTGGGGCAAGGAACACCCAATAATTTATGCATATTTAAAATGTGCTAATTGAGATACCTCAATTGTCCAGTTCTAATAAGTAGTTGAAGAGCTATGAGGGAACAAATGAACATACATACATACATACATATATGCTTGCTCTTCGTTGTGAACGGACGTGTATGCAGATATTACAATAATAAATAAACATTAAGTAATTAGCTGAATCGTGACCTAGATTTTAACAACAATAGGTAATAATAAAAACGAATGCAAAGTGATACTGTTCTGTGATCGTGTAATTATGTGCTATAATTAAAGTGACTTTATTATCATGGATGAAAGTCCCTTCACTAGGGGTAGTAGAACCCCTCGCACGCCACCCGCGACGCCGACGCCTGCCCCCCCACCACGCCCAAATGAGCAGAGCCAAGCCCCATTCCGGACGGAATGGGTATCGACGCCGGAGATCCAGAACTGGATAACGACCATCGAGCAGTGTCTGAATGAGGTATGCAGCATAGCTACAGAGGGCAAACTGAACTCTGAGCAGAAGCTGCGCATAAGTACGTTGTGCAGAAAAGTAGGCAACGGTACCTCACAAATGGCAGTGCAATACCAGGCACTTAAGGTGAAGGCCCTCCAAGCTAGCACGGCTGGCCAGGCACTTCAAGACCAGCTTGACCTATCGAAGCAACTAAATGACCTAAAGCGGACCATCGATGAAGCATCCAAGCCCAATACCAACACATCATTCGCTGATATGCTAAAAAAGGGTAACAACAAGTTTATACCTAGGACAAGTCTCAACTCAGTAGCGATTTATCCCAACGACAAGGGTAAATCGAGTGAAGAGACCAAGTCATTAGTCCAAAAAATTATCTGCCCTGAACAAATGAAACTACAAGTGAGAGGGTTACGCAAGACCAAGAACGGTGGCGTCATAATAAGCACTGACTCAAAGGGGGACATTGAGAAACTAAAACAATCGGCCCAGCTAACCAACTCAGGACTTACCCTAGACGACCAGCTCAAGAGAAAACCTAGGGTTATAGTTATCGGAGTACCAGCGACCATGCAGGAAAAGGAAGTTTTTACGTGCTTGTATCACCAGAACTTGATGGACAAACTAGAGCACTACAGTCTTGAAACATTCCTGACCTCAATTAGACTGAGTCATAAATCAGGTAAGAGGGACGCAGAGACCTGTAACTACGTGATTGAAGTGCCTGCAAGCATACGTAAGGTCCTGATAACCAAGGAAAGGGTATTTGTGAACTGGTCATCTTGCCCGGTCAGAGATTTTACACTGGTTACCAGGTGCTTCAAGTGCCAGCAGTATGGCCATGCAGCTAAAACATGCAGGGAGACGACACACACCTGCGGACAGTGCGGAGAACAAGGGCACTCGATGAAGGAGTGCACGAAGACGACAGAGGGAGCAAAATGCGCTACTTGCTCAAGGTTCAAGAAGCCAAGCAATCATGCCACCGGCGCGTCAGACTGTCCGGCTAAAATAATGGCGGAAAGAAGGTACATCAATTCCATTGATTATGAAGGCGCCTAAGAGCGCCCTTAACCAAGTTTTGTACTGACCTTTTTTCTTTATTTTCATAAGTTTTTAATTTAGTTTAGTTGCCTAATGGCACATAATTTAATAAATGATATAGATAACTTCTCCGTATCAGAGTCTAGAACGTGTGAGGCAGAAGAGTGCAAACAATATCTGACCTCGTGCAGTAACCCATTAACCATAATAACACAAAACATACGTAGTGTATTTAAGAATATTGATAGCTTTCTAGCATTACAACATAGAATCAATTCTAATCTTGACGTCATTGTCTTGACGGAATGTAGGCTATCGTTACCATATAACATACCACTAATACCGGGATATAATATGTATAGAAGTAATATAATATACAATCAGAACGATGGGGTAGTAGTTTACATAAAAAATGATATTAATGCAACTGTAGAGGAACCAAATATGCAGGAGTGTAATAGATTATTAATAAAAATCGGGGCAGACCTGGCAATACTAGCAATATACAGGTCTCCCGCCTTTAGCGATAAGTATAAGTTTATTGACTCGCTAAATGACACATTACAAAGCATATCGTCCTATAAAAGCATAATACTAACTGGAGACATAAACATCAACATCCTACAAGGACAGCAAGACGTAAAGGCAGATGCCCTACATTATCTCAACCTCTGTTCATTTCATGGTTTATTCACCACACATTCTTTTATCACGCGTCAAGCAAGTGGGTCTTGCCTTGACCATATAATGCTAAAAACACAATATCCCGCAAAAGTACTCGTCATCAATTCCAATATAACCGATCATAGCGCTGCACTACTAACCCTGAGTTGCAAATTACCTAAACTAGAAAAAACGCGATCAGTCACGAAATTAAACATAAATAAACTTGAAGACGATTTACGCAACATTGACTTTGCCCCAGTTTATTATTCTGATGATCCGCAATTTTGTATGCAATACATGATCGAAAGTGTAAAAAATGCAATACATGAAAATACAAAGACAGTGCGATTGCATAACAAAAATAATAACATAAAGCCTTGGATCACTCCAGGTCTAATTCGCTGTATGAAGCATAGGGATCAGCTTCACTTGAAATGTAAACGTAACCCTGATAATCTAACATTAGAGTTATCATACAAAAGATACAGGAATTTTTGCAATGATCTGTTAAGGAAGGTCAAAATAAATCATGACAAATTAGAGCTGGCAAAGGCGGGGTCGAATAGTAAAAAGGTCTGGCAGCATATTAAGAACATAACGTACACTACGAAGCGACATGAATCGCCTTCAAGTTTATTAAACACCCATCCATCACAGGTAACATCCGCTAACATGGTAAATAGGTTCTTTGTGGATGTTGGTAAGCGGCTAGCACATCAAACGCAGGCAAATACGCAATATCACACAAACCCACCCTACCCGAGTAGGACTACTCTGTCATCTCTTGTGCTATTGGATACCGATGAAGAGGAGGTTGAGAGGATAATTATGAACTTAAAAGATGACTGTGCTGTTGGCTGGGACCTCATATCAAATAAAATCCTGAAAAAATGTAAACATATACTGGTGCAACCGTTAACTAACATCTTCCGAAAATGCTTAGCGACAGGCGTTTTCCCTAAATGCCTTAAAAAAGCTGTGGTTGTCCCTGTATATAAGTCTGGAGGAAAAGAACAAGTAACGAATTACAGGCCTATTTCCTTACTCCCTGCAATATCAAAAATACTTGAGAAAATTATAAATAGCAGGTTGATGACATATTTGGAGGATAACTCGCTTTTATCCAACACGCAGTTTGGATTTCGAGCTAATAGGTCCACGGCCGATGCTGTGCATCATCTGACGGATTACATAGCACAAGAGCTTGATAAGGGTAACCGTCCAGTGGGAATATTTCTGGACCTAGCAAAAGCGTATGATACGGTCTCTATTCCTAAATTGTTGAGTAAGCTTGACAATATTGGAGTAAGGGGCGTACAGCTAGATCTCCTCAAGAGCTACTTAAATGAACGTACCCAATGTGTAAAGATCGGGAGTGTTCTCAGTGAAGACCTGGAGAACACCTCATTTGGCATTCCACAAGGAAGCGTATTAGGTAGCACATTGTTCTTAATTTACATAAATGAACTATGTAATATAAATCTGGAACACGGCACGATCATATCCTACGCGGACGACACTGCACTCCTTTTTTCTGGTCACTCGGAAAGAGAAGTGCACACGCGAGCACAACGAGGTTTTAACATTGTAAATAAATGGCTTCAACATAACTTACTAACCCTAAATGCAGACAAATCTAAGTACGTTACATTCTCGATGCGCAAAAGACCGTCTACAACCCAACCTGACCCCTCACTGTACGCACATTATTGTAGAGATCCTAATTCTAAGGATAACACGTGTACTTGCCCGGTTATAGCTAAAACAGACAACATAAGGTACCTGGGTATCATAATAGACGAAACTCTTTCGTTTAAAGCACATAGCGAAGCACTAATTAAGCGACTACGCAAGTTGATATTTGTCTTCAGAAAAATAAAATATATCGGTGATCCAATGTTGATTAAACAAGTGTACTTTGCACTTTGTCAGTCAATAGTGACATACTGTATAACATCATGGGGAGGAGTGGGTAAGACGTTGCTTTTGCCCATCGAGCGAGCTCAGAGAGCGATCCTCAAAGTAGCCACATTCCGCTCTTTCCTATTTCCCACTGACCTCTTATACAAATCCTGTGAAGTACTAACAGTCCGCCAGTTATTTATATTGAGCACAGTACTAAAACAGCACGCTGCGCTTCCCTATAGCACTGAAGTTTCTAACAAAAGGCGGAAAGATATTGTTTGCACTGAAAGAATTGCAATAAAACATGAGTACACAGGTAAATTTTATTTGTTTTTGGGACCTCTACTATACAATAGGATAAACGCTATAACAAGCATTTATCCTCTGAATTATGGTTGTTGTAAGCGAGTTGTGAAGAATATCCTCCAAAGCATGTCCTACGATGATACGGAGGACTTAATGTCTGTTCTAAAGTGAGTAGTGCTAGATATAAGATAATAGATATTATTATTATTTTAGTTATTTTAGTTAGCAGTAGTGACCCAATTTAGCATTGTTTGTTGTATTTACCAGTAATATCATGTCGATCATTTTAGAATTATTAATAAATTTGGCCTGGACGCCTGAAACACAGGATTACCTAGTTCAGGCGCATACTATGTAATATACTTAAATACTTATTTATAAGACCTAGAGACACAGAATACGTAAATAGGTATATAATCAGTAGATATACGTACCTAAGATTCTTATGCACTTACTATATATTATTACGCACGATAGACTAAGACACTGTGTAGATATTATTATTGTACAATGAATAATGAATAAATATTATTATTATTATTATTATTATTATTACATAGCCTGTCAAAATCATAACCCTCCTTTGGCGTCGCCGTAGTCGGGTAAAAATAAATCAAGTGATTTGAAAAAAAGTTATTTTGTGCGCTGCAGTTTTTTTTGTTTTCTTTTAAAATATCACACTCGTCTAGGCGTTTCTGTTTATTAATAAAATGACATAAATTTTATAGAATTAATGTATTTTTTATCCATAATTATCTAGCATAAAATAAGCTAGTTCTAGTAATATTGTAGTCAATATTTAATTCTTCACTTCAGTCGAATATAGCATAGCTATCACTATATATGCGCCCTGACCTCTCGATGTACATAATAACCTTGCTTATCAAGTTAGTGCTCACCAGTCACAAGTGAGCCCTGCACGCCTGTGTTCGTCAGTACACAACTACAATCGCGCACAATGGCTCGTCTCACCGCTATCGTCCTGTTGGTCGCACTTACCATCTGTTTAATTAGTGTCAATAGTGTGGAAAGTGCGTGTGGACAACATGGGGAAGATGTAAGTAGTCGTCATCATTACGTCATAAATTACCTTTGTGTGTCTTTTTCTCAGTTAAGTTAGTTTTAACTACAGAATGTATGTTGATAGGGATTTCCTCAAAACCAGATAAAGGATATTGTATTGATTCATTGTCATTTAAGTGTATCATTAATAGTTGTTCTGTATTATGTTGATTACAATCCTGCACTAGTACCTACTGTTACTATTATTTGTAGAGACCTTGTATAATATTAGCAATACCTTCCCCGCCCCGCTGGCTGTAGATTCTGGTTCAGCGGTGGAGCCCGGGGCGCAGCTTTCTTCTTACCATATATTGTTTCCCCGAGGCTCGCCGCCATGAGGGTGACATGCGTGCAAATAGTCTCACTATCATGCACGCCCAAGATCGTGCGAAGTGGAGGAGGAAGAGCCGGAAGGCGGACCCTGAGCTCCGAGGTCATCTTGGCCACGGATGCAATCAGGAAAATGCGTCTACATAAGAGATGATGATGATAATATGTTAAGGCCGTTGGCGTGAGTTAGTACCTAACACACATCTAAATAAATAAACCTCTTTATGAACTTTCACATCCTATGTACTAATATTATAAACGCAAAATTTTGTAAGTATGGATGTTTGCTACTCTTTCACGTAAAAACTACTGAGTGGATTTTAATGATACTTTACAATAATATAGCTTAAACATCAGAGGCTATATATCAGCGATGAACGGGGTCAGAATTCCACGCGGGCCGAGCCGCGAGCAACAGCTTTATAATATTAGTAGGAAACAGGACAGAATTTACAATATTGTTAGGCAGTACGATATGATAGTAGGAACTAGGATAGTATGGTAGGAAGTTGGACGCTAAACAAACTTAAAACACCCGTATGAAATAGCAAGGTCACTAGTTATACCTACTTAAAGGCAGCCACCCACTAACAGTCATCAATGTCATCATAATTTTATGACCTCAGACTAAAGTTATAAGATTATTTTATTCTTTTATTCTGATGTTATTACGCAAAAAATTCCGACGGCCATAGGCTGTCCGGCCTTTTACTGTCTTTGCTGACCGGAATCGTCAAGCGGCCACACACAATATATTAGTCGTCAGTCCAAAATCGTATACGAAACTGTAAGTATGTGGGCTATTGCGATGAACTGACAGACCAATATATCATCCGGTTGTCGTTCGATAAACTGTTACGGCCATTCCCAATAACCTATCTATCGTCAGTTTTGTCATTAGAAAGGATAAAAACGTCATCAATCTCTATGGTAACGCAATTAATAGTAGCAAAATAACAATAGGATTTGACAAAGGAACTATCTCTACCTTTACCTTTATCTGTAGATATGTTATTGGGAACGGCCGTTAGTAGGTGGCCGCCTTAAGTAAATAAAGCCTTGGTTACACGTGTAAGTATGTTTGAACACAATTTTGTTTTTGTTTCAGTGCAAGAACGATAGTCAATGCTGCGCCGGAACCAAGTGCCATAGGTTCGCGAAGAAATGTCAAATACAAATCACTCCTGAGGATCTGAAACCACATCTCCACAAGCCCTGACCATCTTGAAGCTGACCAGTTCCCGCTATATTACATTTTTCATGTTGTATTCTTCCTTTTCATTAGAAGAAAATAACTTTTGTTTTTTCCGAAATAAAAATAAAAATGGTCTCAGTTCTTTATAATCAAAAGCATGTATTTTTTATGACATAAAGTGTTTTGTTTTGTCTATAGTTGTTGACCTTCAAGGCTTCTCTGCCTGTACTAGCGGTTACAGTTGCTGTCAAGTAGATAGGAATAGTATATCTATCCTTATAAAGACGCTATTCCTATGTGGGTTAGTGAGGTATCCGTGGGGATTTTTCGCATGATAAAAAAAAGGTACCTCCGCCCTACAGAATGCTGCGGTCATAATAACCTCGTGTTGTGTTCCTAGTGGTAAGTTTGGTAGCCAGCCAGAGCTCACTGGAGATTTTTTATGCCGTCAGTGGGTAGACCTAAGGCCTTGCCCTGCTTCGATTTCTGCACTGTTGACGCAGAAACTCTTTGTCCTTAGGTACACTCCCTGGTGGTGCTCACGTCCATAGGCAACGACAACCACTTTCCATTAGGTGGGCCGTGTGCTTGTCTGTGTAAACGAGGTATTAAGACGACGGCTATGAAGACACACACAGGCTTTATAATTTTGGTGTGAATACTTTTTATTAAGCTATTGCATAGCTTTTATCGCGGGCCTTGAGCGTGGAGACCGAATCCAGAAATTCCGAACGAACAGAGCCGAGCTGCTCCGAAGTAGCTTCGCTTATCGTAAGCAATTATAATTGCATAAGTTGTTAGTTTCAAATTCAAATTCAGACTCGGACTCGGACTCGGACTCGGACTCGGACTAGGACTCGAAGTCAGAAGTCCGAAGTCCGAAGGCCGAAATCCGAAATCCGAAATCCGAAATCCGAAATCCGAAATCCGAAATCCGAAATCCGAAATCCGAAATCCGAAATCCGAAATCCGAAATCCGAAATCCGAAATCCGAAATCCGAAATCCGAAATCCGAAATCCGAAATCCGAAATCCGAAATCCGAAATCCGAAATCCGAAATCCGAAATCCGAAATCCGAAATCCGAAATCCGAAATCCGAAATCCGAAATCCGAAATCCGAAATCCGAAATCCGAAATCCGAAATCCGAAATCCGAAATCCGAAATCCGAAATCCGAAATCCGAAATCCGAAATCCGAAATCCGAAATCCGAAATCCGAAATCCGAAATCCGAAATCCGAAATCCGAAATTCAAATTATTATTTACTAGCTGTTGCCCGCGGCTCCACCCGCGTGGAATTCTGATCCCGTTCATCGCTGAAATATAGCCTATATGTTAATCCAGGGTATAACCTATATACATACCAAATTTCAACCAAATCGGTCCAGCCGTTTATGCGTGAAAGAGTAACAAACATCCACACATCCACACATCCATTCTCACAAACTTTCACATTTATAATATTAGTAGGATGGTAATCCAGAAAAGTTACTCGTAGGATAAAATGAATTCATTGAAATTATTATAACTAGCTGGATATGAATACTTAACTATTCCATTACCGCAATAATATTATTTTTCATCCCACCACCTCGGAAAGTGTGTTTTTGCTCTTCGATGTCTGAGTGCAAAAGTCGTTTTTATCCTCTAGCTAGAGAGTAAAGTAAAGAATTTAGAACATCGTGTGCACTAGGTTTGTGAATTCAAAACATCATTAAACCTATTTACTTCTACCTCTATGGTTCCAAATTTATCATACAACTTTTTTTAAATTTATGAAAACCTCAGACTCGGAACCTTCTTGGTGTACTTTTTTTTAAATTTTATTTGCGCGCATCAAGCGCGCATCATTTGCTTTTCACGTCATATTGTTGAAAATTGTGGTTGATTTTTTTTGCATTTCATTATTACACTTAGCCTCCGTGTCCGTGGTGTAGCGGTAGTGATCGCGGCCCATACGCAGGAGGCGCGGGTTCGATCCCCGCTCAGTCCAAATATTTGTATGCATGAATATGGGATGGGTATTTGGTGGTCTGGTCGTGCCTTGGAGAGCACGTTAAGCCATCGGTCTCGGTTGCCATATGATCTATAGCAGTCGTTACGGGCAGTTGGAGCCCTAAAAACTCTACAACAACGTTCTAGCTGCAATGCTTCAATATCGCCTAATGTCACCATTGGGTTATGAAAGTCAGATGGCAGTCGCTTCACGGAAAATATAGAGGTCCAGTCAAAGACTAATAAAGCGGACCCCAGACTCCGAGGTGAAAGCTTGGATGCGACTGGGAATTAATGCTAGGATGAAGAAGAAGCATTTAATTATTTCCTCGCTGAGGTGGGATAAAAACTTACGTGTTGCACTCGAGTGCAAAGATTTGATTTGATTGCCTCGCTAACGCTCGAGATTCTAATTTAGAATCTTTCGCTTACTCGGTCATCAAACTGAGCACGCGGTTAAAAAGCAACTTTGCACTCTTGTATAACAAATAACTATTATACATTGTCATATGTATACCTTTTCGAAAAAATGTCACGTTTATTAGGTGTCTTTTGAGGATAGCAGGGAGTGCTACGAGACGTAGATTACCTATTATAAAACAACCCGCGCGCGCCAGGCCCTCGTTTTGTCTCGCGACTTAGGTCCAAGATAAGTGACCCGAGGTATACAAATACGAAAGTTATCTTGACGATACCTTAATATGCTAATATTATCCACTTTATTGCAGTAGTTCAGCAGCATTTCCACGATTCATTTTTATTTATAAAAAAAAAACTAAATTGAGAACCTCCTCCTTTTTGAAGTCGCTTAAATAAAGATGGGGTATAGTAATTTCTTTCTCATAGTTTTCTTACAGTAAATAAATAAATAATAAATAAATATTCTACAACATTCTACACAACGCTATCTAGACCCATGGTAAGCTTAATTAGCTTGTGTTATGGAATCTAGAATGCGGATATACATACTTAGATACTTTTTTTTTGTAAATACATACATATTATACATAGAAACACCCAGACCAATGCAAATATTTATATTCATGCATACAAATATTGGCAATCAGGGTCATCAGTAAGATTCGGCTGAGGTGTAGTTCTATCTTTATTTTATCTACCTTTTAAACAACTGTTTCCGAGTTTTCCGAATGCTGTATTCTGCCCTTCAGAACATTTTAAGCCATCACAACAATCACTGTCGATTTGGTGCTAATTCTGTCGTGACACAAACTAACTAAAATGAACTAAAAATCTCTAAAAGTTAGTTTAGTCCTGTCAAAATGTCATTTCGTATTCTGAGAACACACAACTAACTTAAAATTAGCATGACACAACCAAAATTAGAGAAAGTACTCAACTGTCATTTTGGTTAAACGGTATTCTGTTGTACGTTTAAAATGTCAAATATGCACTAAAATTAGAAATTTAAAACAAAAATTAGACGTCATATAAAATACTGCCCAATAAATTTGAACAATGTTCTATTATACGTTTAAAGCTATATAAATCGTCGATTGATTTGGATTTTATAAATAACTAGCTGGCCCCGCGAACTTGCCAGGTACGTGGACCGGGAAAAACCTGTATTTGCTTAGGTATGACTGAGAAATATCACAGTTTGTTAACTATTTAATCAATAATATGTACTAATTATCATTTGTTGGCATTCGAAAGACATATAAAGATAAGTTTTTACAGATTTTATGAAAAGACCCTTTATCGTTCATTCTTAATTTTTAACAGCTGTAGGTAACACTCGTTTTAGCGACGTCATATTCAAATTTAGTGCTGTCTTAGCTTAGCAAACACTAAATTTAGTTTGACATAACAACAGAATACGGTTAGAAATGTCAATCGCTTATTAAATCTAAAATAAGAAAATTTTAGAGAAATTTAAGTTTAGAGATGGTAACAACAGAATTGGCATCAATAGCTACATTTATACTATTATTATAATTATAAAGTTGTCTGTCCATTGGATATATTAAAATAAATACTGAGTTATGTACTTATGTTATGTTAACGATACTGAACAAGAAGAAAATATATATTTTAATTTCCTGTATGTTTGTCTGTCCGCGATGGATGCAAAAACAGACTTAAAATTTTACGGTTGTTTGATCGCAAAGTTAAGTAGAACCGGAGATATGAGCAAAGGTCGCGTAAACCGAGTTAAGCGTTGCTCTGGGATCTTACTCTATTAATAGTATGTCCAATAAGTCCTTTTTGACGTACGAGTTTCTTGTACGAATCTGCGGCCTTACCATAAACCTTAAAACAGGTCAATAATTGAACTGCTGTCATTCTACCAACTGCAAATGTCACTTTGTACTGTCATAATAAATATAAAGGATTACAAAGGGATTACAAAGTGACATTTGCAGTTGGTAGAATCCCTCCGAATCAGAAGGTCCATAAGGGAAAAATGTAGCAGTTCAATTATTGACCTGGGCCCATACCATGAACTCTTAAAACAGGTCAATAATTGAACTGCTGTCATTCTACCAACTGCAAATGTCACTTTGTAATCCTATATGTTTATATGACATTACTCATCATCGGAAACACAACACGAGGTTATTAAGCCGCTGCCTTCTGTAGGGCGGAGATACTTCCCCAGTCGGACTGCTTCATTGGGACGAATATACCGTCAAGTACCTACCTCCTCGAATCGAACAGAGAGGCGAGTACAATGTCAAATCAGCGTTCAAAGTTCAACTTTCAGCACTATTTACAACACCACTCGATAAACGACATCCACGCGGGCGGAGCCGCGGGCAACAGCTAGTAGATAATAAAATTCAAGAACCTACTAATTATATCTCCACGTATTCTATAATATACAAATGATATAATATATAATAATATACAAATGTGTTGCTAAGCGCAAAGCTCGAGAACAGCTGAACCGATTTCGCTAACTATTTTTTAGAATATTTCTTGAAGTACATACAAGGATGGTTCTTACGGAGAAATAAATTTAAAAAATAGCCTGAAAAAGTCTAATAACAACACTTTTCTATACTCCCATCTCCCATACAAACGATTCGTATTATACTCGATACTTTGAAGTCAATTTGAACTTTAATACCATACCATAAAGTTTTAGTAGAGATGTTCCCGGAAGGCAAAACAATTGAGTTACGTTAGTATCGTATAAATATTGACATAGTCAAGTTAGGCGGTACGACGAATAAATATATAGGTAGAATTCATTATTGCGAATGTCATAAACTCAGAACATTATTTACCATTACCATTATGATAAATCAAATACCCCGCCACGTATCGTTCGCGGCGCAAAGGTGCCTATGATGACTTTGCCTCGCTGAATCGCAATAATAATAAATAATAATAATAAATCTTTATTTGCGAGAAACATGGTTTTACAATAGGATGTAAGGCAGTGTTTCAAATAGTACAGCATGTTTCACCGTATTCGGTGTGCAAATATTTAAAAGAATTAAATTATAACTAGATAGAAATTGAATATCATTATACAATTAAAAATAAAAAACACAAATAGTAACAATAATTTTACCTACACTACTTATTTATATTCTACTACTTATTCTATATTCCTATTAAACTAAACTTAAATAGATTTTTTGTATCTGTAAGTAGTGTGTGCCATAAATTCTTTTATTGTGTAGAATCCCTTCTCAATAAGCCACTTTTTTAGACGAGGTGAGAAGCGATTTAGTGGAAGTTCCCGAATCCCTTTAGGAATTCTGTTGAACACCCGTATACACATACAGAAACATTTTTTCTGCTGAAGCGTTGTGGACATGTGTGGCAGCCACAGCTTGGTAGGGTCTCTACTAAGATACTTTTTATCTGTACATGCTTTTGTGAACAAGTCAGGGTGCTTTTTAACGAATAGGCCAATTTCATGAATGTAGATGGATGTGAGTGTCAGTATATTTAGTTTTTTAAAGAGGGGCCTACAAGAGTCAAGTGGGGCTGCACCACAGATTGCTCTAACACATTTTTTTTTGCAACAGAAACACTTTCTCTATTGCGGTTGAATTTCCCCACAGCAATATTGCGTACCTTAATAGAGATCCCACATACCCATGATTGGCTAACAAGGCGGTCTTTTCGTTTATCATTTTCCTGGTCTTCCTAAGCGCAAATATGAACCTGTTAATACGTTTGCATAATTTTTCTACGTGAGCCTTCCAGTTACAGTGATTATCTAGTGTAACTCCTAGAAATGTAGTGTCTATCTCTTGCGCGATCTCATTATTTTCGAATTGGATATTATTTATGTTGGGTACTGTGCTATTGTAGTGTTTGTGTTGTATTATTTTGGTTTTACTTAGATTTGCAGTCAGATTGTTAGATTTTAACCATATGGAGATGATTTCGATTGTATCTTTCAGGGTTTGCCTATGGTCAGCCTCGCTGTTCTTATCTTGGGAAACTACAACGGAAATGTCGTCTGCGAACAATATGCACTGGTGGCTAATGGCTTTCGGGATATCATTAATATAGTGGAGGAATAGTAGTGGACCCAGGACGCTTCCCTGAGGAACACCGACTCCATTATATTCAAAATTCAAATGTAGACCTATATGAAGTAGTGGCCAGTTTATCGTTCATACGTGTTATTTCTACACATTGTTTGCGTTCGCTCAAATAGCTACGTAACCAATCTAAAGCGGTTCCTCTAATGCCATAGAGCTCTAATGGCCATCCTTTGCGCCAGAAACGAGTAGAAATTCATTATAACTAGCTGGAAATGAAATACTTATTATTTTATTCATGTTTGTTTTTTATCTAGGAAGGACACATCAATTGACGTCACCTCGTCTGATGGTAAGTTTATTATTCAACAGTCTTGTCTTGCAAATATCATATAACTGCTCTTTTTAAAAATCGGTTAAATATCGATGAAGTTGGATGGGGGGTGAATTTCTCTATCATAGTTTTCTTATGGTATTTTCTAGCTTTTCTAATAAACAAAATTATTATCATGGGGTCGATCCCCGCTCAATGCAAATATTTGTATGCATGAATATGGGTATTTGCATTGGTCTGGTCGTGCCTCGGAGAGCACGTTAAGCCGTCGGTCCCGGTTGCCATACGGACATCTAGGGCAGTCGTTATGGGTAGTTGAAACCTTGAAAAGTCCATCAACAACGGTCTAGCTGCATTGCTTCGATATCGCCCAATGTCGCTATGGGGTTATGGAGGTCAGATAGCTGTCTCTTCACGAAAAATATCGAAGTCCAGCCAAACCCGCAGTTAAACTGGTAAAGCGGACCCCATACTTCCAGGTGGAAGCTTCAGATGTGTGTGACTGGCATTACCGCTAGGATAAAGAAGAAACAAAATAATTATTGGAACATTTAGCTTTTATTATGTAATAGATTTCTTTGAGTAAGACATAACTAGCAAGAAATGTTACTCAATGATATTAATTTAGTGAAACGCAATTGAAATATAATTAAATCTTAGCAGGTTCATCAGTAGATAGTTCGTCGTCATACATTGCTCTGATAGTTTCAACATACTCCTTACATGAGTTGGTTAAATCTGGAAGTTCGGCTTTTCGATACTGAAATAAAACCAATAGCTAATTAGCTACATAATAAATATTAACAGATTGCCTCTCCTCCACCAACGCGTTCACCACCCTCCCCAGGAGTTTTTTTATTTTTATTTATTTAAGCTTTTTGCACAAAAATACAAAATCATTGTACAAAGGCGGACTTAATGCCAAAGGCATTTTCTGCCAGTCAACCTTAGGGTGATGCAGAGATATTCATTATCCAAGGTAGGTGCACGAAATAATGTTAAGAGTGTTTGGACTATATATTGGTACAAATAATAAATTGTATGATGAAAATAATAATACATACTTTGATTGAAGACAAACAACATACACATATACATATAACCACAGACCATACATAAATAAATATACAACTATATACATATAAATAAAAATATAAACACATACATAAAAATATAGGTTCTCCCTTGTTTGGTATAACAACGTTTGGTCGAATGTTACTAATTCGAACAACGTTTGAGAAAATAATTGCTTTGCATAATATCGATTGACATAATTTTCATTTCATCGAATATTTATTTGCGATAACAACGTTTGCGCTATTGATCAAAAAGTATAATGCTCATTTCATGTAATGTTCAGTTGGTATATATGTATTTCATCGAATATTCAATTGGTATAATGTTAATGTAGTGTAGAAATTTATTTATCTGGCCCTCGGCGGCCGCTGCCGCGGCACGCTCGCTTCGCTCGCTCGCCTCGTGCTTGTTGTGGTCACAGTTCTAACCTAACCTAACCCTGCCGATTTCCGTGATGTAAGAAAACCACTAAGAGTATGTTTCATGAAAAACAATACAAGTAAAATTTAAAAACTCTCAGTGCAATCGGCAGGGTTAGGTTAGGTTAGAACTGTGACCACAACAAGATAAAAAACAAAATATGAAAAAACAATGAAACCACCGTCAGTTTATTGACAATGAAAGGAAACTAATTATTACTAAACCGAATATTCGGTATGATCTCTCGTCTAAATCATTATTAGTCTAATGAAGCATTAGTTTAAATAAAATTAGTGCAAATGAAATTTCGGTGAAATGATATTATTCCAACTAAATAATTATGCTAAATAAAATTCTACCAATTAAATATTCGCTCAAAATGAATAATTATGTGAAATGACTTTATTGTAACTGAAATTAGTTCAAGTGATATTCGACCAAACGTTGTTATACCAAACAAGGGAGAACCATTTTTATTTTGTTGTAATATTCTAAAAATCTACCACTTTTTTGTAAGACAAGGCCGATGTTTCTTACAGTTTTCATTTAATATTTTGAAAAAAAAACACTACGGAGAGAGCGAAATAAGGTGTCGAAAGTTTATACAACAATTACTATTAGAACTATCGGGATACTTATATTTATACAACAAGTCCTTCAGTTTAGAAAAAAATACTATTGGTGATGGTAGTCGACATCCACGCAGGCGGAGCTGCGGGCGAAAAGCTAGTATACATATAAAGGAGCAAACAACTTCCATACGTAATATCCAATACAAGCAGAAAAAAAAAATTACGAATTTACGGATATAGTCTGATTTGATTGCCAACTCAACAGCCCTCAAATATATAGCGGTTTGTGGACATCCTGACTTCCAGAGGAAGCGCATTCCATAGAAGAATAGACTGAACTAAGAAAGAAGAGTGGACAAGGCTTGACGTGTGAGTAGGACAGTGTAGGAGTAGGTTATTAGAAGAGCGTAAGTTTTTGTTATGGTTAGAGCCGAGTAAGTTGAGCTGAGACTTTAAATAAGCTGGGGCGTTGGGAGAATTTAATATGGTATATATCAAAGTAACAGCTCTTAGACTGCGTCGCCGTCGTATGGGCAACCAACCCAGCTCCGCACGAGCAGCCGAAACGTGGTCGTACTTCCTAAGATTGTAGACGAATCGAATGCAATTGTTGAGAAGTCGGTCCATTTTATTGAGCAGATCTGCATTCAGGTCGAAATAGCACACATCACCATAGTCGACGATAGGAAAGATTAAAGTCTGCATAAGCATTGTCTTGGTTTTAGGTGGAAGAAGGTTTTTTAAGCGGTAAAGAGCCCTTAATGTCCCAGTCACCTTCTGGCAGACGTTGGTGACTTGAACCCGCCAACTCAGGGTTGAGTCTAGGTGTAAACCCAAGTTCTTAACACTTTGTGTGACAGGTATGATTTTACCAAAAATAATTGCTGGCATTGTCACGTCCTATAACTTTCTCATCATATGGTTACTGCCTATAATAATACTCTGACATTTATCAGGGTTCACTGCCAGTCCAAACCTGTCACACCAGCTACTTATAACGCCTAAGTCTACGTTCACTTTATCAATAGCCTCTGAGATTTCATCCGCAGGGGCTTGGCTGTATAACTGTAGGTCATCGGCATACAGGTGATACGTACATTGAAGATCGGAGGTTATGAAGTAAATAAATATAGAGAAAAGAAGAGGAGAAAGTATACCGCCTTGAGGGACCCCAGAGTCAAGATCGCACCAACTCGAGGACTTCTCGTCGGCACAAACTGACTGCTGGCGCCCCTGAAGATATGAAGCGAACCAATCCAGGTCATCAGATGAGATATTAATATGAGCAAGGATGGACAAAAGGATGTCGTGGTTCACACAATTGAATGCGTTGGAAAAGTCTACTAGGACCATCACAGTAGCCTTAGTCTTCTCCATGCCTTCCGTGATGTCACCCGTTACTTTTAGGAGTGCAGAGGTAGTGCTGTGTCCCGGCCTAAATACTGATTGTAAAGGACTTAAAATGTCGTTGCGATATATGAAATTAGACAACTGTCTATGAACACATGCCTCCAGCACTTTGGATAGAAAAGGAAGGATCGAGATCGGACGAAAGTGATTAGGGAGCGAGGGATTAGAAATTTTGGGAAAGGGACGGACAAAGGCTTTGCGCCACAGTGTAGGGAATTGACCAGAATCTAGGGAAAAGTTGATGATATATGTGAGATAGCCGGAAGGAGATGGTCCAGGGTAGAAGTAATCATTGGCCGACTTATATTATCGCAGCCCATTGCCCTAGATTTGATGGATAGGATAATTTTTCTAATCTCATCCGATGTGACTGGAGAAAACTTGAAGGGTGTATAACTGGGACTGGTCAATCCGGCTATGAAGTCTACCGTTTGACGCTTGGTCAGGCCATCAATTGTAGGAGAGGTGGAGAAATGACGATTAATGGCATCCAACTCAATTGTCTAAGGTAGCTCCAGACTTTGCCTTGGTTTACCGATTCCCAATGTCCCAAGAAACTTCCAGATATCAGCAGGTGATGAGCAAGTTATGTTATCGAGGATGTGTCGGCGTTTAGCGTTCCGTATCACCTGATTGCAACGATTCCTGACAGTTTTGTAAGAGTCCCAATTTATGTCAGAACGCTTTCTTTAAAATTTAAGAAATGCCCGATCTCTGCGTTTCATTGCAGTTCGGACCTCATTTGTAAGCCATGGTGCCGGGGGATGTTTCAACTTCACCTTCCTAACAGGGGCATGTTTGTCGAAGAGGGTATTTACAGTTGTGTTGAAGTACAAAACCTTGTCATCAACCGTGGTAGCCTCTGCTAAAGGCGCCCAGTTGATCTCAGCAGCAGGCAGCATCAGCACACAATTTGCCACACAAAAACAAGGAGTTGCCATGGGAAGAGATGGGGTGGCCCAAATTCTACTCTGCCGGGTACCATCAGATTACAGCTAGGTAAGTACCTACTCAGTGGGCTGTAAAAGTTCGTACACAATATGAAACTAAAATTGTATAAAGTGACGTCACACGCCATCTTGTAGGTAACTAATTACACTGGTAAACACTACTATAGTATAGTTAAAATCTCGCTGCAGACTCGGTCATAAATCATAATCGGCGTAGGGATGTGCGCTAGTTGACCGACGGCATCTGTGGTTCAGCGGCAGAATGCTCACCTGTCGATTTACAATAAAACACGTTTATAAGGTACTACTGTAAGGGAGTGAAACACTCGAATGATTTTTGACCGAGTCTGCAGCGAGATTTTAACTATACTATAACTGTTATCATCCATACTAATATTATAAATGCGAAAGTAACTCTGTCTGTCTGTCTGTCGGTTATGCTTTCACGTCTAAACTACTAAACTGGTTTTGATGAAATTTGGTATAGGGTTAGATTATAAATAGACCTTGGGAAAGGACGCGCGAACTGACATCCTAGTAGTATCGCGGCTAGTAGTAAATAAATGCATTTCTTCATTTCTTTCTCTTCTTATGTGTGTAACGAGCTTTTTTAATTTTGTTAACTGAGGTAACCGTCATCTGGTAACTTAGACTTAAGTGCCCAAAGGACATTAGCTGTAAATGGACTTCTGCAGCCCACGGTACATTTTTTTCTTTTAGTCTGAGGCCGGCATCTAGTCAATCTAGTGTCCCACTAAGAGCCAACCTTCCCTACAATTGATTGACAACGCTCTAGCTTTACCCATGAAGTTTCGGGGTTTAGATGATTTTTTATACGACTTAGGTCGCAGACAAGCACAAGGCCCACCTGATGGAACGTGGTTACCCTAGTAGTATTAGCGGCCGGGATGAGTGCAACACCAGGGGAGTCACACTTATGTTGTCGAACTTGTAAGAACAGGGCCCATACCATGAACTCTTAAAACAGGTCAATAATTGAACTGCTGTCAGTCTACCAACTGCAAATGTCACTTTGTAATCCCTTTGTAATCCTATTTATTTATATGACATTACAAAGTGACATTTGCAGTTGATAGAATGACACCAGTTCAATTATTGACCTGTTTTAAGGTTTATGGAAAGGCCGGAGAAATATTCTGTGCCGTCAGCGCAGAAAATAAGTAGGACAAGCCGTTGGTCTTCCCACTGACAGTACAAAACCTCTCCAGTGAGCTTCGGCTACGCTAAACACCGCCGGAAACACATCACGAGGTTATGTAGCAGTGGTTTTCTGTAAGGCGGAGGTACTTCCCCAATCGGATTGCTCGATTGGGCCGGTAATACCGTCGTGTCCTGCCTTCTGTTTTTTATTTTACTGAAATAATAAATACAATTATGTACTTACAAATTCAGCTTCTTCTTCGCACTCGGCATCACTCATAGATTCCTTCTTAGCACCGTCTATGGTTACTAACCAGAGAGATAGCATGACACATAAGAAAGCCCAGACCCTCATCGTGTCAGAGTTAAGACTAGGACCTATTAAGAATAACATTTTACTAGTATATATATACCTAATAGATGGCCTTGACAAGAGTTATTTGAGGAATCAAACCACATGAATAGCTGCATAACTGGATTAATGCACGTCTTTCTAAACGAGTTAATAATTCTTTATAGGGTAAAACACCCAATTATTGGCACTTTGAACGAAATTATGTAAAATAAATATCATCTACGGAAATTATACGTCTTTTTAAGAGAAGAGAATAGTAAATGTTTCACGTTATTTTGATCGTAAATAAATATTTTTTTTTTTTTTTTTTTTTTTTAATAATTTATTTATTTCATAAGCCATACATTAATAATAATAACAAATACATAATACTTTAGCAAAATATTTTGGCTGTTTAGTTTGTACTAATTTTTATATTTCTGACACCTAAACTAGGCCAGGGCCTGTATCTTAGGCATCAGCATTATACTACAGTTTCTTTTCTATAATTATATGTTTCTGTTATAGTAACTTTTCCATTACAATTTCTCAATATCATAATTGCAATTTTAATAAAATAAATTAAAATAATCAAAATAATCAAAATAATCAAAATAAACAAAATAATATAAAATAATCAAAATAATCAAAATAATCAAAATAATCAAAATAATCAAAATAATCAAAATAATCAAAAATAATCAAAATAATCAAAATAATCAAAATAAACAAAATAAACAAGATAATCAAAATAATCAAAATATCAAATAATCAAAAATAATCAAAATAAATAAAATAAAATAATCAAAATAATCAGAATAATCGAAATAATCTAAATCATCAAAAATAATTAAAATAATGAAAATAATCAAAGTAATCACAATAATCAAAATAATCAAAATAATCAAAATAATCAAAATAATCAAAATAATCAAAACAATCAATATAATAAAATAATCATAATAGGTAGTCAATATATAATAAAAATAATCATAATAATGTCTAACTTGGTCTATTTAGTAGCAGTTCTGTATCCTCATATGAGAGTCCTTGCAGATACTCGAAGATTTTCTGTTTGCAAGGTGCTGTCGCGAGTGTATATATGTTCAAAATACGATTAATCTTGTTGTAAAGAAATGGGCCCAAGAAGTCAATAAACCTAGTGTAGAAATTAGTCCTAAATTTATTTAGGCGCTCACAGACCGCATATCTTCTTCTCTTGTTAAAATTTTGTGGATCAAATGTAAGCTGCTTATGCTGTAAGATAATTACATTTTGGAAGAACAGCTGCCTCACCGTTAATACCCCCCACATTTTATAAAGTTGTGAGGTGGAGAAGAGTCTCCTTTTGAAAGCACTAACTTTTAATATAGCGCGTTGAGCAACTTCAATAGGCTTCAATACAGTTTTATAGGCACCGCCCCATGAAGAAATACAATACTGTATAAGCGATTGGCAAAGTGCGAAATAAACCTGCTTCATTACCTTCGGTTCCGCAATATATCGAAGGTGTTTGAATATATACATCAGCTTACGGACTTTTCCACACAAGGCATACAAATGTTCTTTGAAGTTAAGATTGCAGTCAATTATTACACCAAGATATTTTATGACATGAACCTCCTCGAGCGGATTGCAGAGACATTGATCACCCTCCCTGCATTCATGTGGTATAATGGAGTGACTTGTGGGAGAGTTTTGGGCCTGGCGGATCTGGTAAATGATATACTTTGTCTTATCTGTATTTAGGGTTAATTTGTTGTGACGCAGCCATCCCCTGACCACGTTGAAGCCTTTATTGGCAGAATCAAATACATCAGACAGAGTATTTCCGGAAAATGTGAGTGCAGTATCATCGGCGAATGAGATTATTTTACCATAGGGTAGTTTAATACTTGTCAAATCATTTATGTAAACGAGAAATAGAGTAGGCCCTAGGATACTTCCCTGTGGAACTCCATGAATTACCGGAAGTTCGGAACTGATGTAACCATCCACCCTGACTTGTTGAACTCTATCTGACAAGTAACTCTTAAAAAGATCGAGTTGAGTTCCTCTAATTCCCAGTCGCTCTAACTTTTCCAACAGCGTAGAAACAGAGATCGTATCAAATGCCTTAGCCAAGTCCAAAAATATGGTGAGACATTTCTTTCCCAAATCGAGGTTTTTTGTAATATACTTGATTAGCGTGTTGACCGCGTGCTCAGTTGATTTCCCTGATCGAAAACCGTACTGGTTATCGGAAAGCAAATTGTTCTTCTCCAAGTAATTAACCAATCTCACATTTACGATCCTTTCAAGAATTTTGGACATGGCAGGAAGTACCGATATTGGTCGGTAGTTGTTGACACGACCTCTGTCTCCACCCTTGTAGATCGGTCGAACCTGTGACTTCTTTAAGGATTCGGGGAAGACTCCTACACGGAGAGAGCAATTGAATATATGGGTCAATGGTGGCACTAAGAAGCTTACATACTGTTTTAGGAATTTACTACTGATCCCATCAGAGCCGGAAGCACAGCTTAATTTTAGCCCTAGAATTAGTCTACGCACTTCATCCTCGTCAGTGTCCTCAAGCACAAAAGAATTTAATTGGGTACTTGAAGGTGGCATGTTAGAACTGTTTTTATTTGTTTTTGATTCTTGTTGTTTTGCTAATAATTTACCAACATTGACAAAGTACTCATTCACCTTATTTAGTGAGAGCTGCGGGGATTTATCTAGATTCAAGAGCTCTTTGGGATAACTAGAAACTTTATCAGATCCTGTGACGTTTTTTATTACTTTCCACATTTTTTTCGTATCGTTCTGGGCAGTTTGTAATAGATTTTTTTCGTAATCGTTTTTGACTTTTTTTAGTATAGCGTTACAGTAGTTTCTATAACGCTTGTACGTCACTTGAATTATATGATTTCCAGGTGATAGTCTTGTTTGTTTGTGAAGGTTATCTCTATTTTTCATACATCGCAGCAGCCCTTGCGTCATCCATGGTTTCAAAATTCGTTTACGGCGGGATAATTTTTTTTCACTCGTGTTATTTTTAATAGCACTCTGCAGACTACTTGTCAGATAGGAGAGGGAAATTTTAGGGTCAGTATGTTCGTATACAGGCCGAAGGTCAATGTTTAATACATCTCTGTCCAGTCCCTCACTGTCCACCACCGAAATCATCTTCACCGCATCGCGCCGTTTCCCCATCTCAACATCCATACACAATAGAACCGGATAGTGATCCGTTAAAGATGCTTGGGGGATTATGGTGAGAGCAGTAGTTTTTGTCTTTAGAAGGACATGGTCGATGCAAGTACCAGAAACACTTCTTGTTATGAAGGTGTGGGCAGGGAAAAGGCCATGGACGGCAGCAAGGTTTAAATAACGTCCTCCATCAATATCTATTTTAACAGAGTTTATGGCAATATTTATATCACCCATGATGATAATGTTTTCAAACGATGATAGAGTGAGCAGAATTGCATCTAAGGAGGATAGAAAGGGATATATATTACTATATGAAGGCGATCGGTAAATTGCAACGATTGCGAGTTTTTTTGCAATGGTTGCTACCAGGCAATTTCCATCTAGAAAAGGAGGTTCCTGTATTGTGATGTTAAGGTCTTGTTTATAGTAAATAACTACCCCATCGTTTTGCAATTGATGCCTTGAAGTTGTATTATAGGAGTAGTCATCCAATTGAGGGATAACAGAGGCATCCGAGAGCCAACATTCGGTAAGAATGATTATGTCACAATTAACTTTCAGTCTCGACAGCAAAAGTTTCAGACCTGTTAAATTTCGATTTACACTACGAATATTCTGCGTGAGGATTTGGAGACCTTTGGATGATTTGGAGACAATTTCATAACAATCCTCAACCGTAACCGTCATTGATTCTGAGACAGTCATTGAGTCAAGGTTATCGGAGAATTCATTGATATTACCAAATGATAAATGTACACAAACAGTAAATAAGTCACTGGTTAAAAATAAATAAAAATAAATAAAACATATTAAAGGCACGCAAATCAGAGGAGTTCCACAGATTCAATGCTATTTACTTGCTTGGCTTGTGTTCCATCTGCCTTCCGAACCAGGATACGTCCATCGCGCACCCAGACGTACTTGTATCCTTTATCTCTGGCGGCCTTCCTTGCTGCTGCATGAATCCTCTTGTTTAGGGGTGAGAGATGCTCAGATACAAATATTGGTTTCTTTATTCCACCGTAACCCAAGAGATGAGAGTTCAGCTTGTGATCTGGATGTAGTTTATTATAGTTCATCACGGTAGTTAGAATTTCATTCCGAACCTCAGTAGTATTCAGCTTTACAATCACAGCACGTGGATTGCTGTTTTGAGGGTCAGGTTTTCTTACTCGCATTACCGATATAATATCGTGTTCTTTTACTTGGCTTGAGATGGTTCTGCCTAGCTGCATCACAGTGTTTTTTAAATTCTCAGATTTATTTTCAGGTATACCATTGATTTCGATGTTTTGTTGTCGTGTGTGTTGTTCCAGAAGATTAACTCTTATAGATAAATCCGAAACAGTGTTCTTGAGAAGTTCATTTTCTTTTATTATTAGTTTGGTACTATCTTTGTTTTTCTGAAGGTCATTCTTCAGCTGATCGAACTCGTCGCTTATAAACTGAATAGAGGCTTCAAGTCTGCGAACGAGGCTTAAGGCCTCCTTAAGCTCACCAAGTTCCTCAGATATACAGGTGCGTATCTCGTGACGAATGGTTTTCAATAAATCATTGGCTGATGTATTACCTTGATGCACCATAGGAGAGGTATCCATGCGTGGGCGTTTTGAAGTACTCGATGTCCCACAGGAGTCTGTTTGTGATTTATGGACATCCGATTCGGCCCGAACATGCTGAGAACTTCCAAACTCAGACGGACTCTTTGGCGGCGTGCGTTTTACTTGAGGCATGATGCTTATTTTTAAATTGTTAGATTTATTTAATTATTGCCCATTAAGTTATCCAATAATCTTATTTACTAATTGGGTCTTAATATTAAGAAATTTCCCTATTTAACTGTTGATTTAATTTCAATGGCAACACTGTAGCTTATAAAGTCTGATTGGTTGTGATTAGATTGTCTCTGGTTGCTTACTAAATATCATATCATTCGTTCTTTGACAGCACAGCACTACTATTGTCTTTGATACTTTATGAGTCTACTAGCTTTTGCCCGCGGCTCCGCCCGCGTGGATGTCGGTTATCGCGACCAAACATAGCCTATGTCCTTTCTCAAAGTCTAACCTACCTCTATACCAAATTTCATCAAAATCGGTTCAGCGGTTTAGTCGTAAAAGTGAGACAGACAGACAGACAGACAGACAGACAGACAGACAGAGTTACTATCGCATTTATAATATTAGTAGGGATGGTTTTTGTTATGGTACAAAGTTCATCTTCGTCGAGAATTTGAAATGGAAATTTTTCTAACGGTCTAAATTGCTAAAATTCCGTAAATTTCACTTCAAGTATCACTATATTGTAGCAGATTATACCTTATGATGCATTTTTATGAATAATTATTGTGGTTTATGACCAGCCACAGCCACTTTATCACTTTGTAGCACAGTTATATGGTATAGTTCAGGGTTGTTAATATTTGTCCTTATACTTGTTTTACACTTCTGAGAATATTATATACGATTTATTATGCACTTTTACACTACTTTCTTGAGAAATTTGATAGTTTGCACTACATTTACTATATAAATCGAATTTAAAATATATGAGCGATGTTTACATTGGCGTAGTGTTGCCAGCCAGATCCAATTAAATTACTTGTATTAATTACAAAATTACAGTTTTATCCAATTTTATATATTTGACCATATCTATATTAGCATAGGTAAACTAAACTATTGGCATATTATGTACAGTCAGAGTTTATAAGTGCATTAGCACAACAAGGCTCAAAATGGTGTGGCGTGCGGCCGTGCGCCGGCCCGGTTTTGTGTTTACATAATAATATGTGTCATTAGATACTAATACAGTAATTTACCAACTTAGTAATTTAACTGATAGCTAAGTGGGTTAAGCAAGATACTATTGATTCACAATGATAAGAGGTTCCAGGTTCGATTCCAGCTTATAACGATTTTTTATATTTATGACAAAAATATAATTTTAAATATTGATAAAGTAATTTTGTATGAACTTGGCATTCTTTTTACATTTTATGTTGATATTTGCTAAAATTTAACAAATAATACAATGATATTAATTTATAAATGAAACACAAAAAGTGTTATTGCAAGATCGCAGGATTTGAACCATCAACCTTTGCATTTCCACAAACCTCATGCTTTAACCACTCGGCCACGGGTTGCTTACGTAGTGACAACGAAATTATCGATAATATTCCTACGGAAGAACAATTTATATGTGTTTGTAAATTGTCTTAAAAGAAAAACGTCACAAGTAGCGCTAGAATGTTGACGCTATAGTTGCGTAGGATTGCTACTGCACTTTTGACTTCAACTGTACATCAGACTCAAATATTGGCATGCTTAGAGTATAGTACAATAGATACTCTAAGTTGGCATGCCTCTGCGTGAGGAAGAATCTAGGCTTAGATTATTAACATGTTACGTATAACATATTCATTATTTAAGAATCTAGGTTATACCTAAGTTTTTATAGACTCTAAAAACGGTTCCATTGTTTTTTTTATACTGGAGTTAAGTTAAAAAAACATTAGTAAGTCTTTCGGAAAAATTAGATTAATACTTTGTAGTAGGCGACACGAAAACCTTCCCCATCACCGTCAGGGTACACCAAGGATCCATACTTGTTCAGCGTGGTATTAGATATTTTGTCGGACAGCAACAGAACCAGAATGAGCAGCTTCCGTGGTTGCTGACGTATGCTGATGATATTGCGCTGATAGACGCGGACAGAAGCAGATTGGTGGTACCTATCTGTACATCACGTGACTGGTGAGATCAACTACAAGGTCAAGGGCATGCATTGCTGCCGCGTCGGCAAAGGGATGGGAAATAACTGGCATCACATGCGATCATAATGTGTCCGCCTGGGTTGTAATGTGCATGAACCCCCTCACATATATTATATGCACTTGCATCACCGATCAGGGATGCTTCGGGCGGTATCTGTATCGGACTGCGAAGAAAGAGCCAACGTCCGAGTGCCGTCACTGCGACGCGAGCGAGGTCTCGGCGCTGCATACGCTTACCGAGTATCCGGCGTGGGAGACGCCGAAGCGGGAGCTGGTGGCGACCCGGGGGGGTGAGTGCTCTCACGCTCGCCACTTTGCTCGCAGCGATAGCTCGCTGCGTGGATGCATGGGCCACCGATGCCTCCATCTGCGAGCAATTAATGCTCGTGAAGGAGGCGGTAGAGCGGGAGCGAAGTAGAATCGCAGACCTTGCGACCCGCGATTAGTGAAGGAGTGTGAGTGAAGGAGAATCGCAGACCACGCGCCCCGCGACGAGTTGTGGCAACACGGGTGTCGGAGGTTGCAGAATGACCTCCGTCCCCCATGAGCACGGACCTGGGGGTGACGGGTGGAGCCGCCTGTCACCCTAACAGAAGCAGGCCGTGGCGGCGCGCATTGCATGCCTCCCCATACCCAGGGGCGAGTTTGGGACTCCGAGGTCCCCACACCTGGAAAAGGGCCAGATCCAGAGATATGGCCCTGGGTCGGCCGGGGTGCGAGGGATATGCCTATGACAATCTCACCTCCGGCAACTGACGGCCCACAGAAGGCGTGCGTTTTAGTCGGTTCGAGTCCGACATAACCTCCTCCTCCGGCTCCAGCGGGGGAGGTATCCGTGGGGAATTTTCGCACGAAAAAAATAAAGTATGTGAGTGAATGAATAACTATCCTATCCGCATTCACACATCTCACTCACTTCCTCCTGTGTTGCCATCCTACATATCCATGTCCCGCGCCCCCTGCGTACCCACACCAAATGAAATGTTGAATCAAACCTAAATTAGTTTTGATAACATACAGGCTTTTCACCAGTGACATTCAAAGCATTCAGCCTATGATCTTGGATGAAGCAGTCCTCCTTCTGTGATGACTACCTGGCTTTGAGTATCTATCTTACTACCTGGCATCTGTTGGCGTATCGGAGGCATTTCAAGTTGGCACAACAGTGACTAACACTGACACACTGGAACATATCAAATAATGAACACCATCATTGCGGTGCAAACATTGGTATGAATGCAAGCAAAATGATGGTATGAACTCACCTTCAAGTCGGTGCACCTGTTTAACAACGAACGAGGCTTTCCTCACGGGGTTGGGAAGTCATATGTCGCTCCCACAAAAACATCCTTCTTTAAGATTACAATCATAATACTTACAGGATCACCATGTCGGCCACAAGAAGTGGGATCAATCTCTTCGGTGACATCTATATTCACTACCTACTCAGAGAGTGAATAAGACACATAGCACAGGCCAGAGACTCATTGTTAGAGTGAACACCTACCTACTATTTTGTTACCTGGCCTGCATTATTATATCTAACTGACAGCCTTGATAATGTCGACGACCCAACTGCGGCTAAAACACATAACGCCGAAGAATATTCTCCTTCTTCGACGTTTAGCGATTTTGCGACTAATACTTTGGCAATTTGTTCATTCTTATTAAAATGTAAATAGTGGGCTATTTATAACATTTTAATGCCTTGCTGTGGCTGTTGCCGCACTCCATATGAATCTATTCGAGGGATCAAAGGTAGCCTGACTATAATCTATAGATTATAGAGGTATACTTGGGCCAAATTTTGCCCAGGTCGCTTTTGCTCGCGTGATTCTGGCAACTAATACCTATCCCCACCTAATACCCACCTTCATAAACTTAACTCCACAATACCCAAGTATATTTCTAAAATATAATGTTTAACACACCCTATGGTGAGTGGCAATATGATCAGGGGCACCCCTGGTATTGCACACGTAACCTAACTGGAATAGAACCCTTTTGTTTCGTTTTACCCTTTATCCCCCAAAGGTTTACTAGGAGATAACTCAATACTGAGTTAAGTTCGCCTTTGTACATCAATATTTAATTGTTATGATTCTGAATGTATTATTTTTAGTGTAGGTACCATAAAGAATTAAGAATTAAGAAAAAAAAGTCTACGATGAAACACGTTTGGCTTGAAATTTCAAATGCCAAAGAATTAAATTCTTTGGCATTTGAAAGAATTAAATTCCTTGCCCTCCTTCCACGACCACTGTTTTATAATTCGTCAGAAATCACATACAATCTACTACGATAATACCTACTCGTAGTTGGCAGTGCACCCCAGATCATGTAGGTACTACGAGTATACTCGTAGGTTGGCAGGCAACGTGTTAATAGGTACTTATAATAAATAAATTCATTTTTAACAAAAAAGTTTAACCGACTTCAAGAAACGAAAAAGAGGCACTGAAAAGCGAAAAATAACTTAATTTACAGACTTACTGATTTATTAGAAGTCGGTACCTAGCCCAAGAGAGGCCATATTTCAATTGATTGCATCATAGTACTTCAGTCATTCAGACACAACAAACGAAGTTGGCTGGCACCGACTTCTAATAAATCAGTAAGTCTGTAAATTAAGTTATTTTTCGCTTTTCAGTGCCTCTTTTTCGTTTCTTGAAGTCGGTTAAACTTTTTTGTTAAAAATGAATTTATTTTTTTCTTTTTAGTGAGTTTGTACAGTCTCACGACTGTACATCGCATGTATAGTGACCTGACTGTACATGCGCTGCTGACGCTGCAATACAGATCGAACCGGCCACGCTACAAAAAAAAAATTAATCATTATTCAAAAAGAATTTTTAAAATCAATGCATATACATCGGAAATATAGCTGAATATTCTAAACACTTCTGCGTACCCCTTCAAAGGACTCAGGCGTGATGTTATGAAGTGTAATGGCAGAAACATTGCAATAATATGCCATTGCAGCAATCGCGGCTGATTTCCTGGTACTTTTTGAAGAGTTCCTTGGTCTAATCTCGGAAACCCATCTACTTACGAACACAAGAAGAATTTTCAAAATCCGTCTAGAATTGGCTTCACAATCGCGTAACAAACATACAAAAAAATAAAAAAATAAAAAAATAAAAAATAGGGTACGAATTGAGAACCTCCTTTTTTGAAGTCGGTTAAAAATAAAGAATATTAGCAACCGAAATTTCTAACCATCCAACTAAGCTAAATTGCTTGTGCTAGGAGTAGGTTCACGACGGTAGTGTAATGGCCAGGATTTGAACCCGGGACCTCTCGACCGTAAGGCCGACTCATTAACCACTAAGTTACTGTGTAGGTACAGCTGTTAATTTGTGTCAAAACTATTAATGAGTACCTACTGAAGTCACACTATCGGCTCTCAACATTCAGTACCTACCTATTAGTGAAACTGTGATTGGCAGTATGGTATGAGTGTAGATAAAGTGCCGCCTAACCAAACACCTGTATTGTTAGTGCGGCCCCGAACCTGTTATCTGACCCAGTTTTTAAGGAAAACATCTACTTTTCTACTTGCCTAGGTTAGTAGGTACACAAATACAACATTGAACTAGGTAATTCATCTGTTTTTATACCTTACTAGCTGACTCGACGAACTTCGTACCTAGGTACTATAAAGGTAGGAAAAAGGATACTATAAAGTAGATGAATATCTTAATCATAAAAATGCATGGTCATCCTAATCACTGATTGCTCGCACATTATAAATTGTATAAAAACTATATTTAAAAAATAAAATAAAAAGGATAATTGAGTTCTCTGAGTTTCTTGCTGGTATCTTCTCAGTAGAACCAACTACCGAACCAGCGAAAGAATCATTTTCAAATGATTTATTAATTTACTTTATTTTAACTTGACATGATATTGTAATATTTTGACGGTCATAATGTGCTCTTTATGT
This sequence comes from Eilema depressum, assembly GCA_914767945.1. Classification (NCBI taxonomy): domain Eukaryota; kingdom Metazoa; phylum Arthropoda; class Insecta; order Lepidoptera; family Erebidae; genus Eilema; species Eilema depressum. The sequence continues at coordinate 21,593,329 of OU612023.1, read as the reverse complement.
GCCTAAATTGAATAAATGAAATTGATTCTTTGATTGATTCTTTGATTGACCGTCATAGTTTCCGCCCGCGTGGTTTTACAGATCCCGTTCCCGCGGCACCTTCCATTTAATTTGCTTATTCAAACCTTGGTCACACAATAACGAACACAAAACAAAAAAGAAATCCAATTTGGTGCAGTCATTAGGAAGTTATGAGCGAACATATATTTGGGGTAGGGGGTGGGGGGGTTCATTTTTTTGATTAGCTTTTGACCACGGCTCCACCGCGTGCTTTATCGCGACCAAACATAGCCTATGTTCTTTCCCAAGGTCTAGATACTATCATGAAAATATACTCAGTACATTATCATGAAAATCGATTCAGTAGTAGGTATATCGTAACAGAGAGACATGGTTACTTTTGCATTCATAGTATTAGTATGGATTGATCCTACTAGTATTTGTTGCCCGCTTGGACTTCTGATTCTGTTCAAAATCCGATTCAAGTTCATTTTCATCACATTCAGACGTTAGAGCGTGTGAATAACAAACATCTTCACAAACTGACATTTATAATCCGTCGTTACACCGTCAAACTTGCTTTAGATATTCGAATTATTGTAAAAGTATAACACCTACTTTAATAATAGGTACCTATGCCAAAACTATTATCCTTCTTCCTCAAAGTCATCTATACTATTATATAATTGTAAAGTGGTCGTGTCTGTACATTAAAGATATTTAAAAAAAAATACTTGGGTTATGTTATGTTAACGATACTGAACACGAAAATATTTTTTTTGAATTTCCTGTCTGTTTGTCTGTTTGTCCGCGATGGACGCAAAAACTACTGGACGGATTTTGATGCGGTTTTTTTTGTTAGAAAGGGCTAGCTCAGACTTAAAATCTTACGTTTGTTTGATCGCAATCGTTTGAGTAGAACCGAAGATATGAGCAAAGGTCGCGTTAACCGAGATGCACGCGGGCGGAGCCGCGGGCGGAAGGCTAGTTGCTCATATAACCTTTCAAAGCTTCTTGGTTAGCCACAAGTTTACGCCAATTGAATAAATCGTAGGTACCTACTAGCAGGACAATCGCGCGGTGACTAAGTAGGCATAATGATTCATTTTCTCACCTTGTTTATACGAACAATAGAATTATTGTACTATGACGATTAACTTGCAATCAGTATTCAACACATTTGATAGAATAGGAAATTTTGATGTCTTCACCTCGCCTGATGGTAAGATGAAGGCAGTCTCAGGAAAGAGGTTCACTATTAGACTGAAGTCAAACGAGCGTAATTTTTTGAGTTGAAGTTGCTTAATTTCTGTTTTGTAATTTTTGCTGTAGTCGTTTTCATGGGTGTCCTTCCTGTTCATGGGTGTACCCGGGAGAGGGGGAGGGGGGCAAGTGTTACACTTGCGATTAAGTACCATACTACTAAGGAATATAAAATTAATATCTGTCGCTCGTCTACCATTACAATGTTGTCAGATGTTCAACATAAAAGATACAATTCAGTACTCTAGTAACTGACATATTACCTTGTGGCTTATATATATTGAAAATCTGTGAACAGCCATTCAGAATTTATATTCTGTTATTATTATATCTTGTGTTGACAGGTAATAAAACAATATAAGTATAATTTTATTGATGCATATTTATTTTCATTTCGCGTAACAAATTATCTTCTTAACAATTCATATTTTCACGTCAATTCATAAAACATATTTATAAGGTACAGGCAACATTGTAGCTTTCCTTACATGTTTAACAATTTAAAATTCTAGAACAATTTCATTTATCATCACATCATTGATTGGGAGAGAACATGTTTAACAGCACGGAAGACTGGAGTGGTTTAAGTAAAGCACTGTAAGTAGACAAACTTTTACTGCAAGTAGACAAATTGTGACTGTAAGTAGACAAATGGTCACTTTAAAAAAACAAATGGCCACTGTAAGTGCACCGACTGTCACTGTAACTACACGACGATCACTATAAGTAAACTGATTGTCACTTTATAAGTAGATCGACTGTTACTGTGGGTGAGCGACTGTCACTGTAAGTGAGCGATTCTCATAGTAAGTAGGCCGACTGTCACTGTAAGTGAGCGATTCTCATAGTAAGTAGGCCGACTGTCACTGTAAGTGAGCGATTCTCATAGTAAGTAGGCCGACTGTCACTGTAAGTGAGCGATTCTCATAGTGAGTAGGCCGACTGTCACTGTAAGTTTACCGAATGCACTGAGTCGAGTCTTGAGGGCTCGTACTCCACTAGAACTTACTATTTGTGTGAATTAATGTTCAATCAATATTCAGGATTCGTCGGTCATTGGTCGGGTATTGTGTGCTTACATAATATTATCATTGTCTAGTGGTTTATTTTTATTCCATATAAAGATATTTTGAAACATATTCACAATATTTATAACATCATAAAATTGTGTGTGTGTATTGTGTGTGTAACATCATAAAAAGTGACGCCACGCGCCTTTTAGTACCTACCCAAGTCATACACTGGTACACACCAATGTATTAACTGTCAATAAATACATTTCTTTCTTTCCCTTCTTCTAACTGTTTGCAATAGGTGCTTTTACAATTTTGTTAACAGAGGTAACGCTATCTATATTTCATTCTGTTAAATTAACCTTTGGTGCTCAAAGGATTATAAATCTTAAGCTGTATACGGACTTCTGCAGCCCACTGTTTACTTACAATTAAATTGTATATACACGGACTGGGAAGATTTTGACCTTACCTGGAGGGAAAGTACTTTAAATACTGGAGATAGCGAATTTCACTCAAACTACTCAAAGGAAACATTACCTCAGCTATCGTCAGCGAATAAAATAGTGGGATGTTTTGTTATATTTGGCAAGTCATTAATGTATATGTTGAATAAGAGCGGGCCTAGCACACTGCCCTGCGGGATACCACGAGAAGTTTTTCTATATTCGGATAAAAAAATAATTTCAATTTTTAATTCTGGACATATGCGTGTTATTTGAGTGCATTGCTTTCTGTTACGCAGGTATGATGCAATCAGATTTAATGCATTGCCTCTTACTCCGTATGCACCTAATTTACTTAGCAGTATGTCATGGTCCACACAATCAAAAGCCTTTGTAAGGTCCATATAAAGTGCACACACGGGTACCTTCTTATCAACACAGTCCGTGGCAATTTTTAAAAAATTGTATATTGCTAAGTTTATACACTTATTCTTTCTGAAACCAGCCTGCTCCTTTGCGAACAGATCATATCGTTCAAGGAAAGTGTAAATTCTGTCATGAATGACCTTCTCAAAGATTTTAGAAATTGTAGGTAATAAGGCAATGGGTCTATAACAATTCATTGAATGTGGATCATCTTTTTTAAATAATGGTTTAATTATTGTAAGTTTTAATCTGTCGGGAAAAAATCCATTGGAAATGCACTGATTAATTATATGACTCAAGACACTACATATTTCACTACAAACTTGTTTTAAGATTAATGTAGATATTTCATCATACCCAGTACTGTTGCAATTTCTTAAATTTAAAATAATTGTACGTATTTCACACAGTGAAGTTGGGTTCATAAATAAAGAATTCGTGATATTATTTAATGGACAAGGGGTGTCATTAGGTGACTTTTTTTGCCTGCATTTTGAGGGTTTTCCTCGATTTTCCCAGGATTCCACCATCAGATCCTGACCTGCTGGATATGGGACCACACGGAAAGCATAACCTTTCAAATAAAAAAAGAATCATCAAAATCGGTCCACTCCTTCACCAAATTTGGCGGTAACAAACATAAAAAAAAACATACAGACGAATTGAGAACCTCCTCCTTTTTTTGAAGTCGGTTAAAAATGAAGAACAGGGTAGAACAGCAATAAAACAGTACTGCTGTAATTGTATTGTCGGACGAAGAACATTAAGTTGCTGCGCTCATGTCATGACAATAATAATAATAATAATAAACTTAAATCTCTTTCTTCAACCGAAACCTACAAATATCTGGGTATGTCACAGGCATTAGGAATTCCTGAAGCTGGCGTGAAACAGGTATTGCGGGAGCGTTTCTTTGGCCGCCTGAAAAAAGTCTTAAAAAGCTTTTTATCGGGCGGTAACAAGGTGCGCGCCTGCAATGGTTGGGTCATGCCAGTCCTAATGTACTCCTTTGGCATACTTAGATGGACTCAGACTGAACAAGACGCCCTGGATAGAAAAGTTCGTTCACTGTTAACCACATTTCGGATGCATCACCCACGATCTTCCGTAATGAGGTTGTATATCCCGCGGAAGTTGGGGGGTCGTGGCTTTCTTAATATTAAGAACCTCCATAACCGTGAGATATACAACCTCAGACAATATTGTCTACAAGTAAACACGGATATGCACCGTGATGTGGTTGCAGTGGACAACGGTTTAACCCCTCTTGCGTTGGCTAAAGAGAACTGGCGCAAACCTGTAGTACTTAGTACTGCTGATCGCAGGGAGGTATGGATGGGCAAAGAGCTACATGGACGGTTTTATCGGGCCATAAATGGGCCCGATATAGACTTAAAAGCGTCCGTATCTTGGCTACGGTTCGGTGATCTTTTCGGAGAAACCGAGGGCTTTGTCTTTGCAATTACGGACGAAGTTGTCATGACGAACAACTACCGAAAGTATATTCTGAAGGACGGTACGGTGGACATCTGTCGGGCATGCCACCGCCCCGGTGAATCACTCAGACACATTATTTCTGGTTGTTCTCGTCTTGCCAACGGCGAGTATTTGCACAGGCATAACCAAGTGGCCAAGATTGTACATCAGCAACTTGCCCTGAAATACAACCTTGTGACTTCGGAGGTGCCATACTACAGGTATGTGCCCAACCCAGTTCTCGAGAATGGTCGTGTCACATTATATTGGGATCGATCTATTATCACTGACAGGACTATTGTCGCCAATAGGCCTGATATAGTGGTGATAGATCGATTAGAGCGCCTTGCAATGATTGTTGATGTCACCATTCCTCATGACGAAAACCTCATGAAAGCCGAAAAAGACAAACAAATAAAATATTTGGATCTGGCTCATGAGGTTGTTGACATGTGGAATGTTGATTCGGCAATCATTGTCCCGATAGTCATATCGGCCCATGGGCTGATTGCTAAGAGCCTCGACCAACACCTTAAGAGGCTCTCGTTAGGTAGCTGGATCAAGGGCTTGATGCAGAAGGCGGTACTCCTCGACACGGCACGTATTGTGAGGAGGTTCCTCTCTCTGGAGCCCTAACCACCGGTAGCTTGGTCCCTGTACCCGATACCGGTGGGGCACTATTTTTTATATTTTTAAATATATGTTTTTGTATATATATGTATTTAAAAATATAATTTATAAGATTTTACAATGAATAAAGAGGAATAATAATAATAATATATCTCTTTATTGTATGTACACAAATACAGAGGAATACAGGAAAAGAAAAAAGAAAAAAAATACAGTAAATACAATTGGCGGCCTGATCGCACAAGGCAATCTCTACCAGGCAACCATGGGATGGAGTGAGTTAGATAATAAATTGGTAGTTTCCGGTGTACAATTATATTATTTACATTATTATTTATGCTCTGATATATTATAGTCATAGACATAATACATACTATAATATAATACATACATATATTTATATCTATATTTACATACTTACTGCATATATAATTTATAATGAAACGGTACCCACCATTAGGTACCTAATATACTTATACATAATATACTAAAATACGCATTATAGGAAAACAGCGTGAATAAAGGAGATATAGAGAGAGAAGAAGAAAGATAGTGGTCATGGTTCCTGCAAGTAGTAAGCTGTAACCAGTTTTTTGAAGACGGGCAGAGATTGTGCACGTCTTATGGCTATGGGTAAGGCATTCCACAATCGGACAGCTTGGACAGCTTTTCAGTCTCAAATTCTCCGACGATCTCAAGACCCTAGAATGGGAGTCGCCAAGGAATTCAAAGCGTTCCTTTAGGTAGATAGGAGTAAGAGGATGAAATAGAATATTATACAATAGATAAAGAAAGTGAGCATTCCGGCGAAGACGTATAGGTAACCACTTGAGCTTTGCGCGAAATTCGGAGATATGATCATATTTGCGAAGTCCAAATATAAATCGTATGCAAAGATTTTGAAGTCTCTCAAGTTTATTCAGTTGGTTTTCAGTGAGATCTGGATAACTGGCATCGGCATAATCAAGGATGGGAAAGAGAAGAGTTTGTGCAAGCGCAATTTTCGTGGCAATAGGTAAGAAGTTTTGAAGCCTACGCAGGGACCCAGCGGAGGCAAACATTCTGCGACTAATCTCTTGAAGCTGAGGACTCCAAGTTAAACAGCTGTCCATATAAATACCCAGATTTTTCACTTTATTACTGTACTGTATCATGATCCCGTCACAGGAGACCTGAGGTTGCAGTGACAAGTCGATTTTAGATATGTAACTTGAGCTACCAATGATGATGACCTGGGTCTTGGATGGGTTGACCTTCAGACCATACGATTTACTCCAGTTACATATACGGATCATATCATTGTTGATAATGCCGATTACATCCGACAGTTTATCTAGAGTAGCTCTCGAGTAAAATTGTAAATCATCTGCGTATAGGTGGTAGGAAGAAGTGAGATTGTTTGATATGGAGTTTATGAATACAGCGAAGAGTAGAGGAGATAAAACGCCACCCTGAGGAACGCCAGCAGACGTTACGCACCAAGAGGACACAGTGTCTTCTATACGGGTACGCTACCGGCGACCATACAGGTAACTTCGAAACCAGTCAATCACTGCCGGAGATATGTTAAGGGAGCACAAAACCCCGAGCAATACGTCAAAGTCAACGTTGTTAAAGGTATTGGTGAAGTCTAGCAGTGCTAGGACTGTTAGCTCACCGTTCTCCATACCAGATCTAATGTCTTCCGTAATATGTACTAAAGTAGTCGCGGTACTGTGACCTGGACGAAAACCGGATTGATAAGGGTTCAAAAGAGCATTTTTAGAGAGGAAACTAATTAATTGTGAATGTATCAGGCGTTCAAGGGCTTTGGAAAGGAAGGAAAGTATGGAGATAGGTCGGTATTCGGAGAAGGATGAGGGGTTGCTCTTCTTAGGAATTGGAATTATTTGGGCATCTTTCCATGCGGTTGGAAAGGTGCTGCTAGATGTTGAAAAGTTGAAAATATGACAGATTATGGGAAGGATTTCGTCAATGATGGGTATGATCATAATAATATTACGACTGACACAGTCGGTTCCGACCGCATTGGAAGTGATCGATATTATGCTCTTCTTAACATCACAACTAGTGAATTGAGTGAAAACAAACGGAGAACAGTCGGGAGTAGCGGTGGATGAAAGATTGTTTTTTAGAGTATTAAGTTTAGTCGCCGCGTCAAAAGTTGACGGGGCAGAAAAGTGTTGATTAAGAGAATTTATATCTACGTTTGTTGAAATGGTATTTTGTCGATAATTTGGTTTTTAAGCTGGACACGGTACCAGGATAACACGGTACCACCTGCCCAATTATTGGATAGTGTTTTAATAACGTATCACTCCGAATTATAAAGACTTTTTTTATACCACTTAGGTGGCAGACAAGCACACGGCCCACCTGATAGAAAGTAGTTACCGTGGCCTATTGACGTATGCAACACCAGGGGCGTCACACTCGTGCTGCCGAAGCTGAAGAAACCTTCTAATACCATACAACTAATCTTTTATTAACAATAATTGACTAAATACTATGGTCAATAACTAACATAAATGAGAATTCTGATACAACCATATAATATGATGTTATTTTATTTCTTACTATACTATACCAAACCTGTATCATATTTGTCCAATTATTATCTGTCCATACCAGGCCAAGTGTTCATACAAGTTGGACAATGTCCTTTAAGCGGGTGTAGGGTCATCATATTCAATATTTAACTTTAGAAGATCTGCAATTATATCTTTTTCACAACGTTCTCTTGTCCTCCGATCAATACATAAGACTGTTACGTCACAATCAATGTACCTTACACGCCGCTGAAACAAAACCTATAGCTTAGTACATTGACTTTCCATCGCTAACGTTCAACACCCTGCCCTGGAGTTGAATTAGGGAGGCGCTCGTGTACCACGATGTGCCTCTCTAGTCAGGGAGTACCTGAGAGAGAGGAGACGTCATCCACCCAAGTGCGACCGGCCTCGGTCGGCGAGAAATGTCGTGCGGTGTCCCGCAGGGATTGGTCCTGGGGCCGCTCTTGTGGAACATCGGATACGACTGGGTGCTTCGCGGTGAGCTCGCGAATGGTGCCACCATCACGTGCTATACCGACGGGACGAAGCGAAGACGGTGCGAGAGATATGTTTCAGCTTTCATAATTTCTCTCTCGTCTTCTAACTGTATGTTTTTTGTTAACAGAGGTTACGTCATCTATATTTCATTCTGTTAAATTAGGCTTCAGTGCTCAAAGGATACATCTTGAGTTGTATGTCATCTAGGACCCCACTACTAGTTAACCTCACAACTGTAAAAGCTCTGGCTGTACCCATGAAGATTCGGGGTATTTTTTACTCAAATAATAAATACAATACACAATAATGGTAACGGAAACTAATGGTATAGGCACATACCTTTGATTCGCCTGACATTTTGACCAGGTAACACCGGCCGTGGTCACAGGCTGACTCAAAACACAGGCAAAGGTACAATGTACTCGTATGTAGGTGTATCATTTGACAAAAAACAAAATGAAATATACAATAAAATATGTATCATTTGACAAACTATTTTTAATAAACTACCTACTACACTACATTGTCGAAATCAATTTACAAAGAGAAAAGAGAATCGACCTCGGACGGGACTCGAACCCGCGACCTTTCGCTCTACAGCATTCCCCCTATAAGGGAAAGGTGCTTTTGGAAAACCACACCTTTGACCAAAAAGTTGGTTTTAAAGCTCTGCGTCTATGTGACAAAGGCAGGAAAATGATGCACTGGAAATAAATAAACTGACAAACACAGACAGAAACAATATAATAAACCAACGTATGTATGTATGTATGTAGTTTTCTTTGATCCCCTCTACAGGCCTAACCCCTAGACGGATTTCGATGAATGGGGTCTCAAATGAAAGGTATGCATCTCTTGAGTGTCATAGGGTACATAAAATTCCAACAAAAACTATACGGTAGAATTTAAATGCTAAAATGTGTGTTGCCAGAAATTTTTTCACTCAAATTTATCGAGTAGGGTTTCAAAATGAAGAGAAATAAAAGGAAATTACAAAAATATATAAATGTCACTTAACTAAAAAGGTTAAAATAAAATTAATTATCAAAAAAAATTAAAACCCGACTGCTGTCCAAAAGATCAAAACACGCTTGATAGCAGGCGGTACCCATTAAATTTCTTTCGGTTTATGATTAGCAAATAGGTACCGCCTGCTATCAAGCTTGTTTCGATCTTTTGGACAGCAGTCGGTTTTTTTATTTTTTTAATACCTAATCATTTTTTTTTTGTTATAAGTAATTCGTTTTAATTTATTAATTTTATTATTGTAACACTGGCATTTTATATATTATAATCAGAGTAGTTTATATTTATTTATTTGTTTATTTATTTCACACATACAATGTCATAACAACCTAATGCGACAGAGTAGCAACATATTTTTAATAATTTCATTTATAACTCTTCATGCTTTAGAAAAAAAAATTACCTACATAATTCTACACAATAGGTATTAATAAGTAACTAACATTAAAACAGTAGAATAAATTAACCTTAAAAAATAATTCATAAAACATGTCATATCAAAGGACAATTAGATTACTTATTCAAATAATAAATGATGTCAAAATAATAATTTAATCAATAATATTATTATCCAATACTTCCATCAATAATGTCAAGTTTATAAATAAATAGCTAATGTCAAAATAATGATTCCATTAATAATGTGAAAGTTGTTCTTCAATGTATGATGTAAAAATAATAAATCAATTTGTAATCCCAAGGTAATAAATCAGTTAAAAATGTCAAAATAATAATTCCATTAAAAATGTCAAACCAATTATTAAAGGACATCGTTCAGATTGCACTAAAAATTGTTCTTGCTAATATTTTTTATTATGACTCTCTCTCTCTCTCTCTCTCTCTCTCTCTCTCTCTCTCCCTCTCTCTCTCTTTCTCTCCCTCCCTCTCTCTCTCTCTCTCTCTCTCTCTCTCTCCCTCCCTCTCTCTCTCTCTCGTTAGTTCCATTTTACGTCATTAATTTGACAATTACTATAATTTAATTTCATGGTACTTTCTTCACATTTCACTATACTCAGTACTAATACTTTTATCTAATATATAATTATAAATACTTGGGTTATGTTAGGTTAACGATACTGAACACGACAAATATTCTTTTTGAATTTCCTGTCTGTTTATCTGTTTGTCTGTTTGTCCGCGATCGACGCAAAAAGTACTGAACGGATTTTGATGCGGTTTTTTTGTTAGAAAGAGCTTGGTCAGACTTAAAATCTTACGTTTATTTCATCCCAATCGGTTGAGTAGAACCGGAGTTGTGAACAATTATGTTATTAGATGGAAAATGACCCGTTACATAGATGGCGCTTTTTATTATTATTGGTCAATTTTTATAGCTTATTACATCCGGGCAAGTATGTAAATTTATAGACTTTATTTTTACATACACAATTGTGTAAATAAATATGTAATTATCATGAAATTAGTCAATTTGGAATTTTAAGATATTTACAAATTTGCAACTAGATGGCGTTCTCGCGTTTAAATTCAAGCTATCGTTTGCTTGACAAGACGAGTTAGTACTTCACTTTGACTTACAAACTATTTTGATTTTTTTTTATTCGATTATACTAAGGTGGCAGACAAGTATACGGCCCACCTGATGGAAAGTGGTTAATGGTCTTCTTCTTTGTGGTGTTAGTGGTTACGGTGACCTATGGGTGTTAACTCGTGCTGCCGACTCTGAAGAAACCTGCTTATTATTTACCTTCATCAAGAACGCCACATTCTTGGGAAAACCACAGGAGTTCATTCCACAGCTTGAGCGTGCGTGGGATGAAGTTCCTTTCAAACAGTGAGCAATGTATGAGGATGAATTCCCTACCAGTGGCGAGCGGTGCGGCGATAGAATGTAGTTGATGGGCATCATGTCAAACAATTTTATTCATCTGAGCGCAGACTATAGTATTGGTAAGACACCACGAGCCTCACGTGGAAGGAGTAGGGAGTAGGGAAGAGGGTGGGAGAAAGGTAACGGTAAGGGGAGTACTATAGAGAGTCAAGTAGATATGCAGGTAGGAAGATTTTTTTATACCACTTAAGTGGCAGACAAGCAATCGTCCCACCTCACCTGATGGAACTTAGTTACCGTGGCCTATGGACGTAGTGAACTCGAGAATAGTGGCGAGTAGTTGAGTCGAATAGTGAGATTAGAGAAGCGAATGGAGGGTCGAGTAGAGGAGTCGAGTAAAGTTCGAGCAGAGAGTCGAATAGAGGGGAATGGATGAATTTTTGTCTTATTACATCCGGGCAAGTATGTAAATAAATAGAATTTATGTTTACATACACAATTGTGTAAACAAATACGTCATATTGTATTTAATCATGAAATTAAAATTTGGAATTCAATTATTTTCAGTTACTGCAACTAGATGGCGTTCTCGCGTTTAAATTCAAGTTATCGTATCGTTCCAAACTCTTCATATAGGTACCTGGACCGGGATTTATTGACTGTTTCTTTAATTTCTAATTTGTCAGTTGTGTAATAGATGTCGGTCGGTACTGTCTTAATTCGTTACAAAAACAAAATCGTTTCCCACACAAAGACAGATTGATTAGAGCTAGGAGCGCGGCGAAGGATATAGTGGAGTAGACAAGACTCAAGAGAAGAGATACAACGGGGAAGGGGAGAGGGTGGTGGAAGGGCAAAGGTATGGGGAGCAGAGAGTGGAGTAGATATGCAGGTAGAAAGTTTTTTTATACCTCTTTGGTGGCAGACAAGCACACGGCCCACCTGATGGAAAGTGGTTACTGTGGCCTATGGACGTATGCAACACCACAGGCGTCACATTCGCGCTCGCCCTTCTTGAAGTACCCCATAATATAGTAGTGAGTCGTACTGTAGTAGTGAGGTTGCAAACAAGCACACGGCCCTCCTGATAATAAGTGGTTACCGTGGCCAATGGACGAGCGCAACACCAGGGGAGTCACACTCGTGCGTCTACCCTGTAAGAACAGAGAGATACTGTGCCGTCAACGCAAAAGATAAGTAGAACAAAGCCTTTGTTTTTCCCACTGACAGCACAAAACCTCTCCCGTGAGCTCTGGCTACCCTACTCACGTCGGAAACATAACACGAAGTTATTAAGCCGCGGTCTTATGCAGGGCGGAGGTACTTCCCCAGTCGGACTGCTCGATTGGGACGGGTAGGTATACTGTCGTGTACTTACCTTCTCGAGTCGAATGGAGAGGCGAGTACAATGTCTAATCAGCGTTCAACGCTCAACTTTCAGCACTATTTACAACACCACGCGATAAACGACATCCACGCGGGCGGAGCCGCGGGCAACAGCTAGTGTATAAATAAAATAATTTTACAAATTGATTATTATAGAAAATCGCCGCGTGGTTCCCGGCAGAATAGAATTTGGGCTACCCCATCTCCTCCCATGTGGTGTCGTACAAGGCGACTAAGGGATAGGGCTGTTTAACATCAGACAGATCACTGCACAACAGCATTTTGGATGATGGGGTTATGATAAGTACATGATTATTGGCCCAATTTTTTGCGAAAAATTCAAATCTGTAACTACAATATTTGTATCAGCTCTCGTTAAGAAAATATAGTCCATTTTGTCGTTTTGGAAAAAAGTACAAATTTTTTGGAGATAATCGCATGTTACGTGGTTTTTAAATTAGAAAACTTAATTTTTATTTAACTTTCTTACTGAAGCTGAAGGCTGTCTTACTGAATCTGTTCTGAATGCTCTAACCTTGTTTCAACAATAGTCTGCCATCATGTGTGCGTTCCAGGAGCTTTGATAGCGTCCCTTCATCGTCGGCAGGTCCTGTGTCACTTAGATCGCCAAGATTAGTGGGACAATAATAGTCCAGGTGGTTATAGGGGCAGTGTAACTTAATTATTATGGTACAATCAACCTTTTAAAGTGACTCATCAGTTGTTCGATCTGTTTAGAATAGATCAGAACTCAGCAAAGTTCTCAGAAAATCTAGACCAAACCAAACTAACTCATTCCATGCTTTTTTCTCAATCTCTGTCTCAATGTCCACGAAATTTTAATCTTTTATAAAGCAATTTATCTGGTTTCTATCAAAAATGTATTTTTTTTAGGTTTTTAGTACTCATTTGGAAGCTTTTTTGACAGAAAACGTAAAAAAAATACTATTTTCATAAAGACCTTTACAGAAGTCATAAATTGTCTACACTAAGCGTTAGAATTATGATATTGTAGTCTATTGTACTTAGTACATCCTTACAAAAATATGAAACATCTTATTCGGTAAAAAATATTTGAAAAGGTATTGTTCTGTTTTGAGGTGATATTTTTTTTAGTTTCCATTGTTGCAAAGTTTCTTCCTTCTAGACCAAAAGCAAAAATTTCAGGAATTTTCACTAGGTAGCAGGCCTTAACAGTCTCAGACCTCTGACAAAGTCGTTTAAAAAATCGTCCTGGTTGGAAGGTTCTGGGGTTTTCAGGTCACCTTCAAAGTCACCATTTTTATTGTCATTTTTTGCCTCACAAGGCATAGGATCCTCCTGAAAAGAATCAGTTTGAGGTTTAGGTGGTACCATAGGGTTCAAAATATGTTTATCTACCAACTCTATACCGAAATATGACCATTTTAATCGTTCATTTTATTTTATCTAGAAAGTAACGCTGAAACTCAGTGATTTTTTCTAAAAAGCTGGATTCAGCTGTATCTCATAAACTAGAGCTGATACAAATAAAATGATGCCATATTTAGAATCAGCGACGTCGAATTAGAAAACATCATGTGATAAAAGTAAATCATCATACAAAAGTTGCAATTTTGTTGTGCAGTGAATAATAAACAGCCCAGACTCAGCCTATACATGGCTCGCGCCAACAATAGTGCCCGGAAAACGGCAATAGACTCACCCCCTATTACGTGGGACCTAATACAAAAATTGGTGATATGTGGGTGTTAATTCACCTCTGCCTAACTCGCCGGGAATAAAGGCGTGATTGTAATGTATGTATGTATTCTTATAAAAACAATTGTTACTTGACAAACAGACAGTTAGTGATAGATTTATTGAGAAAGCTGCACATTACGACTTTTTTATAGGTTAAGGATATTTTTATATATTTAGAAGGCTAATGCGGGAGCGGAGCGGAGAGCGGATATTTTTTTTCCCTCAATCGCGTGATACCAGAATCGCAAAATACCAGAATCGCAAAACACCAGATTCGCAAAACACCAGATTCGCTATATACCAGATATGCAATATAGTAGAATCGCAAAACAACAGAAGTACACTCGTAAGCAATATAACCATGCAGAACTTTATTTAGTCCAATGAAAATTTTTTAATACAATTTTAGCAATCGAAATGTTTTCTAAGTAAAACATTTACGAAACCTATATTATGCCAAATGATTATTTTTAAAGTAATATGTTTGCGAAATGAAAGTTTGTCAAATGATTAGTTTTTCAAACGTTGTTTGTCAAGTGATGTTTTGGGGTGTGCGTTGTTTTATAGCTAATTGTTTTATAGAATTTCGTTTCACATCATTTTTTTCTCATAATTTCGTTTCACAAAATCATCAATACACAGAATACTCACTTTGAAGATTTTTACAACATTTAATTTTGTTTTACATAAAGTTTAATGTTAGAATAATCATATCATAGAATAACAAATCAAATATTCTTTATTATCACAAACATCTATCTATACTATTAGATATAAAATTGTAAAGTGGTCGTGTCTGTACATTGGAGATTAAAAAAAAATACTTGGGTTATGTTATATTAACGATACTGATACTGAAAACGAAATTTTTTTTTTTTTCATTTCCTGTCTGTTTGTCTGTTTGTCTGTTTGTCTGTTTGTCTGTTTGTCTGTTTGTCTGTTTGTCTGTTTGTCTGTTTGTCTGTTTGTCTGTTTGTCTGTTTGTCTGTTTGTCTGTTTGTCGGTTTGTCTGTTTGTCTGTTTGTCTGTTTGTCTGTTTGTCTGTTTGTCTGTTTGTCTGTTTGTCTGTTTGTCTGTTTGTCTGTTTGTCTGTTTGTCTGTTTGTCTGTTTGTCTGTTTGTCTGTTTGTCTGTTTGTCTGTTTGTCTGTTTGTCTGTTTGTCTGTTTGTCTGTTTGTCTGTTTGTCTGTTTGTCTGTTTGTCTGTTTGTCTGTTTGTCTGTTTGTCTGTTTGTCTGTTTGTCTGTTTGTCCGCGATGGACGCAAAAACTACTGAAGGGATTTTGATGCGGTTTTTTTTGTTAGAAAGGGCTTGGTCAGACTTAAAATCTTACGTTTGTTTGATCGCAATCGGTTGAGTAGAACCGGAGTTGTGAACAATATTGATATTATACGGAATATGAGCGGAAATATAGATGGCGCTTTTTTATTCTTATGGATGAAATTTTATATCTTATAACATCCGAGCAAGTATGTAAATAAACAGACTTTAATTTACATTTACAGTTGTGTAAACAAATACGATTTTAATCATGAAATTGTTATTTTTTTGTCAATGAAATTATTTCCACATACGTAACTAGATGGCGTTAACGCGGTTTTGAACTTACTATGGTTTCGTTCCAACTGGACGTATATAAGCATTTTTTATTCAGTTTCTTTTTTTTTCAATTTCTAATTTGTCAGGTATGAAATAGATGTCGGTGTCGGTACTGTCGTCTTAAAATCAGTTACAAAATCGTTTTCCACACAAAGACAGATTACTTAGAGGTGGTGAAGGATATAGTGGAGTAGACAAGAGATACAACGGGGAAGCGTAGGAGTAGGGGAGAGGGTGGGGGAAGGGCAAGAGTAGAGAGTCGAGTAGATATTTTGCAGGTAGAAAGTTTTATTTACACCATTTAGGTGGCAGACAAGCACACGGCCCACCTGATGGAAAGTGGTTACTGTGTTTTTTATTAAGTATGCAATACTAGGGGCGTAACACTCGCCCTTCTTGATGTCGCAAACAAGTACACGGCCCTCCTGATGGTAAGTGGTTACCGTAGCCTATGGGTGAGTGCAACACCAAGGGAGTCACACTTGTGCCGCCTTCCCTGTAAGAACTTAGAGCAGGGATGGCGAACCTTTTTTGTTGCTATCGTATAGCACGGGCGCATCTAAATACCTACTTTCTGATGGCACTGCTGGCGTGCCCACAAAGTTGTGCCACGTGCCATCTTTGGCACGCGTGCCATTGGTTGGCCATCCCTGGATTATAGCGTGGTGAGGGATATAGTGGAGTAGACAAGAGATACAACGGGGAAGGGGAAGGAGTAGGGGAGAGGGTGGGGGACCAGGGGAGTCACACTCGTGCTGCCTACCCTGTAAGAACTTAGATAATCTGTGCCGTTAGCGCAAAAGATAAGCCTTTGGTTTTCCCATTGACAGCACAAAGCACAAGCACAAGCTCCTCTCCAGTGAGCTTTGGTTACCCTACTCACCGTCGGAAACACAACACGGGGTTATTAAGCCGCGGCCTTCTGTAGAGCGGAGATACTTCCCCGGTCGGACTACTCGATTGAGACGAATATACCGTCGTGTAAGTACCTACCTCCTCGAGTCGAATAGAGAGGCGAGTACAATGCCTAATCAGCGTTCAACGCTCAACTTTCAGCACTATTTACAACACCACGCGATAAACGACATCCACGCGGGCGGAGCCGCGGGCAACAGCTAGTTGAATATAAAATCGTTTGACATACCACTCAAAAGATATAAAATTTATTTGCGGTAAGATAATCCGACGGAGCCCCGGGGCTCCTATTAATGGGTGGTTTTAAAGAAAAATAACCACGAAGGCTAAGGCGGGAGCGAAGCGGAGCGGAGCTCCCGCTTTAGCCTTCTAACCTAACCTATCCGAGTCGGGGTACTCTGAGTCGGAGTGTTAACTATACTAATGACGTTTTGTATATTATTAAACGTTAGATTAAATGATTTTCGATTACATAAACGTTATACCTATCAAACAACGATCGTATTGATGGAATTTAACAGCATAAGCATAATTATTCAGAAATTAAATTACTACAAGCAATCGGAAAAAAATAAAATTGTAAATGTTACTGTTCAAAATAAATGGTGGTGGTGGTTTAATATTCGTTAAAAAATAATTCTACTGTTTGAGAAGTTTGTTTAACAAAAAAGTGTGATTAAAAATTCATTAAATTGTGTTTCTGTGAAAAAGGTTTCATTCTAGTAAATTGTCTTTGAAAAAATAATATTCGAAATAAAAAAATACAAGGACCAAATATTATGTGAAACATTTTCTGGGAAACGAAATTCTATGAAATTTCTGTCTGCGAAACAAGGGGCTCCCGATGTTTTGTCATACGTTTTTTGTCAAACAAGAGTCAACCATGTATGTTTCTATACTACGATCGTGTTAATTCCCGTTAACATTATTGTATAGCTTAGAACGCGAGAGTTTAAAAGTTAATAAATACAATACTTACAGGATTATCTAATGATTTGCAATAATCCCAAGGATCACTCGTATCCTTAGCACCATCTATGACTACTAGCCAAAGACTTAGCATGACACATAAGACAGCCCAGACCCTCATTGTGTCAGAGTTGAGACTAGTATTATGAATAACTTTTGACTAGTCTATATTTATACCTAATTGATGACCTTGACGAAATTGAGGAAACAAAATACATGAATCGGTGAATAACCGTACAGAATGACATTATTACTAAGCGAATAGATAATTCTATCTACTCTCACAGGGTTGTCACTACGGCCCAACGAAGGAAAGGAACTCACTGAGGTGAAACAATTTTTCAATTGTTGTACGGAACAATAAAATTGGAAGGAAATTAGTACATTATTTTTTATATGAGACACGTCAAATTGACTTCAAGATGGCAAGCTGAAAACAAAGTGTTGGAAAAGAGGGTCACCGTTACAGTCAAAGTCAAAGTCTTTATTTCTCAAAATAGTGCAACACTGTTACAGCTTTTTGACGTCAAAAACTCCTTAAAACTAAGTTTACCACCGCTTCCTAAGCGCTAATGGAGAAGAAACGGCGCAACAAACTCCACTGCGGTATTTTACCCCGCGTTTACATACTGCCGCTCGCATTGCTCATCGTGTTGTCGGAAATATTCGCGCGATTAATGCCCTAGCGTTCACACACGCACATCATCGTGTTGGTCCGCATTACAGTATTCGCCCTGCAACGGAGACGGACGTAAAAATTATGGAGGACAACGCTGTAGCAGTGTACGCATTATGCTTTTACAGCATAGCGAATTAATTAAATAGATTATTAATAAAAACTATCACTTTCAAGTACTATACACTTTCCGTAGATCGATATAAATATTTTTAAAAGTAAATATTCGAGGAGCAATAACGAAAGCCGTGTTTACTGATTAGCGCCATCTAGCGGTCTCGTATAGTTCATCGCGCTAGTATTGCCGCTCCTTTGACTCACGCCGCCAAGCCGACATTCACAGCAATATACGCGGCAGTACTCGCGGCATGACGAATATACAATTCACACCACGTCTCTGCCCACTTCTCTCGCCACTTCCCTCGCTCTGCCGCGAGTATGTAAACGCAGCATTAAGGACGTCAGTTTACAAAAAAGGGTTTCTTAAGACTAAATATGAACGTATGTACATCAGTGGCGTAGCTAGGTGACCAAGGGCCCCGGTGCAGAAAGAAACAGGGGGCCCCCCTATTTTTTTTGGTTCCGAAAATTCCGTCGGACGTCACCTTACCGAAGTAAACGATGAGGTGGGCATATCCCCTACCGAGAGCATATCACTGGGGCACCCCGGCTGATTCTGGGCCATCTACGGTTTTAAATTGGCCTCCTCGGGTGTGAGAAGCACGGTGTCCAGCAGCCAGCAGAATTCTATGGAACTATGAAAAAAGGGACGAACATCGAACCGCGCGCCATTTATTTTCGTGTGCCTACAGAATACTTACTTAGCGTTAAACTCTACAGATCCCACACCCGTTCACATAGGCGATAATTTGGTCGACCACACGGACCAGGCTAAGTACCTGGGATCTGTACTTCATGTGACTGGTGAAATCGACTACAACGTCAAGGCACGCATTGCTGCCGCGTGGGCCAAGTGGCGAGAAATGACTGGCGTCACACGTGTGATCCCAAAATGCCAGTCACGTTGAAGGAAAAGAAAGAAAGAAAAGAAATACATTTATTGCAAAACACAACGCACATTACACAATACACAATTAGGGGGAGGTCATTAGGCCACGGAGGTCATGGAGATGAAAATGCTATGCAGCGTTACGCGTAAAGATCGCGTGACGAACTCTCGCATCCGCAGCAGCCTTCATGTCCGTGATATGGTGGATAAAATGCAAGAGAGCCGCCTTCGCTGGTGCGGGCACGTCTTGCGGCAACCGCCAGGCTACGTGGGTAACAAATGCCTGGCAATGGCGCCCCCGTCGGGTCCAGGTAAAAGGGGTAGGCCCAAGAAGTCCTGACTTGATGTCGTGCAGGGTGATATGCGTGCGAATTTTTCTCACTTTCATGGACGCCCAAGATCGAATGAAGTGGAGGAGGAAGAGCCGGAAGGCAGACCCTGAGCTCCGAGGTCATCTTGGCCACGGATGCAATTAGGAAAATGTGTCTATATGCAGATGATGATGATTTCGTGTTTATATCGAATCGACATAAACATTCGGTGAAGGTGTTTAGGCCTTAATCAAACCAACTAAAACTGTATGCAGTCTCGGGTCTCAAGCGCCGGAGTGTAAGCGGAACCAATAAGAAAATTCCATTGCACCTCGACAGACCCCGGGCCATATACGACTTTGAGATGGCCCCTCAAATATGGGAACCAACGATATCTCCATCTGCCCCAGAACCATCACACCCCCTTACTTTCCACTGCGACAATTGCTAATCAGAGTTACACGTGGAAAGTTCATAGTTGGCCATAGGCCGCAGCGTCTATGCCATCTTGAGACAGGCTGCTGCTGTCTCCGTTACCCAGGGTGCACAAATGGTCTTCAATAGAAGACCAGCTATTATCTCTCTAGTCGAATGTCTAGCATTAAGCTTGGGGGCTCAGGGGGGCTTCCAAGCTAGCTGCAAATGTGATGGCGAATCTTTCAACGAGACAATACTGCATAAAATTCCCAGCAAATGAGCACTGATTAGAGTTGTGCTACAACCCATTTTCACATTCCAAAATTAAGCCTTTTTTGGTAGTTCAATATAAGATTTGTTAGCTTAGAGTTTTGCTTCAAACAGAGCGCTCGTGGCTAAAGGAACTGGCCGATGTTCATCAGATCATTTCTAGCTCGGGCTTGAGGGGGCCCCCTGAGCCTGGGGGCCCTGGTGCACCGCACCACCTTGCCCACCCATAGCTACGCCAGTGATGTACATTTGTTTCACGTCAAGAGAGCTCCCTGAGAGAATCTCTCTTGCCTAAACAATAAATGGCACGTACTTCCCTTTTTTTTTGTAATATAAAGATAGTCTCTAAATCTGCCGCATTCCCCCAAAGTAGTACTTTTTCCTAGAATAGAATATATTGTTTTGTCAAAGTAAGTGGCATACGACCACGGCTATCCTAGATATTTTCTTGTTTAATACTTTTTAGAGCGTGATTTTTTGAGTAGTCGGGTTTTAGTTTCAAACTTAATTTTTTATTTATTTTATTTTGGACTACGCAACAGCTATAATTTATACATATTTGAAAGGTGCTAATTGAGTTCTTTAATTTCATACTAAACACGGCATATTTATCTCAAATTATTTTTTTAACATAGTACTTGCGCCACATTAGATTCAGTGACACGTTATATAGCCTATAACCAGCGGACGATCAAGACGCTTCTAACGATATATTATACACGTACACGTACCCTGTTACGATGGTGGCACTCAGCTTAACGGCCTCATGAGATACGTTTTCAAGCCCCATTTAACGACCCCGGGACTGTAGGAAGATGCAAATATGTGTTGCTACTGGTAAGGAATTCCAAGTCTTAATGGTGTGGCAGAAGAAAGAGTCGCCGAACCGCTCGGTAAGAACCAGGTTCGGCATATTCTGCACCGTATGCGGGTGGCATCTAAGTCCTGCACGTGTTGTCCTATATAGGAAAGGAGAGGGTGGGATTAATTGGAAGAGCTCATCAGAACCTCGCCACCTATTACGTGGGATCGAAAATCATAGTAAGCAAAATGTGGCCTCTATAATAAATAGTACAATATGAAAAAAATGGCGCTAGCGCTATGAAATATGTTACGAAATATTATTACTAAATAATATTAAATATTCATAATTTAAAGCCAATGTAAATAAAATATTTCAGTTGATTTCAGTAAAATTTATTTATTGGTCGTATCAAATTATTTCTTGGAATTTGGAGAGAATTATATAAATTAATATGTATATAAAATTATATCTGGGAGAAAATTTGTGCATATAGGAGAAACGACTTTCGGAGAACGGTTGCAGAATCATTTATTTTGTGGCATAGAGTAAAGTAATACATCGGAAATACTGGCCATAGAGTAAAGTAATACATCGGAAATAGAGGGCCCTCTCGTGAGTTTTTTATGTCACCCACCCAACTTCTATCAGAAGAGAATCTACCGCCATCTATTAATCATATTCCGACAACTGCTGTTATTATACCATACATACCTATATTGTGCATACCTACATACATACTACATGCATTGGATATATGGATATATAACCCAAAACCGCTAGGCCTGTTCCTTTACGTTGAATTCATTAAAATTCAACGTAAAGGCCGCGCCGGTTTTAAGTTATGAATTATGACATACTAACTGACATTTTGTGTAAATGACAGCAGGTCTGTTTTACCGACTCAACATGCGGCGCCATCTATCGATCTTTGGAACCAGAGCCACAATTTATAATGACAGCTGGTCTGTTTTATCCGTTTAGTATGGGTAGAAATGGTATAGATGTCCCCTATGGATGTCCCTTTTAAACTACTACCACAGATAACATAATACTAAAGTACTATGTAGGGAAGTTTCCGAGGGCTGATACTGGCGCAAGCGTCAGAAGTCAGAACAGTGTCAAATCTTGTTTATACAAAATGTTTATATTTTTCGTAGTGTTTTTGTAAAATATATATATAAATAGTGTAAGTGATTAAAATGAATCAAAACTCTAACGGCAGTGACAATGTGGATATGTGTTCAGGTCAATCAGCTTCTGTTTTAAGTAACTTCGTGCGCTGCCCATACTGTTCCCAGGCCCGGTTCTTCAAAGGTGAGCGGGGCTTGAAAGTGTATATTGGCAAAATCCACAAATGTCAACATGTACTTCCAAGTCCCACGATCTCCGTAGATAGTGGAGTTCCACCTAACACCTCCCAAATTCCTTTTTGGCAATCTTTAAGTGAAATGAAAAATTCCGTCCCGGTTTTAAAAAGAATTCCCAGAGGCGCAAGGCCTTCGGTGGCTCAAAAATTGGCAAATTGCATCAAACATGTCGTTAGTGTGAACTCCATATCGGCCTGGGAGCAATTGTTAACCTTCCCTTACAGAATATTACACATTAGAAACAATAGTACACAAAGATCTTTGACAACCCAAATTAAAGAAAATTGTTCTAACAACACGTATCATTTTGAATCCAAATTAAACCGTACCTTTAACCCTCAATCCAATAGGGTATAAATACATTGAAAATAAAATAAGGGAAGGTGATATCAGGGGCGCGTCGAGGTTGCTTTTTAGCAGCGATGTGGTGGCACCTTACTCTCCAGACACGCTCGCGGGTCTGCAGAGTAAGCATCCACCGGCTTCAATTGATCTCTTTCCCAGAACCACCGAGTGATGACACTGAAACTCTCAGTATTACTGCCAAGGACGTTTTCACAGCCGTTTGCTCCTTCCGGAGTGGATCTGCTGCTGGTCTTGACGGCCTGACCCCCCAGCATCTTAAAGATCTAATGTGTCCGAGCGCTGGGGAGGTTGGCGATGCCCTTCTTTAGTGAACTTGATGCTCTCCGGCAATGTGGACGAAGGTATCATTCAAATATTATACGGGGCCAACCTATGTGCTGCGTAAAAGGGATGGTGGCATTCGTCCCATTGCCGTAGGAAGTACGTTACGGCGGTTGGCAGCCAAAATTTGCTGCAAGTACTATAGTACCGAGCTTGCAGCAAAATTCCAGCCCCTTCAACTTGGTTTCGGTTCGAAAGGGGGACTTTCGACGTACTTTGGCAGCGGTGAAGGTGAGGTCATTTTGAAGGTTGACCTGAGGAATGCCTTCAATTCAGTGAATAGGGATACCTTGCTGACCCAAGCAAAATTAGCAACACCTCATATATATAAATTCCTTTGGCAGTGCTATAGACACCCTACAAAATTAGTTTATAAGGATCATCTTTTGGAATCAGCAGTTGGTTGCCAGCAAGGTGACCCTTTGGGACCAGCCATCTTCAGTCTAGCAATACATCCCATCATACAACAGTTAAATTCAAAATTCAACATCTGGTACCTAGATGACGGGACTTTAGGGGGTGATGTACACAGTGCTACAAGATTTAGAACTCATGAAAAATAAATTTCAATCCATTGGCTCCCTTCGGCCGCCGACGAAACCATGCTACGTAACTGGTTACGTGAGAAGAATTATTTCTCTTGCTACGAAACCAGTTACGTACAAAGAGGATTTTTTCTTCCTACGGAACTAGTTCGTACGACCGCCTACAAAACCAAATGTACGTAACCAGTTACGTGGAAAGAATCATTTTTCTTGCTACGAAACCAGTATAGGACATATCTTTACTTTTGTGGAAAAGGGACAAAGCACATTTTTGTATTTTTTAACGCTAAGGCCAGCTATTGGCTATAATTTTTTACCTTTTTTACCTTATACTATATTAAGTGTGAAATATAGCACTCTCTTTTGTCCACTTGAAATGGACAAGAAAATGAAATCAGAGTTAAATTAAATTTACTTTTATTAAATAAACCAATATTTACCACTGCTAAAACTAAACATTATAACTCCTAAGTTTTAAATGTACATACGGTGTACATTTTGAAACTACGAATGAAAAAAATAAGGACAAATAATTTCTAAACAATGGCCGACAGTGATTATGTCCGCGTTTAATTCATCGAGCGAATTTTTAATTTCACTGTCGATCTCCATGTAATTTTCAGATTTCTTTCTGTGAGCTTTACTTTTGAAAATGTCAGCAACTTTCGTTTCTTTGCTCAAAACTTCTAACAGTTGGCCCAGTGAAGGATTAGTTCGTCCGATGTACCGGTTAATTCTACTGTGCCAACCCTCAATGTAATTAGTAGTCCTGATTTTCTCTTTATCGCAACTGCATAATACCGGAAAGTTTGATTTCTTTGGCCACTGAGTCTGGAAGTATTTATTGAAATCGTCAATTTTCTTATTTGATGGGCTCTTCGACATAACATACTCATATCCGCATTCCAAATATTCAGGAGGCAATCGTGCTAAGCCGATACATCTTGCTACGTGACGCTTTTGTGTACTTAACGTTATTTTTAATTCCCTTGCTTTCCGCCAGAGACATCTGCTGTAGTGAAAATAGCAACCCTTGATTTCTATACCACAGTACACATTTTGCACAGCTTTGATTACAGCTGACTTAAAATCAATGGTAATCTTTGTTGGCTTCCAATTCGGAAATGACGATTTAATAAGTTGAAATAATATATCATAAGTTTTCATATTTTTGTCAGGTACCTAATAAACAATAGATGAGAGGGAATATGGAGTTATTCTGTTTTTTAACTCCGTGGACTGTATATAGTAGTTTGAAATTAGGGGGGCAGGACTTGAAAGTGCCATCTGCCAAGATATGTTCAAAATCACCAATTAAACTTCTGATTCTAGGAGAACAAAACAAAATAATTCTCTTGCCGGTATCATCATCATAATAATCGGCTAATAGAAAATTCTTACATTTCTCTGGTATGACTACTTCACTACTTGAGGAAAATCGCATTTTACTTGTGCCTAACACTCTATTACGTGCGTTGATAATACCAGTTTTAATACTATTAAACTTCGGAATATTCGCAATCATATGTATACCGTCATCTTCTAAGGAATAAACCACGTCATCATATTGTTTTTGGATCGAAATAAAATTACAACTCGCTCTGTCTTTCAACCGGTCAAGCTCTAATAAAATTTTATTTCCAGCTATGTTTTGTAGACACTCTGAACAATGTTGAGTGTTTTCTTTGACAATTTCATTTCAGTCATTTAAAGTAACATGTCCAGAACAGCCCCTGTTATTCTCATAGCATAGCCAGAATGAATTACCGTTACGATAAATCTTTTTACGGTGGTATCGACGACCATTATAGAGTAATGAAACTCCTCCTTTTCGAGTTGCAATAAATTGAACTTCTCTGGAACCACTCATTACAATTACAGTGAATATTAATACCGATAGAAAATTATTTACTGCGTGTGAATGTATTATATCAATTTTATCATTAAAATTTCTAGTTGATACTTCAATAGATACATAAGTGTCAGACAAATTACGTTTTACAAAAGATATTAACTATAAACAGCCAGTCATGTTAGAAAAGAGTACCTATTTAACATTGTACAACAGATCTTGATTTTGGTATACTGAAGCTGGTAAGCTGAAGGCCCACGGAAGGACACAGGCTACATTTTATGTCGCTATTCCCCCGATGAAATAGCGAAACCACGATAAATATAGTCAGTAGAAGCCTATTGAAAAGAATATTCTTCTTTCTACGAAACCAGTTCCGTAGGAAGAAAAAAACCTCTTTGTACGTAACTGGTTTCGTGGCAAGAGAAATAATTCTTCTCACGTAACCAGTTACGTAGCATGGTTTCGTCGGCGGCCGAAGGGCATTGGCTTACAACTCAACTCAGACAAATGTGAAATCTTTATTAGTGACACTACAGACAGACCCTCGACTATACAAAAATTTAACCATTTAGCTCCCAATATCAAAATTCTGGAGAAAGCTTCTCTGCGCCTCCTGGGGTCCCCAGTTCTAGAAGATGGATTTCATTCATTTATTGAGGAAAAAATTCAAAATTTTGAAAATATTGGAGATCGTTTACAAAAAATAAGTGTTCATTCAGCCTTTACTATACTTCGGTTTTGCCTTTTTGTCCCTAAATTTACTCATGCACTTCGTTCATCCCAATTTTGGCAACATTTGACACTTTTGGCAAAAATTGACAACATTCTTCAAAACACTCTCAGCGAAATTCTAAATGTGGCCTTGAACGACCGAGCCTGGCTCCAAGCGTCCTTACCAGTTCGCTTAGGTGGTCTCGGCGTTCGCAAAATTTCTGATGTTAGCCTTCCAGCATTTTTGTCTTCGGTCCACGGCACTGAGGAGTTAACCAGGAAAATTCTTATAAATACACAGGTTAACTCTGAGGTGTCGTGCAAGTCCGATGCCATTAATGCTTGGAAGGTTGCTTGTCCCAACACTGAATTGCCTGATAACCTTTTCTCCCAGAGACAATGAGATGCGCCGCTCTGCAAGCTGGTAAGAGACAGTTTGATACGCACGTCTTCCCATGTTTCAGAGCGTGCGCGCCTGTTGGATGTGGGGGAATGGGAGTCAGGTCTCTGGATTCAGGCACTTCCATCGCCCAACATAGGTACTATGTTGGACGATACTACTTTCCGCCTTGCCACTTGCCTTCGCCTAGGAGCGCCGTGCGTTTCTCCCCATCGTTGCCACTGCGGTGAAGCTGTCGACAGCCTTGGGCACCATGGCCTTTCATGCAGCAGAAGCGCTGGGCGTCTGTCGCGACACGCCTGCATCAACGACAGTATCTGCCGTGCTCTTGCCACTGCTGGCGTGCCAGCCATTCGTGAACCTAATGGGCTGGCGCGTGAGGATGGCAGGAGACCGGATGGTATGTCGTTGCTGCCTTGGAAAATGGGTAGGCCTTTGGTGTGGGATGCAACATGCGTCGACACCCTTGCGCCTTCTCATCTTTCAGGCACAGCAGGCTGTGCCGGTGCTGCTGCTGCATCTGCGGAAAACCTCAAACGGCGCAAATACTGTAATCTAACAGGTGATTATATATTAGAGCCGTTTGGGGTTGAAACGTTGGGGACATGGGGCCCAAGTGCCCGCTTTGTCTACAAAGATTTGACAAAGCGGCTGATCGACGCTACGCGTGACCAGAAGGCTGGTTATTATCTTGCTCAGAGAATAAGCATTGCCATTCAACGTGGCAATGCTGCCAGCCTTCTGGGAACGTTACCGGTCGGTGATGATGTGGAGGAATTTCACGACGCATTATGCATGTAAATATTTTATTTATTCAATTTTAGTTTATTTTAGTAATAATAGTTTGTAGTGTTAAAAAAAAAAAAAAAAGTACAATATTATGTACAAATATTTGCACTGAGCGGGAGTCGAAACCGTGCGCCCTGCCAGCGCTCGGGTTCAATTCCCGCGTGTTCCACCGGTGACATTCAGCCTATGATCTTTGAAGAATATAGTTCTCCGTCTGTGATGAGTGTGATGACTACCTGACATCTGTTGGCGTATCGGTGACATTTCAAGTTGGCACAACATTGACTGGCACTGACACACTGGAACATAACAAATAATGCATACAACTCCAGATAGGTACGTATCTTGGACCTAAAATGTAGTCAAAATGTGCCCTATATGCGCACTTGCGCAGTACACATTTCTTGGGTGTCTTTTGAGGACAGCATGTGCTACTGCGGTGGACAAATTCACCAAACAAAGATTATTAACACGTTGAACGCCGCACGAAAAATCGAGGTTTTCCGTTCAGGCCACAGGACTCACCGGTGAGCCTTCCCTTACTGTTCCGTTCAAGCCACGTAGGTCACCCGTGAGCCTTTTGACAGGTCTAACGAAAACGCTTCCCACAAGCCACAGATTGCAGTTATCAAACAAAACGTATGTAGGAATGAGCCGCGAGGCCCTGCAGCGTATTCGGACGGCGTGGTTTTGAAATCCGGTAAAAACTTGTAAGATTTTTTCGAGGTTCTTGTAAGATGCAAGGGTCGTCCTACGATTCAGTAGAAATTGTTATTTTGATTATGGAGTGTGAATCGAACTAATACATAATTGCGAATATTTTTATTCAAAATATAATAGGATATTATATTTTCTTCTTCACCAAATAAAAAACTCGCATTACGTTTTATATAAAATCTTGTTTACAACATTTTATATTAGAATATTCAAAAAGTCTTGGAATGGAATGGAAAGGGGACTTTTGTCCGCACTTAAACTCCTTTTTGAAGACTGCAGGCTATAGTAGCCAGCCTAACACCGCCCAGAAGCGCAGAAGCTTACTGGGTGCTTCACAGGCTTCGCGGAGCGACCTCACTGTGCCGAGGATTCGAGAACGTTGGGGGGCTACTGCCTCGCATTCTAATACTACGTGGGCAGTCGTTTCCACGGCGATGAAGCACCCCCGACGTAGAGGGCTACCCGTGATCAGGATGGCGTAAAGGTGCTTGTTTAGGTGACAGTGACCTGTTATTGTCCCCAGAATTGTTTCGTAAGCCGGTTGGTTCAATGATGGCAAGGCCACTTTTGACTGGCTGCAATCTGTGGTTTCTGCCCATCTTTGGATGTGTAGTTCGGCAAATCTCTCACGCAACCAGTTGCGGATCTGTGAGAAAGGTATCGGTAGTAATGGTAGTGGGCCATTCAACGACATGAGCCTCTTCACGCCAGTTAATTCGCGGCATCGTTGCCGTAGGACCCACTGTGCCCTTTTATCCACTGTAGCGTTACTACGTTGTTGGTGGATAGCTTGTGTAAAGCTGCCTGACACTCCGCTATTAGTATGCTGTTTGGTTATTTGGTGGTCTAGTGCTTTCAGGACAGCTGTGCTGTCGGTGAGGAGTCTTATATTTAAGCCCCTCACCTCCAGTCTGTTTCTTTCCGTCGCAGCTGTTGTTATGACGACAAATTCAAATTGGGAAATCGAGCCGTGTTTGCCCAGTGGTAAGTGGATGTTTAGGCCGAGGTCCAGGGAGTGTACGCCTGCTCCTGAAACATTTTCTATTTTGGAGCCGTCAGTGTACACGCGTACCTCTTCGAAACCGGAGTAGTCCTTATCCTCAAAAAGTCTCTAAAAATCGCATTTATGACAGGAGTCCAGGCTGCCATTCACCGCATGAAGAACCAGAAAGCTGTGGGACCCGACGAAGTCCCCATCGAAGCTTGGAAGGCAACGGGTGCCCGTGGTGTGAGCATCTTCACAAACCTATACAACCGCATACTCTTCCCCGGTAAGATCCCGAGCCAGTGGAGACTGAGTATCATCACGCCAGTCTTCAAAGCTAAGGGATCGGTGCAGTTACCGCGCGCCGCGGTTTAAAGATAATCTCTCCCACCATGAAGCTCTACGAGCTGATAATCGAATCCCGGATCCGAAAGGAGAGTGCACTTTCGGAGTGTCAGTGTAGGTTTCGCTCGAGGCACGGGACCGTGGATCCGGCGTTCGCCCCAAGGATTGTGCGGAGAAATACAGGGCCAAGAACACGCCCCTGCACTGCCTATTCCTAGACATACAGAAGGCCTTCGACTGTGTTCCTCGCGCGGTGATACGCGCAATACCCACCAGGGGTATTGCGGTCCAAAGATGTTCCAGAGGCTTACATTGACACTATCCAAGACATGTACCACGATTCCAATTCTGTGGTTTGGACCGCTGTTGGCGACATGAAAACCTTCCCCGTTACCGTCAGGATACACCAAGGATCCGATTATCTGAGCTCCGAGGTCATCTTGGCCTCTGATGCAATCAAGAAAATACGTCTCTATGAAGATGATGATGAATCACAACTATGGCAGTTTTTAATACTGATTCGACCAATCCAATGTTCCTTTGGCTTTGGAGGGCGGGTGAGCCGCGGGGTGACCCCGCGGCCCCTGGCAACGGAAAAATTGATATTCCTTCGTAGGAGGCCACGGGACCCTCATGTGAGCCTTTTGCTATATCACTGAAACTAGACGGCAGAAGTCGCTAATTTTTATTTTCTACACGTTTTATAGCATTTTATTGACTTTGGGATGAAAATCAGAAGTTGTAAAAAAATACGGTTTCGTGATTTTTGGCGTGGCTCAAACGGAAAAGTACACTAGGCTCACCGGTGGGCCGCGTGGCGTTCAACGTGTTAAAACAATCCGCGGGCCCCATAGCCGTTTGTCTTGCGATTTAGGTCCATGATACGTGTCTGGAGTTATACCTTAATTACGGTGCAAGCAATTACCTACCTAGTATGGATGCAAGCAAGATGATGGTAAGACCCAGTAGCTAGGGGTTCTTTAGCACGATCCCGCCGGCTTGCTATGCAAACCAAGGCCGTGGTGGAGATGTCTTACAATAAGAGGTAAAATATTTTTCCACCAGCTACCCTTCAGCAATGGTAGGACCTCACCTGCAAGTCGGTGCACCTGTTAAACAACGAACTAAGCTCTGGTGCAGGTTCTCCTCTCGGGATTAAGAGGTCATATGGCAGTCTCTCAAAACATCTTTCTTTCATAATGCTGACAAGATCACCATGTCGGCCACAAGAAGTCTTAGAAGCACCTTCAGTAACATCTATATTCACTACCCAAAGACTGAATAAGACACATAACACAGACCAGAGACTCATTGTTATACTAAATACTAATTTGTAGACTAGCCTGTATTTATATCTAACAAATAGCCTTGATAATGTCGACGACCCAACTGCGGCTAAACACATAATGCCGAAGATACTTTCTCGACTTTTGGCGATTTTGCGACTAATACTTTTGGCATTTACCACTTTGGCATTTGGTTCATTGTTATTAAAACGTAGATCGTGCGTTATTTATAACATTTTAATGCCCTGCTATGGCTATTGCCGCAATCCATAAGAATCTATTCGAGGGATAAAAGGTAGCCTGACTATAAAATCTATCCCTGGGCTAAATTTCGGTTGCTTTTGCTCACGTGATTCAGCTGGCAACTATAGTCAGAATTTTAATTCGATTCCAGATTTGACATTAGCTATTAACAGTTTATAAGTTTTTATAACTGTTGAAATTGTCAAATCTGGAATCGAATTAAAATTCTGACTATATGCATCTTCACAAACTTAACTCTACAGTAGGTTCTAATAACAACATACAAGTGTATTTGTTCTAAAATTCAATGTTTAACACACCCGATGATGTGTGGCAATATGACGAGGGCACCTCTAGTGTTCCACACGTCCACAGGCCACGGTAACCACTTTGTATAAGTATAAGGTGAGCCGTGTGCTTGTCTATCATCTAAGTGGAATAAAACCCTTATGTTTGGCTTTTTCTTCTATCCCCCAAAGGTTTACTGGGAGAAAACTCAATCCTGAGTTACGCTGGCCTTTGTACATTGATTGAGGTACAAACGCTGGATTCTTGGGGTCAAAGTGCCCGACGCTACCCGTGACCAGAGGGCAGGTATAGTCCTTGTAAGAAGGACCAGTACTGCCATCCAACATGTTAATGCCGCCAGCCTTCTAGCCATCCTCCGGGTTGTCGTCCAAAGGGAGGAATTCTTGGACATTTGAACCCTGAACCTGCAGGTGTGTAGGTATATTATGTATATTGTTTTCATATTTTTATGTATATAATGATGTAAATAGTCGTGTTTTAAATAAATATATCTTTGCTAAACAAAAAAAAAGAACTTGATTGCATTTTTTTTAATTCCATTTGTATTTTTAGAAAACATAATCATCTAAACAGGCTTGCCTTTGTAGTAGGCACCTTACTTCACCTTAGCGTGATTGCCGATTGCAACCGAGGTTTTCATCACATGAATGTATGGGATATGACTTAGGTATATGACAGTCGTCAATCAATCAATTAGCCTACTGCAGTCCACTACTGGATATAGGCCTCTCCCAATATGCGCCACGTTTGCCGATCCTCCGCCTTCCGATCCTTGACAATTGTCACGTCAAGATACGTGTGTCATTCACTATTATTTTATACAATACGCCGGATAGCGAATTGCCACTTGTCTAAGGGAGTAGAACAGTCAGAACGGGGTCCGTTTATTCCTTCTCCTGTTTATGGTTTGAGTTATACGGGGTTTACAGGAGCGACGGTCGTATGACCTTCTAACCCGAGAGGAAGACCGCCGCCAGAGACTCTCCCGTCAGTCAGCAGGTGTACGTGTACCGTTTATAAGTAGATGGAGTTGGATTGGCTCCGAAGGCTTTGGTGGCCCTAAACACCCTTGTAGAAGTACGGTCTTATGTTGCAATAACAAGTTGGCATCCTTACAGACTATTAGACATGCGCGACGGTCCGTCGTTAACTAAACACAATGCGACTGAAATATTGTATAGAAATGGCGACGCGACGATCAAACTATCGCTTTGTATTAGAAGGATGTCTAATGCGATTCGCCATAAGGGTTTCAGTGACTCTAAAAATGAAAACATAAAAATATTTTCATGGTATTCGACATACTTGTAAAAAAGTTATTTTTTATTACAAGAGAGCATGTATGGGAGGAGCATGTATCCTACCTGTTATGACTTACAGTGCCGAAACGTGGCCACTGAAGGTGGGGTTAGTCCACTACCTGAAAGTTGCGCAGCGGGCTATGGAGCGTGCTATGCTTGGAGTTTCTTTGAAGGATAAAATTCGCAACGAGATCATTCAACATAGAACTAAGGTTACTGACATAGCTCGCAGAACCAGCAGGCTGAAATGGTAGTGAAAAGAACGTGTTTAATAGCACGAATAACTTAATATGCCTATTGTATGGTCATTTGATGCATTTTCGTATTTAAATAAATAATTTCAACTTGTAATACTTGTTTGTTACTTATACAAAATTTTCATTCAAATTTAACTTTTTTTTATCTCTAAGTACAGAAAAAAAATTCAAACCTCATTCTTTTAAAATATGGCCCATCGCCATTGTTAGATGCGCGCGCATAGGAAAACGAATTAATTTGTAGTATTGTTTATTTAGTATTTCTAGCATTATTTTATGCGCAAGTGTGTTGTAAAACGTCGTAAGCCACGCGTGAGTATGATGATTACCGTCCTCGGCTCTCTTAAGACCCTCGCCTGATGGTTCAATGGTGCCTCGGCGGTAATCACCAACTTTACTCACTTGTACCATAATGTACCTACTAATACATTGTCACATACCTCAAGAAATAGATATACTTACTTATCTTCGGCACGGCTAAAGATGTTCTGCCAACATTACGATTCCGGTAAACTCCGCTGCGCTACGTGGAACATAGGCACATTGACCGGTCGCACGAGGGAGTTGGCTGACGTACTCTGCAGGCGGAGAGTGGCCGTGGCGTTCCTGCAGGAGACTCGGTGGGGTGGCGCTAGCTCCATGCACATTGGGGAAGGATACCAGCTGATGTACACAGGTTTAAATAGATTTTCCATGAATAATTACAACCCGTCTAAATCACCTTGTCTTTGTAAACTAGATTATTTTAAAGCATTAAATTCTGATAGGCCATGATGCATCATGTAAAACTTATTAGGTTGCCTTATTATTTATGCTATGCTTTTACACAACTAGACATTTGTGCATTGATTTATCATATTATTATGTAGATTTCAATATAATTATACAATAATGAAGAGTTGTGGAAATACCTTAAACAGGTTTTACGATATACGAAAGGCACAACAATCTGGGGGCACGGCAGTGCCCCCGCCAAGTCGAGCAAAAAAGAGCGGCACGGCCGTAACACTATTTTCTCGAAGCACTTCAGGCCATTTTCGACCCCCTAGAACTTCGTTGTGGATAAACCTAGAAGCCTGAATCTAGGTAGGCACTGTAAAAAAACTTTATATTTCAAATTTCATTCAATTTGAACCAGTAGTTTAAGAATTATAACTAGTCAAAGTTTGCAAATTTTGTCACTCACTGACTGACCGATCATCAAAATTCTAAGGCACTTCTAGCAGACGTAGAAGCCTCAAATTTAGAAGATAAGTAGTGTTTAGTGTACAACTCAAGGGAAAATTAAAATATTCTTCAATTTCAGCAATTTCACCAACTGCATAAATAACTTTGTAATCTCCTTATAAATATATGGGATTACAAAGTTACATTTGCAGTGAACGTTTCAGTGTACATGAATCCATCCATACTAATATCAGTCTAACGAAGTATTATAATAAATGCGAAAATAACTATCTGAGCGTCTGTTATTTGTTAGTATTACGCTAAACTAGTATCTGAATAAACTTGATTGATTTGATTGGGGGTAGGAGTGGGAGTGGGAGTGGGAGGGAGTAGGAGTGGGAGTGGGAGTGGGAGGGAGTAGGAGTAGGAGTGGGAGTGGGAGTGGGAGTGGGAGAAACCGGAAAGTTAATCTACAAAAAGAACTGAAATCCCATCAAAAACAATACTTGTAAAAAAATGCCAAGCCTCGCCACCCTCGGTTCTTCTACCGCAAAAAGTTGTGAGATCCATGTAATACCAAGTTGGTTATTTTTATTCAGTCCCTACTTCAGATACCCTCTGTCCTAAGTTATTTACGTAATAAGTTTTTATGTGTTGAATATAATAAATTGACTTGGCCATCGTATGAAAACATAATGTATAGCACATCACAATAATTACATTAAATAAGATTGTTTAGTGCGATTGCCAAGTCAATTTATTACATTTAAAACATAAAAGCTTATTACGTAATAACTTAGGACAGAAAGTATCTGAAGTAGGGACTGAATAAAAATAACCGACTTGGTATTACATGGATCTCACAACTTTTTGCGGTAGAAGAACCGAGGGCGGCGAGGCTTGGCATTTTTTTACAAGTATTGTTTTTGATGGGATAGTGTTAAAGTTAACGTACCACAAGTGCGATTGTAAACAGTTAATAATAGTATAAACCATTATTAACTGTTTCTGATTGAGGTGGCGACGAAATAGACTGAAAAAGCACAACAGGCTATTTGTTTAAAGTATTTGACAATATAACATAACATAAACTCACGCCTGTATCCCCGAAGGGGTAGGCGGAGATGCTAGCACCCACATTTCGCCGTTTATGTTTAGGTCCCAATGTAATAGGTGGCGAGCCATTAACCGGGCACTGCGATAAATATAGGTACACACATAACTTCGAAAAGCATCGAAAAGTCATTGATGTGTGCCATGGTAAACCTGGGATCGAACCGGCAGTATTTGACAAGAAGTGTATAATTTCATGGAATACACGAAAACAAAATACTGTTGCTGTTTCCTCAATGGAAGCTGAATATAATGGCTTTGAAGCTGTAAAGGAAGCAGTCTAGATGAAATCGTTATTAAATTCATGCATTTCAATCCAAATAAAAGAGTCTATCGCAATTTATAAATAAAGTTGTATTTCTATTGCGAATAACCCTACAAATCATAAATCAAAACACATAGATATTAAATACTATTTTATTAGTGAACAAATCGCTAGTAAAATGACGAAGTTAGATTACATTTCCGCAGAAAACAACTAGCTAACATGTTTACAAAAGCGATACCTACATTCCCAGAAATTCATAGAATTATAAGAAATAAGTAATATGAATTTGTTAAATAGTGTACCTATTGATTTATTATTTATTGGTATTCTTAAGAAACCATATTATGTGAACTGACGTCCAAAAAATGCAGCAGTGGAGTTTGTTGCGCCGTTTCTTCTCCACTAGCGCCTAGGAAGCGGTGGTAAACTTAGTTTTAAGCTAAATTTGACATCATAAAGCTGTAAAAGTCTTGTACTATTTTGAAAGATGTAGAATATGAATTTGTATATTATGATTGAGATTGTTATACAGTTATAATATAAATTGCATAAAATAAAGTGATTCTATTTTGTATACTTGCATTTTTGAGGAGTACTGTTGGTAGTTAACAAAAATCCAAGCCTCTATTTTGTATACTTATAGCTATATTATAAGAACTGTATTGAATAATGTAAAATCATTCTTTTCATTCATCTTTCACTTTGGTGTCGAACACGAATATTATGTTGATATATAATAAATCAGACTGTCGACCAGTAAGGACTTGTTTTCCGTTCTCCTGCGCTATATCAATACATCAGGTTCACCACCATCATCATCAGTCTCCGGCTGAGTGTTACACCTGTCTCGGAATTTTCCCAAATTCCCAACTTTCTCCCCTTCAACACATGTTAAGTCATTACAACAATCCCTGTTATTTTGACACTGAAACAAAACCAATAGCTACATTATACTATTCTATAATTATAAAGTGGTCGTGTCTGTCCATTGGAGATATTAAAAAAAATTACTGAGTTATGTACTTATATTATGTTAACGATACTGAACACGAAAATATATTTTTTAATTTCCTGTCTGTTTGTCTGTCCGCGATGGACGCAAAAACTACTAAACAGATTTTGATGCGGTTTTTTTTTTGTTATAAAGGGCTTGGTCAGACTTAGGGGGGAAGGCATAGGCTTCTATAATAAATTGCCTGAATCGGTCCTTGGTATGCCTGAAAACCAATTTAAAACTTAAGTAAAAACCACCCTATGTAAAAAAGCGCGATCTTCTGTAGAGAGCGCAGGTACTTCCCCAGTAGGACTGCTCGTTTGGGACGGATATACCGTCGTGTCCTTAGAGTATAAATTGCTATAGAGCGCGTCTTACAAGTATGAACTGCTATCACGGGTATGATATGAACAGCACCGAGGCTCCTGGCTCAACCTCAATCAGTAGCTGAACAATACCCGTCAAAATTACTTCGCAAATTATGTTTAATTCGATATGTTAAATCAAAATTTTATACAACATCGTATATTTGTAGTAATATCGATGCCAAAATACCGCAAAATGACGCCATTTTTCATCAAATCGAACAAAAAACTTCATAACAACAAACTACATTAATCAGTGCATCTATTGATATTTTCGGTAATGCATGAAACGTTACTACGAGTATAAGTGCGCTATACCATCGCAAAGTATCTGCTAACACTCGTCGCCAAAGACCTGAGTGACAGGCGCGCTCTATATATTAATGTATACTTTAAGGTCGTGTCCCACCTCCTGCGGGCTATGCCAATGACATGCTAGTAACGGTGAGTGGTGCTAAGCACCACGAAGCGACGCGACTTCGATGCTCTCTCTTCTTTTAACTGTACGTTACGTCATCTAAATTAGGCTTCAGTGCTCAAAGCAAACATCTTGAGCTGTATGCGAACTTCTGCAACCTGTACATTTTATTAAAATGCCGGCATCTAGGACCCTACTAAGAGTTAACCTCACAACTGTAAAAGCTCTGGCTTTATCCATTAAGATTCGGGTTTTTTTAATTAAATTAATTAATAGGTACAATATACAATAATGTTAACGGGAATTAACGCGATCTTGGTATACCTAGGTACATATCACAGGCTGATTTAAAACACAGGCAAAGGTATGTACGAGTATACCATGTTCGCGTTAATTCCCGTTAAGTATATGGAACGCGAGAATTTAAAAGTTAATAAATACATTACTTACAATTTGAAATCTTTTTTTGCAAGAACTCTCAGATTCATCTCGATAGTCTATATAACCTTCTATGATTACGAGCCAAAGACTTAGCATGACACATAAGACAGCCCAGACCCTCATTGTGTCAGAATGGTGTCAGAGTTGAGACTAGTGTTATGAATAACTTTTGACTAGTTTATATTTATACCTAATTGATGACCTTGACGAAATTGAGGAACCAAAACACATGAATTGGTGAATACCGTACAGAATGACATTATTTCTAAGCGAATAGATAATTCTATCTACTCTCACAGGGCTGTCACTACGGCCCAACGACCGAAAGGAACTCACTGAGGTGAAAAAAATTTTCAATTGTTGTACGGAACAATAAAATTGGAAGGTACCTAATTAAGTACATTATTTTTTATATGAGACAGGTCAATTTGATTTCACCTCGCCTGATGGCAAGCTGAAAACAAAGTGTCGGAAAAGAGGATCACCATATTATAGACGCGTATCCTGTTACGATGGTGGCACTCAGCTTAACGGCCTCATGAGATACTCTTTCAAGCCCCGTTTAAAGACCCCGGGACTGTAGGAAGAGGGAAATTTATGTGTTGCTAGTGGTAAGGAATTCCAAGTCTTAATCGTGTGGCAGAAGAAAGAGTCGCCGAACCGCTTGGTTCTTGAAGGAATATTCTGCACCGTAAGCGGGTGGCATCTAAGTCCTGCACGTGTTGTCCTATATAGGAAAGGAGAGGTTGGGATTAATTGGAAGAGCTCATCAGAACCTCGCCCCCTATTACCTCTTGGCCTCTATAATACTGATATACAGCGAGCAAAAGTACAATATTATGTACAAATATTTGCACTGCGACATGCGGTCCGCATTATTGGGAATCCTGAAGTCACTTACACCCTTGAACCTTTGCAGTAGCGTAGAGATGTGGCATCTTTGGCGGTATTTTACCGTTTCTACCATGGTGAATGTTCTGATGAGCTCTTCCAAGTAATCCCACCCTCTCCTCTCCTATACAACACGTGCAGGACTCAGATGCCACCCGCATACGGTGCAGAATATTCCATCAAGAACCAAGCGATTCGGCGACTCCTTCTTCTGCCGCACTATTTAGACTTGGAATTCCTTGCCAGCTCACGTGTTTCCCTCCTCCTATAGTCCCGGGTCCTTTAAGCGGGGCGTGAAAAAGCATCTGATGAGGCCGTGAAGCTGAGTGCCACCATTGTAACATGGTACATGTCTGTAATGGTGACCCTCTTTTCAGAGACTTTGCCTTCAGCTTACCATCAGGCGAGGCGAAGTCAAATTGACGTGTCCTATACGCGCAGTACACATTTCTTGGGTGTCTTTTGAGGATAGCATGTGCTACTGCGGTGGACAAATTCACCAAGCAAAGATTATTAAAACAATCCGCGGGCCCCATAGCCGTTTGTCTTGCGATTTAGGTCCATGATACGTGTCTGGAGTTATACCTTAATTACGGTGCAAGCAATTACCTACCTAGTATGGATGCAAGCAAGATGATGGTAAGACCCAGTAGCTAGGGGTTCTTTAGCACGATCCCGCCGGCTTGCTATGCAAACCAAGGCCGTGGTAGAGATGTCTTACAATAAGAGGTAAAATATTTTTCCACCAGCTACCCTTCAGCAATGGTAGGACCTCACCTGCAAGTCGGTGCACCTGTTAAACAACGAACTAAGCTCTGGTGCAGGTTCTCCTCTCGGGATTAAGAGGTCATATAGCAGTCTCTCAAAACATCTTTCTTTCATAATGCTGACAAGATCACCATGTCGGCCACAAGAAGTCTTAGAAGCACCTTCAGTAACATCTATATTCACTACCCAAAGACTGAATAAGACACATAACACAGACCAGAGACTCATTGTTATACTAAATACTAGTTTGTAGACTAGCCTGTATTTATATCTAACAAATAGCCTTGATAATGTCGACAACCCAACTGCGGCTAAACACATAATGCCGAAGATACTTTCTCGACTTTTGGCGATTTTGCGACTAATACTTTTGGCATTTACCACTTTGGCATTTGGTTCATTGTTATTAAAACGTAGATCGTGCGTTATTTATAACATTTTAATGCCCTGCTATGGCTATTGCCGCAATCCATAAGAATCTATTCGAGGGATAAAAGGTAGCCTGACTATAAAATCTATCCCTGGGCTAAATTTCGGTTGCTTTTGCTCACGTGATATCTTCACAAACTTAACTCTACAGTAGGTTCTAATAACAACATACAAGTGTATTTGTTCTAAAATTTAATGGTTAACACACCCGATGATGTGTGGCAATATGACGAGGGCCTCTAGTATTCCACACGTCCACCGGCCACGGTAACCACTTTGTATAAGTACCTATAAGGTGAGCCGTGTGCTTGTCTATCATCTAAGTGGAATAAAACCCTTTTGTTTGGCTTTTTCTTCTATCCCCCAAAGGTTTACTGGGAGAAAACTCAATCCTGAGTTACGCTCGCCTTTGTACATTGATTGAGGTCCAAACGCTGGATTCTTGGGGTCCAAGTGCCCGACGCTACCCGTGACCAGAGGGCAGGTATAGTCCTTGTACGAAGGACCAGTACTGCCATCCAACATGTTAATGCCGCCAGCCTTCTAGCCATCCTCCGGGTTGTCGTCCAAAGGGAGGAATTCTTGGACGTTTGAACCCTGAACCTGCAGGTGTGTAGGTATATTATGTATATATTATGTATATTGTTTTCATATTTTTATGTTTATAACGATGTAAATAGTCGTGTTTTATATAAATACATCTTTGCAAAACAAAAAAAAGAACTTGATAGCATTTTTTTAATTCCATTTGTATTTTTAGAAAACATAACCATCTAAACAGGCTTGCCTTTGTAGTAGGGTGTTTCTTTGAAACCAAGTGTATTTGCCTCATTGATATGGCTCAATTTTTTTTTTACTTTTAGACTTTAACTCACATAAAATCGTGACCAGATCATTATATGTTATATCATATTTCGAAGGCACTGATTTGTACCCAGTAGTTTAGGAAATAGACTGTGCTGATAAATTGGTCAACCAGATTAATGATGACCAAGGCAGATGAATGGACTTTTGCACCATATTAATTAGAAGCATGCAGATAAATGAGAATAACATATTATCTTCAATCAACTTTATTATAAAATATCTGGCAATCATC
This sequence comes from Eilema depressum, assembly GCA_914767945.1. Classification (NCBI taxonomy): domain Eukaryota; kingdom Metazoa; phylum Arthropoda; class Insecta; order Lepidoptera; family Erebidae; genus Eilema; species Eilema depressum. Next base: position 21,552,382 of record OU612023.1, on the reverse strand, counting down.
ATCACCATCTGCATAAAGACGCATTTTCCTGATTGCATCCGTGGCCAAGATGACCTCGGAGCTCAGGGTCCGCCTTCCGGCTCTTCCTCCTCCACTTCGCACGATCTTGGGCGTCAATGGCAGTGAGACCATTTGCACGCATATCACCCTCCATGGCGTCAAGCCAGGACTTCTTGGGCCTACCCCTTTTACCTGGACCCGGTGGAGGCACCATCCACGCCATTGCTAGGCATTTGTTACCCACGTAGCCTGGCGGTTGCCGCAAGACGTGGCCGCACCAGCGAAGGCGGCTCTCTTGCATTTTATTCGCGATGTCACGGACGCGAAGGTTGCGGATGCGAGAGTTCCTCACGCGATCTTTACGCGTGACGCCACACATCCATCGCAGCATTTTCATCACCGTGACACGTAGTTCTTGCTTGTGTCGCTCCAGCAGCGGCCACGCCTCGCAACCATGTAAGAGAACAGGTCTAATGATCGTCTTATAGACCTGCTTCTTCAACTTACTGGCATTTTGGGATCACGCGTGACGCCAGTCATTTCTCGCCACTTGGCCCACGCGGTAGCAATCCATGCCCTGACGTCGTAGTTGATTTCACCAGTCACATGAAGTACAGATCCCAGGTACTTAACCTGGTCCGTGCGCTCGACCAAGTCATCGCCTATGCGAATGGGTATGGGATCTGTGGAGTTTTACGCTAAGTATTCTGTCTTTGCTACATTTAGCTTCAGACAGCCGCCGTTCTCAAGCACTTCGTTCCACCCTTTCACGCGTCGCACCAATCTGCTCCTGTCCACGTCCATCAGCGCAATATCATCAGCATACATGAGCAACCACGGGGGCTGCTTATGCGAGTTTCTGATGCTGTCCGACAAAACGTCTAATACTACGCTGAACAGGTATGGACTAAGGACGGATCCTTGGTGTACCCCAACGGTAATGGGGAAGGCTTTCGAGTCACCAACAGCAGTCCGAACCACAGAACCGGAATCGTAGTACAAGTCTCGGATGGTGTCAATGTAAGTTTTTGGGACTCCCTTGGCCCGCAATGCTCATCAGATCACCGCGCGAGGAACACGGTCGAAGGCCTTCTGTATGTCTAAGAATAGGCAGTGCAGAGGCGTGTTCTTCGCCCTGTGTTTCCCCGCCACAATCCTTAGGGTAAACACCGGGTCCATGGTTCCATGCCTGGGACGAAACCCGTACTGACAACCCGAGGGTGTACTTTCCTGTCGGATCTGGGAGTCGGTTATCCGCGGTAACTGCCACTCTCCTGCACCGATTCCTTGCCTTTGAAGATTGGTGTGATGATGCTTAGCATCCACTGGCTCGGGATCTCACCGGGTACGCGGTTATAGAGATTTGCTAGAATGCTCACACCATGGGCGCCCATTGCCTTCCAAGCCTCGATAGGGACTTCGTCGGGTCCTACAGCTTTCTGGTTCTTCATGCGGCGAATGGCAGTCTCGACTTCTGCAGGCGTAATCGGTGGCACTATTCCTTGATTCGGAGGGAGGTCTGGTGGCTGCACCTCTTTATGCTGCTTATTCAGCAGCTGGTGGTAGATGGGCGCCATCTCTCCTTCACCGCGACTTTCTCGTACAATAGATTGCCCCCAGGGTCTTGAATGCAGCGGCACTTGGATAGACCCTGTGCCGTTTTGGCCCTGGACCGCTCCAACTTTTGCCCCTCAGACGATTCCACTTGTAAACATCATTTTTGTACCATATTCAACAAATAAAGGACATTGAACTTTGAACTTTGAACTTTGAACTTTGAACTTTGAACTTTGAACTTGAACTTTAACTTTGAACTTTAAACTTTGGTATATAGCCGTTGCAAGTGGTCTCGTTTGGCCCTGGCTACGGCTCTCCAGGGGGCGAATTTGCATCTTTGTACGCATCGCGGTCTTCGGAAGATTTGGACGCTTGCTACTTTTTATAGAGGGCTTTCTTTGCCCTGATATCTTTCTGGACTGTGTCGTTCCACCAACAAGTGTCCCTGTCACACTTGCGTCCACCCTTAGACATACCGAGTGCCGCCCTCCCCGCTTCAAGAATAGCTGCCTGAATCCTGTCCCAGCAAACCTGTACTGGTTCGTCTACACTGTCTACAGCATCAGCGCACTTGTCACTGATGGCTGAGACGAGACTCTGGGACTTGACTTCATCAAGCGGCCACCACTTGATTCTGCGTTGGGCACGCTCAGCACGTTTGCCTTTGGGTTTCACGCGGAGATCCATGACAAGGAGACGGTGTTGGCTAGTGAGACTCGCCCCGGGTATAACCTTGCAGTGGGCCACCTAGCTGATGCTGTGCCTCCTAGTGAGTAGGAAATCGACCTGGGTAGAGCGCCCCCCGCTCTTGTAGGTGTTAAGATGTTTGGATTTCTTTTTGAAGTACGTGTTCACAATGGCATGAATGGCAGTCGCCCATGGTCTGAAGATGTGCTCACCCTCTGGGTTGCAACTTGCGACTACCGTATCCAAAGCCACCGCGAACACGCTCATACTCCTCACACCCACCACCCACATGACCGTTCAGGTCACCTCCCAGGACACCCTGCGACAGTGGGCTGTCACGACGCACTTCCCCGAGTTGGTCCCAGAATGAGATCTTTTCGGCTGCGCTACGCCTAGCCTGTGGCGCGTAGGCACTTATCAGGTGGGTTACAATTCCATTGATAAGCACCCTCACGACCATAAGTCGCAACGTGCGGGAGAGCACCACGAATCAGGTGCACCTGTGTACATCAGCTGGTAGCCGTCCCCAATGTGCATGGAGCTACTGCCACCCCAACGAGTCTCCTGCAGGAATGCCACGGCCACTCTCTGCCTGCAGAGTACGTCAGCCAACTCCCTCGTGCGACCGGTCAACGTGTCAATGTTCCACGTTGCGAAGCAGAGTTTTTGGGAACTACAATGTTGGCCTAACATCTTTAGCCGTGCCCGGCTCAGGCACGGTAGCCCTAACCGACTTGCGACACAAGGCGGGCGGCCCTCATGCGCACCGTTTTGCGGTGCTGCCCTACCCTCATCGTACTCCCTTATTCTTATAGCCTTATAGAAATTTTTGGCCTTTCCGGGGGCAATTGCCAACCTCCAACCCCGAAGGGAAAGCCAGCGCCAGAGCCTCGTCGGTTCTTCAGCAGGTGCTTGGAGCCCAAGATCTTGGTGGACCCCCTTGCACCTAAAAATTCTTTTACATTAAAGCTCATAAAAACGTAAAAAAAAAACTGGTCATATGATGAAATTGTTGTTATTTTTAATTAATCCTAATTTATCTGGTCCGGTCAAATTCATCTGGGTATAAAAGCCAGATAAAACCAGACTAATGGGAGCCAGACAAATTAGAAATTTATAGTTAATCGAACCCTGCACCTTTATTTGTGAACAGATAGTATAAAAGGTGTAATTAACATGAATAGACAACATTATGACAGACCTTGGTTTAGTTCCAAAACATAACTAAAAACCCGCAATCCATGAAAGAATACAGATTAATTATGCGACATACGTGACAAACTCGCAAATAACAACTTTCAATCGTATTTTTTAACAAAATATAACCCTTGAACGTGGAGGTGTTCGATAGCTCGCTACTGACTGACGCAAACAATCACGAGTTGGTATTCATATACACTTGAAAATATTTAAGAGATACGATTTGACAGATGTCTGGATTCATGGTAGGTAACTAGGCACTATTGAAAGGATACATGAAACTGTTATAAATTAAGTTAAACCATTTCTAAATACGTAATAACTTATAATAGTAAGTATAAAAAATATGATGTGACATATTTCACTTTAAATTACTACAAATATTTTAAGAATTGCTACAAATAATTTAAAATAAGACGTGATTCTTCATTTTTCGAAATCTCGTGTGACAGCTACGTCATATCGTTCTTATTTTTTCATTTGAGTGTTGCGGCTGTGTTCTCTATGGTTGTTACATTTTAATCGTATGGAGTTTATGTCAACTCGTTACGTTTATGGTCGGCGTTGCCAGAATGTAACTTTTGTAATATTATGTATTTCTTTTTACCCTCTTATGTTTCTTCTAAGTAATACAAATGAAAATATTGCTTAGATTTTTCTTTTATCGTATCGCATACTAGAGACAACGAATTTTTTTTATTTTTTTTCTGATACTGAAATCGAAAGTAGCTCAGACAGTGAATATATAAAAATTATAAATACCCATTTCGTATTTTCATTTACCCTGCTTTATTAACATTATATATCCTGAACCTAATATCAATACTAGATAAATATTAAATTGATTGTAAAAATGCACCTCTTAGATTATTTTGCATACCAGCATCATCATGCGCATGGAGACGTATTTTCCTAATTGCATCTGAGGCCAAAGCTTGCCAAAGCTATAATTTTTAGGTTTTTAGGTTTCCCGTAGGAGCCGCGTGGTTCCCGGCAGAGTAGAACTTGGGCCTCCCCATCTCTTCCTATGCGGTGTCGTACCAGGCGACTAAGGGATAGGGCTGTTTATCACCAGACAGTTATATAGGTACAGCCACAACTTAACCTCAGATGCATACCTCGAGTCAACAATAGTGCCAGGAATATGGCAATAGGCTCACCCCCTATTACGTGGGACCGAATAACTACAAATACCTATTTATCTATTATTTTTAACCTATTTATCTATTTTTTTTGTATGTTTGTTATGCGATTGTGAAGCCAATTCTAGACGGATTTTGAAAATTCTTTTTTTGTTCGTAAGTAGATTATTTCGAAATGGTCCCATTTAAATTTTGTAAAGATCTGATGATGGGTTTCCGAGATTAGACCAAGGAACTCTTCAAAAAGTACCAGGAAATCAGCCGTGATTGCTGCAATCGCATATTATTGCAATGTTTTCATTAAGCCTAACACATATAGGTACTAATCCAAATATCAATACTAGATATATTACATGATTAATCAGTGTTGCCAGGGCCAGATAGTCTAGTGTAAATGTAAACAAGATAGCTTAAAAAGTTACTTAACAGGGAAAAAGTAACGTTGTTTTATGGTATGGAAATCTTGTCGGATAATTATTATATTGCGCGGTTATGATGAATAGTTTTATTTATTTACAATGTTACAAAAGTTACATTTTGGCAGCTATGCGATTAATCTTTTGTTACTTGAATCGATTATTCTGACAATTGATTTAAGAAGCTCCATCCCTAGACTATAAACGTCAAATCGTATCTTTTAAATATTTTCAACTGTAACAAATATTCTGTGTTTACATTGAAATTATGCTTGAACAAGATGCGCCAGTTGAATTATTATTTTCGTCGGGGACATTTTTTAAAGTAATGTAATTACGAATATATCCAATTATTTTGAATTTCAGTTATAACATATCAAGAAACATGTATTCAAATATCGATGCAAAATTCTTATTTTAATATAATTGCTTCTTAAGATCGCAAAAAATCTAGTAATTCAACAAAAAGCGGCATGGGGACACACCAGATTAATTAGTTTTTACTGTTTTCTGTTAGTTAAATTATTGCTTGTATTAAATAATCCCAATTAATTAATATATGCGTCGATAGACATTTTTATTTACTATGTAACCTGAAATTTTTGTGATAATTGGAGAATAAATTGATGTGTTCTTCAGTAAAAAACATGTCTAATCTGGTTTACAAAGAATCACCCAGTAGGCACCTTACTTCACCTTAGCGTGATTGCCGATTGCAACCGATGTTTTCATCACATGAATGAATGTATGGGATATGACTTAGGTATATGACAGTCGTCAATCAATCAATTAGCCTACTGCAGTCCACTGCTGGACATAGGCCTCTCCCAATATGCGCCACGTTTGCCGATCCTCCGCCTTCCGGTCCTTGACAGTCGTCACGACAAGATACGTGTGTCATTCACTATTATTTTATACAATACGCCGGCTAGCGAATTGCCACTTGTCTAGGGGAGTAGAACAGTCAGAACGGGGTCCGTTTATTCCTTCTCCTGTTTATGGTTTGAGTTATACGGGGTTTACAGGAGCGACGGTCGTATGACCTTCTAACCCCGAGTGGAAGATCGCCGCCAGAGCCTCTCCCGTCAGTCAGCAGGTGTACGTGTACCGTTTTATAGATGGAGTTGGATTGGCTCCGAAGGCTTTGGTGGCCCTAAACACCCTTGTAGAAGTACGGTCTTGTGTTGCAATAACAAGTTGGCATCCTTACAGACTATTAGACATGCGCGACGGTCCGTCGTTAACTAAAGACAATGCGACTGAAATATTGTATAGAAATGGCGACGCGACGATCAAACTATCGCTTTGTATTAGAAGGATGTCTAATGCGATTCGCCATAAGGGTTTCAGTGACTCTAAAAATGAAAACATAAAAATATTTTCATGGTATTCGACATACTTGTAAAAAAGTTATTTTTTATTACAAGAGAGCATGTATGGGAGGAGCATGTATCCTACCTGTTATGACTTACAGTGCCGAAACGTGGCCACTGAAGGTGGGGTTAGTCCACTACCTGAAAGTTGCGCAGCGGGCTATGGAGCGTGCTATGCTTGGAGTTTCTTTGAAGGATAAAATTCGCAACGAGATCATTCAACATAGAACTAAGGTTACTGACATAGCTCGCAGAACCAGCAGGCTGAAATGGTAGTGATCTGTTTGCACCAAAGTCACACCAGCCACCCAAGTTGTACGGTCTGCCAAAAATACATAAGCCCAACGTGCCACTGCGGCACGACAACGAATTGCCAAATATCTATGGGGGCAGACCAGTCAAAACAGAGTCCTTCCCCTTTTTATGGTTTGGGTTATACATACGACTTTTACGGCCGCTTGACCTCCCGTCCTCGAGCGGAACACCACCGCCAGGGCCAATCCCTTCAATCAGTAGGTGTACCATGCTGCAGGTGAGGTTGGATTGGCTCCTAAGGCCTTGGTGGGCCCCAAACAGCCTTGTGCAAGTACGATCTTTAGTTGAAATAAACATTTGGCATCCTTCTGAAACGCGTGACGGTACGACGTTTACGAAAGACAATGCGACTAAAACATTTGTATAAAAATGGCGATGCGATGATCACACTACTGCTTTATATTGGAACGATATCTAATACGATTCGCCGTAAAAGTTTCAATGACGCATAATTCGACTAATAAAAAAAATGTAGCTCGATGCTCAGTTTATCTAAGACACAGGTGGAGCCACCGGCAAATGCTAGTTAATTAATATGGTGGAAGGCCACCTCTTCCCGTCGGGTATTGTAGAATTTCCATTCGACAGTAAACATACATACCCGGGGGATAGTCACAAGCTAAGGTTTGGTAAGGACATATAGGAATATTATAAATGTGAAAGTTTGTGAAAATATCCCATTTGAATGTTAGCTATTCCACGTGATATTCTGATCCAGTTCCCATAACTCGTGGGAATATATTCCAGGGATAAAAAGTAGCTTATTCCTGTATCAAATTTTAGCCAAATCCATTAAGTCATTTGGCGTATGAGTATTTATTTTGCCTAACACACATCTAAATATGTAAATAAAAGAAAATAACTTTTATTTTACTTTTTTTTTCGAAATAAAAAAAACAATGACCTTCTTTGTAATAATAATTAAACAAGACATATTTTTTTGACATGAAGTGTTTAGTTGTTGACCTTCACATTATGTCTATTATTCTGTTTCAGTTGCTGTCGAGTAGATAATAATCGCATCTTTATACCTATAAAGATACTATTTCTATGAAGGGGAGCCTAAGGTTTAAGGCTCCTCCACACAGACGTGTTATTAGCGGTCGATAATACCGCTCGCGTTATTGTTATATTTGTTTTTAGTACATTAAGCATATAGTTTTTAGGTAGGACACGACGGCGTTCCCGTCCCAATTGAGCCGACTGGAGATGTACCTCCCTCATACAGAATACCGCGGCCATGATAGCTTCGTGTTGTGTTCCCGGCGGTAAGTTGGGTAGCCAGAGTTCACTGAACAGTTTTTTATGCTGTCAGTGGTAAGACCAAAGGCTTATTCTGCTTTGTCTGATGAGATGACACAGAAACTCTTTGTCCTTACAGGATTGACAGCACAAGTATGACTCCCTGGTGGTGCACACGTCCATAGGCCACGACAACCACTTCCCATTAGGTGGACCGTGTGCTTGTATGTGTAAAAAAAACACAGGCTTTATAATTTTGGTGTGAACACTTTTTATTTTATTTTATAGTGGATGGTAATCCAGAAAACTTACTCGTACGATAAAATGAATTCATTGATTAATTTATTATACATAACCAGCTGGATATGGAATACTTATTCCATTACCGCAACAATAATTATTATTTTACAACACACCTGCTCATAAAATTGATATGACTTCACCGCAATTAGGCACGTAATGACACCTATTATCAAACTGTGACTTTTTCAGTGAGTTATAGATTCATATTGAATAAATCACTTGTACTTTTCCACAATTATTTATTTATTTGAACCTTACCGGTTTCACCTTACGGCATTATCAAAGGTTTACAATGTTTTAAACTAAAAAACTACAATATTTTATGTGTGGGTATTTTTAAAAAGAGTATACCAGCTTCAACTTTTTTTCCCAATATTTGGGGAAATTTAAATTTTCATAAACGTAATTATGTTTTGTAAAATAATTTATACATTATAAAATTAATTGTATTACAGTGAAATGTCAAATATAAAATGTCAAGGAATTATAATTAAATAAAATTAAAGTAATTATCAAATCAATGATGTCAAAAGGATTACATATATACTTAGATTACAATATATAAAAAAATGTCAGTTACAACAATAAATTAAGATTACAACGAATTAATAACAAATAAATAGGTATGTATATGTCATTATTATTGTAATAGAGGTGAACGGCTCAGATCTAACTGTTGGTTAATTATATTGTTTCTGTCCGTGTTTGTCAGTCTGTTTATTTCCAATGCTTCTAGGGCGTTCATTAATAAACAGACTAAACACTTCCAGACACTTCAAGACATAAAAATAAACAGACTGACAAACACGGACAGAAACAATATAATTAACCAACAGTTAGATCTGAGCCGTTCACCTCTATTACAATAATAATGACATATACATACCTATTTATTTGTTATTAATTCGTTGTAATCTTAATTTATTGTTGTAACTGACATTTTTTTATATATTGTAATCTAAGTATGTAATCCATTCGACATCATTGATTTGACAATTACTTTAATTTAATTTAATTATAATTCCTTGACATTTTATATTTGACATTTCACTGTAATACAATTAATTTTATAATGTATAAATTATTTTACAAAACATAATTACGTTTATGAAAATTTAAATTTCCCCAAATTTTGGGGAAAAAAGTTGAAGCTGGTATACTCTTTTTTAAAAGTACCCACACATAAAACATTGTAGTTTTTTAGTTTAAAACATTGTAAACCTTTGATAATGCCGTAAGGTGAAACCGGTAAGGTTCAAATAAATAAATAATTGTGGAAAAGTACAAGTGATTTATTCAATATGTGTAGCAAGTTCCACCAAGTGCCATCAATCTCCAGTATAAACAGTTATAGATTCTTTTTTAATAGGTTAAGTTTCTATGTTCATAAAAAAGTTTCGATACAAAAAGAACGTGTTTAATAGCACGAATAACTTAATATGAAGTATTCCATATTGGGCACCCGTTTTAATGGCACCTAAGGTATTCCACATTGGGCACCTACCGATATTTTTCGCAGGTGCCATTAGTGGAACAATTTATAAATTAAATTTTTATTCCACATAATATGGCACCTACGGATCAGTAGCTACTAGTGTTGAGAAGTTTTTATTTTATAGAACGTTAAAATAAAATAAAAACGATTGCAATCAGTAATAAGTTTAATAACTAATCTAATAAAAATAGAACTTCTTTATGTGTTTAATTATTTTAATATCACAATCAGTTTTTTTAATCACAAGTGTTACAAAATCAGCCTTAAATTACAATCTAGTATCCTTAAAATATATAATAACTATAACAAATAACTAAAAAAATAACATTATGATGTCAAAAAATCAATACTTGGCACTACAATTTTGTAAAATCAGTCTTATTTCTTACGTAATACAAAAATTAAAAACATTTCAAATTTGTCAATAAAAAGTTGTAAAAAAAAGTAAAAAAAACGATTGCAATCAGCAATAAGTTTTAATAACTTAATAAAAATGTAACTTCTTTATCCGTTTAATTATTTAAATATCACAATCAGTTTCCTTTAATCACATGTGTTACAATATCAGCCTTAAATTATAATCTTATGTCCTAAAAATACAAAATATAACAAATAACTAAAAAATAACATTAATATGATGACAAAAATCAATACTTGGCTCTCCAATAAAATTGTAAAAATCAGTCTTATTTTTTATGTACTATAAAAATTAAAAACTATGATATACTTAGGATAGATTTAAAAAAATCAATAAAATCATATCAATACTGGGCACTACAATGAGCAGTTTTCCAGTAGGTATAATAATCAGTTGCTTTTTAAATCATCAAGAGATGGCGCTAGCATAGCTTTTGGTAATTTAATGTACTCTGTGGTTTATTTGTGCGATGTTGCCAAAGTTTAATTTCATTTACCCATATTACAATAGATAAAATATGATAAAACGCTTAATTCTTTTCGCGTCACTGTGTGTAATTTAAAATAATATTATATTTAAAATAATTTTATCAAAAAAAAAATGTCAAAACATTTATGTAAAGTAAATCATTACAAAACCGAAGAACATTTTTTCCATAAATTAGGGAACACTAGATGTGAGACCACACTCTACTTACCAAAAGTGCCGGCTGCGCCATCTAGCTTGTCTTTAGGAACGCTATAAATACCTACTGGAAAACTGCTCATTGTAAAAATCTTATGTACTATAATATGATTTACTTGGGATAGATTATGAATCACAAGTACCTAAAAAGGTCAGCGCATAATATTAAAATGTGGCTATTTTTTTAAAATCGCAGCTTCTCGATCGTGAGTGATCGATTTATTTTAATATGGCACTGTGGCACAATATTTAATGTGATTAGTAGGAATTGTGTTTGATCTTTTGATATTGTTATTTATGTGTACCTATTGTTATGGCGAGTCCCACGCGCTCCCCTTGCCCACACTGCCCGGGCTCGGCTAGGCTTTTTGCCCTTCCTCACGGGCTTAGGGTTCACATTGGCAGAATGCATAAGGGCGTCGAGGCGTTCTTTAGCGGCGCGGGGGCTTTGGGTCGATAGTGATGCGGTGCCCGGGGATACCGCGTCTCCGGGGAGAGGGTCGCCGGTGACCACACGGGCGGAGCTTGGCCTTAGCGACTTGCCCTCTCTTGGGTCGAGAGTTCGGGTTCTCAGGCATGTGCCGAAGGGGGCGAGACATTTGGCAGCCGGGAGGTTGTAATTTTTAATCGAGCAGTGTCTTAGCTCTAATCTGGCCCCCGACTGAGCGTCCCTGTTGTCTTTTGCGTTCACTGCCTTGAGACTGCCAGGGGCGGGGGACGGTCGTTCGCTTACGTCGAGGGTAAAGGAAAATATCCAGTTGCAGTACCCAAAAGACCCTTGGCCCCAAAGGTCACCGTCTTTTTACAAGTCGGTCCAGGCCAAGGTTTATGAGGGGGACCTTCGGGGTGCGGCGCGCCTTCTCACCTCGGACTGCTCGTTTGCCCCCCCCTTACACCCTCGTGTCCCTGAGGGCCAAACATCCCGCGCCCGCTCGTCCAATAATTATTCCTCCGGCGCCAGACATCGATTCCTCACCTTGCCTGGAGGTGAGCATCGGGGACGTGTCGGAGGCAATTAGATCTTTTCCTCGTGGATCGGCTGCCGGTATGGATGGGTTGCGCCTCGACCACGTTAAGAATTGACCTCCCAACCAGCCGGAGATAATGGCCAAAAGCTACTGGAATCCCTTACGCGACTCTGTAATTTTCTGCTTGAGCGATGATGTCTGTCCCTTTTTATACGGGGGATCTCTTTTTGCCCTCCAAAAGAAGGACGGTGGTATCAGACCTATCGCTGTGGGTAGGGGCCGAAGGTTGGTGGCAAAGTTATGTTGTAGGGCGGTCCGAGGCGCAGTAACACCTTATTTGCAACCTCATCAGCTGGGCTTCTGCACGCCTCTTGGTTGCGAGGCGGCTATCCACGCGGCGCGGGCTTCTGTGTTGCGCCAGGGGAGCGATGACGTCCTGTTGAAGTTGGACATACGCAATGCTTTCAACAGCATTGATAGGGGAGCGTTGCTGGCGGAGGTGAGAGACCTGACGCCATCAATTTTCCCCTTCCTGCGCCAGTGCTACAGGTCCCGCAGCTCACTGTCATACGACGGCGAAACGATATGGTCTCAGGTTGGGGCGCAACAGGGGGACCCACTGGGCCCACTTATGTTCAGCATGGCTATTCACAAAGCCATACAGTCGTTACAGAGCCCCCTCAACGTGTGGTACTTAGACGACGGAACCATCGGTGGCAGTCACGACGTGGTACTGCGGGATGTGGAAGCGCTCTTCCCTGCCTTGAAAGATTTGGGCCTGGAGATAAACTCTGCGAAATGCGAGCTTTATCCCTGTGGTTCAATGGCGCAGGAACAGACCACGAACTTTATGTCCCTTATTCCCGGACTCCGGTTCATGGATCGGGACTCGCTCTACCTCTTAGGCTCGCCGCTTTTCCCGGAGGGTATGCCTATCGACTTGGCCGCCCGGGCGCGGGTCCTGGCTTCACTGGCGGACCACTTTCGCCACCTTCCGGCTCACGTGTCCCTGTCGTTGTTGAGGTCCTGCTTCGGGATGCCTAAACTGACGTACGTCATACGGACAACGCCAACATGGGAGTTCCCGGACTAAGTCCTCCGTTTTGACGAAGCGCTCAAAGGCATCGTCGAGGAGATTCTGAATGTGGACCTTAGCGAGCGGCAGTGGTGTCAGGCCAGCCTGCCCATCCGATTCGGAAGGCTAGGAGTGCGCCGTTTGCAGGAGTGTGGCCCGATCGCCTTTCTTGCTTCTTCCCATGGGGTCTCGCGGTTGGTTGGCCGTTTATTATCGCGCGTAGGTACTGACATTGGCTTTCCCTATTTCAGGGAAGCCCATGAAACCTGGACCGCATTGTATCCGGAGGCTGTTCCGCCCGCGAGACCGGGCGAGCAAAGGGGCTGGGATAACGCGTCCGGGACGTGCATACTCGCTCGTCTGCGCGATAGCGCGGTGGGGGTCGAGTTAGCGCGTCTCAATGCCTCCTCTGAGCCGGAGTCAGGTGCCTGGTTGCATGCCCTACCATCCCCTAACCTGGGCACGTCGCTGGACAATGACTCTCTCAGGGTGGCAGCCGGACTCAGACTTGGCTGCACCGTATGCGAGCCTCACACGTGCATTTGTGGTGCAAAGGTGGAGGCGAACGGGCTGCACGGCCTTAGTTGCACTCGAAGTGCTGGCCGAAGGTCCCGGCACTACGCCATAAACGGGATCATGAGAAGGGCATTGGTTTCCGCAGGCATCCCCTGCATTTTGGAGCCCCCGGGCCTCTCGCGCACCGACGGGAAACGGCCGGATGGACTGACTCTGGTCCCGTGGAGGAGAGGTCGCTCCCTCATTTGGCCACGTGCGTCTGTACCTTCGCGTCGTGCCACCTCGCGGCTACTCAGAGGGCGGCCGGTGCGGGAGCCGAGTCCGCGGCCTTGCTAAAACATAGTAAGTACGCTGCCGTGGAGGCCGCGGGATATGATTTCGTCCCGTTCGCAGTGGAGACGGCGGGTTCATGGGGCCTAGAGGCTAAGAGGTTCGTGGCTGATTTGGGGTGCCGACTGCGGAGGGAGGGGCAGGATCCGCGCTCGGGGCAATATTTGACCCAGAACATATCCCTGGCCATACAAAGGGGAAACGCCGCGAGCCTGATGGGCACGTTTGGGCGAGGGGACTTAGAGGTGACGTGATCCTTCTGATGAAAAAAAAGGACAGAAAAGAAAGTAAAGAGAGAAAAAAAATTAAATGTTATTTACATTCTAGTTATAAGTTAATGTAGATTTACACGCGTTGAAGAGTATAAAAATGGTTTTATTACTCTTGGTCACTGTATCGAGAAGCTGCGATTTTAAAAAAATAGCCACATTTTAATTATGCGCTGACCTTTTTAGGTACTTGTGATTCATAATCTATCCCAAGTAAATCATATTATAGTACATAAGATTTTTACAATTGTAGTGCCCAGTATTGATATGATTTTATTGATTTTTTTAAATCTATCCTAAGTATATCATAGTTTTTAATTTTTATAGTACATAAAAAATAAGACTGATTTTTACAATTTTATTGGAGAGCCAAGTATTGATTTTTGTCATCATATTTTTAGGATTGTATTTTTAGGACATAAGATTATAATTTAAGGCTGATATTGTAACTCATGTGATTAAAGGAAACTGATTGTGATATTTAAATAATTAAACGGATAAAGAAGTTACATTTTTATTAAGTTATTAAAACTTATTGCTGATTGCAATCGTTTTTTTACTTTTTTTTACAACTTTTTATTGGCAAAGGAGATGGGTAGGCTTTCATACATTCTTGGGCCAAAAATGTAGTAAGATGAGGGTGGTAGCAATTAAGAGCATATAAATTATTAAACCATCCGTGAAAATTCTGCAGATTTTGGATATCTGAGAGCAGAGTTATAAGAGATTTAGTAAAAGTGAGGTTATGCAAGAAATTGACATTTTAGAACTGTGATTTCTGTGGTGTTTTAATAGAAAGTGGTCATTGTTTTTATTGTAAAATACTTTTACATTGTACTGTATTATATTTTACTCAGGGATGATGTACGAAAACTTACAAAGAGATTTTAAAGATATGGAGTACAAGGATGTTATGTTAATAACAAAAAAAAATCTTTAAATAATAATTATCTTTTATCCTTCTTCAATAATAATTAAAGTATTGTCTAAGAAGTGCGCAGGTGGAAATATATTACCTTATTTACTTCATTTTCTATGCCACAATTCACACAGAGATCCATGTCAAAATCCAAAATACCGAGCAAAACTCATTGGATTTAAACCAATAAACTGATACAGCATACTGATATAGCATACTTTTGTACATATTTTATAAACAATTGTATATCCCATAAGCCGTGTAAATATACAATGTTTCGATAAAATAATTAATTTTGAACATTGAATAAATAAACTGATTGACTGGAGCTGTCAGCTGTCACAGCTTAAAAATACAGTTGATAAACACGAGAAATAATTAATCGATTAACGGAAATCGATTCAGAATTTATTTTTATTACACTATTATTTGGTATTTTAAATGGTTATTATTATTAATATGATTAAGTTTTGTTCACTCTGATTGATTTAATATCAAATTGTGATGCAAGTGTTTTAATACGCAATATTGTTTAAATAATTTTTAGTAATCGATATTTTATTTTGCTAGTGGAATAAACTTAGTTTTAAGATTTCTCGTCTTCCAGATTCTCAATTGAGCTGGTTTTTTAATATTTTGAAATAGAAAAAAATACCGCTTTTTTAAGTCATATCTCAAACTCATTACAATTTTGGCCCAGAAGTCCCCGTCTCCTTTGAAATGTTTTTAATTTTTGTATTACGTAAGAAATAAGACTGATTTTACAAAATTGTAGTGCCAAGTATTGATTTTTTGTCATCATAATGTTATTTTTTTAGTTATTTGTTATATTATATATTTTAAGGATACTAGATTGTAATTTAAGGCTGATTTTGTAACACTTGTGATTAAAAGAAACTGATTGTGATATTAAAATAATGAAACACATAAAGAAGTTCTATTTTTATTAGATTAATTATTAAACTTATTACTGATTGCAATCGTTTTTATTTTATTTTAACGTTCTATAAAATAAAAACTTCCCAACACTAGTAGCTACTGATCCGTAGGTGCCATAATGTGGAATAAAAATTTAATTTATAAATTGTTCCACTAATGGCACCTGCGAAAAACATCGGTAGGTGCCCAATGTGGAATACCTTAGGTGCCATTAACTCAGGTGCCATTAAAACGGGTGCCCAATATGGAATACTTCCATAATATGCCTATTGTATGGTCATTTGATGCATTTTCGTATTTAAATAAATAATTTCAACTTGTAATACTTGTTTGTTACTTATACAAAATTTTCATTCAAATTTAACTTTTTTTTATCAGACATTTTACAGAAAAAAAATTCAAACCTCATTCTTTTAAAATATGGCCCATCGCCATTGTTAGATGCGCGCGCATAGGAAAACGAATTAATTTGTAGTATTGTTTATTTAGTATTTCTAGCATTATTTTATGCGCAAGTGTGTTGTAAAACGTCGTAAGCCACGCGTGAGTATGATGATTACCGTCCTCGGCTCTCTTAAGACCCTCGCCTGATGGTTCAATGGTGCCTCGGCGGTAATCACCAACTTTACTCACTTGTACCATAATGTACCTACTAATACATTGTCACATACCTCAAGAAATAGATATACTTACTTATCTTCGGCACGGCTAAAGATGTTCTGCCAACATTACGATTCCGGTAAACTCCGCTGCGCTACGTGGAACATAGGCACATTGACCGGTCGCACGAGGGAGTTGGCTGACGTACTCTGCAGGCGGAGAGTGGCCGTGGCGTTCCTGCAGGAGACTCGGTGGGGTGGCGCTAGCTCCATGCACATTGGGGAAGGATACCAGCTGATGTACACAGGTTTAAATAGATTTTCCATGAATAATTACAACCCGTCTAAATCACCTTGTCTTTGTAAACTAGATTATTTTAAAGCATTAAATTCTGATAGGCCATGATGCATCATGTAAAACTTATTAGGTTGCCTTATTTATGCAATGCTTTTACACAACTAGACATTTGTGCGTTGATTTATCATATTATTATGTAGATTTCAATATAATTATACAATAATGAAGAGTTGTGGAAATACCTTAACAGGTTTTACGATATACGAAAGGCACAACTATAGTGTTAAAGTTAACGTACCACAAGTGCGATTGTAAACAGTTAATAATAGTATAAACCATTATTAACTGTTTCTGATTGAGGTGGCGACGAAATAGACTGAAAAAGCACAACAGGCTATTTGTTTAAAGTATTTGACAACATAACATAACATAAACTCACGCCTGTATCCCCGAAGGGGTAGGCGGAGATGCTAGCACCCACATTTCGCCGTTTATGTTTAGGTCCCAATGTAATAGGTGGCGAGCCATTAACCGGGCACTCATAACCTGCGATAAATACACAAATAACTTCGAAAAGCATCGAAAAGTCATTGATGTGTACCATGGTAAACCTGGGATCGAACCGGCAGTATTTGACAAGAAGTGTATAATTTCATGGAATACACGAAAACAAAATACTGTTGCTGTTTCCTCAATGGAAGCTGAATATAATGGCTTTGAAGCTGTAAAGGAAGCAGTCTAGATGAAATCGTTATTAAATTCATGCATTTCAATCCAAATAAAAGAGTATCGCAATTTATAAATAAAGTTGTATTTCTATTGCGAATAACCCTACAAATCATAAATCAAAACACATAGATATTAAATACTATTTTATTAGTGAACAAATCGCTAGCACACTTTGGAAGCTCTCGGAAAAATGTATGAAACAGTCGGATTGTAATTACAACATACACAGATCGTACACAATGCACGGTAGTGTTGATGTGTGAGTACCTACAGTTTTTTTTTCACACGGCCCACCTGATGGGAAGCGATCACCGTGGCCTATGGACGTATGCAACACCAGGGGCGCCGCGTCACACTCGCGCTGCCGACCCTGAAGAAACCTTCTAATGCCCTTCTTGAAGAACCCCATATTGTAGCCACTTGGGAAAACCACCGCAGGGAGTTCATTCCACAGCCTGAGTGTGCGTGGGATGAAATGCCTTTCAAACCGCTTGGTTATGGTGAATGAGTGGAGCGTCGGTAGCTTAGTGGTTAAGGAGTCGGCCTTACGATCGAGAGGTCCCGGGTTCGAATCCTGGCCATTACACTACCGACGTGAACCCACTCCTAGCACAAGCAATTTAGCTTAGTTGGAGGGTTTAACGGGAATATTAGTAATTTCGGTTGCTAATATTCTTATTAAAAAAAAAAAATGACCTCGGTATTTTATTTTTCGTCATAGGTCTATGTCTTTCACAGTTATATTTGTTAATTCTTGTATCCTACATGCACCAGTTACACCAAATATTAAAGTAACCTAAAAAAGATAAACAATAATATTAAGTTCAACACAGAACTCGGCAGAAATCGCGTAGTCAAAATAAACCAAAAAAGTGAATAGTACATTAATTTAACTAACCTTAGTAGCCAGATAATGGTTATCTGGAGCATCTTTTATGAATTTTTCAACATCGTCAGATGATAAAACCTTTGATTTTTTGCTTCTAAATCCATCGGACAGTCTCTTTAGATAAGCTTTCAAATTAGAGTATAGTTTTAAGTCCACTCCCTTCTTTGTTTCTGACTGTGCCTATATACACCATGAAGAGCTAGGTTTATACTTATACTTGAAGATAATTCTTTAAAGTATGCCATGAACACATTTTCTGAAAAAGACTGCGTATTCTTGTTGTTTTGCCATTGTATGAAATTCTTGTGCGCTAATAGATATTTTTCCTTGGAGTTTTCAGGTACCTAGTACTTTCCATAACGTTAAGGGCTTCACATTTTATATCGGGCAGTGTACAAAATAAATCATTTTCTTCATAACTAGTGGGTACTTGTAGACATTTCATAATAAATAATTATAATTTCGACACATAAAGTGTTATGAAATGTCTTTGCATAAAGGTAATTTTTTTCCTATCGGCGGAAAACATTAATGAGTTTTCGTATATAACCATAGATTAATCTAACAATGTATCGGCCATAGACTAAAAGAATGAAATTTTTTTTTGATAGCGTTTTAGCCTCAATATGTGGAATTTAAAGTTTTTTGCAGACAAAATAAAGTAAAAAAGTGAAAGTTTTATTTATTAAACATGTTTAAGTTGTAATTATCCATTTAAATACGAAGTTGCATGATGAATATCAATTTATTTGTAGGTTACTAATGAATACGATCTCTATAGTTTCCCAACCTTTTTTAAGAAACTCAACCAATAAAAAAAAAGAATTTATAACTCACTTGTGAATAATAGCAATGTAAAAGTCAGGCGCGGTCCGAGGGGGGGGGGGGGGGGTCACAGGGGACATGACCCCCCCCCAAAACCCAGCACGTCAAATTGAAAAGTCTTCATAAAATGTGCAAAGTAATTTAGGTATATTGCAATATTTATTCCTTGTCGCGTCTTTTAAAGGTCAAAAATTGGTAAAATTGTAATTTAGGTAGCATTAAATACTCTTTATACTAATTAAAGATACGAAAGTTTTGCTACAACACACAGTTTTGTCACAACTTACGTATCAAGGCACAATCCAAGCCCTATGGCGCCATGCGTGGATGAGGACGACCTGTCCGAGGTCAATTGGATAGAATTAAAGCTGGTGGTTCATAAGCATGGCTGAACCGCAGCAGTCCAGGCTGAGCGAGCTTTAGGCGGCGACGACGACCAAGTGCTAGTTTCCGAAATTGTTAAAGACGGGGAAACTGGTCTTCATACGAAAGGCGGGCATCTGGTGGATTCGCCGTCCGCTTACCGACCTATAGTGTTACCTGACGAGGTGTGAAAGCTCTTTGAAAGAGTTATTGCAAAGCGCCTCGTCGAGCACCTTTTTAGACCGACCTGGCGGGTGGTCAATATGAATTCCGCCAGAGACGCTCCACTGTGGACTGTGGGTGCCCAATTGTGGGCCAGGTGATATTGGTGGTTTCTTTGGACATCGCCAACGCATTCAACACTTTGCCCTCGAGTTGCATTAAGGAGGAAACGCTCATGTATCACGAGTTATGAAGTGCCTCTCCACCCTCGCCGCATAGCCCGCCTAACCTATGGAGAGAGCCGTCAGCTACCCAACTGCGTCCGACCTCGGCTGGCGAGAGATGTCATGCTGTTTTCCGCAGGGATTGGTTCTGCGCCCGCTCCTGCGGTATACTCCATCGGATACGTCTGGGTATTCGCGGTGAGCTCGAGGACGGTGTCACCGTCACGTGCTATACGGATGACACGCCAGTCATGGCATGCGTTGCTACACAGTACACAGCGCGAAGCGACCCTGAAAGGCACGACTGCGGTTGCCCATAACGATAGCCCATGGTCCTGCATAAAACCGAGGCCATGTTCTTTTATGGACCTCAGCGTGCGCCACCTAGGGAACCAACCTCATAGCGCGAGGCACTCCCGTCGGTATCAAGCCCCATATGAAAAACTTGGCTCGTTCTCGATGGCTGATGATACTTCGGAAAACTTTTCCGAAGTCTGGCCCTTAATCTGAAAGGCGCAGCTGCCGCTCTGGTGGGGTTGCTGTCCAACTTGAGGGGGGCAAGAAGATGGCCAACTAGGTCTTCAGAGGGTCTCCTTCAAGGTGTCGAGTCTCCTTGGCGGAACCATACTGTGGTACCTGGAGGCGAGAGCCTTTTCGGTGCAATACAGGTACCTCTTGTACCGGCTGGCACAGGTGATCACCGGACACGTGTGTTTCGGGAGTCACCTACGTCGGATCCAGAAGGAGCCAACGCCTGAGTGTCATCACCGTGATGCAAGCGAGGACACGGGGCTGCCCACACTGACTGAATGCACGGCGTGAAAAACACCGAGGCAGATCTTTGTGGCGGCCCTGGGGTTGGAAGTTGTCTCCCTCAGCACGTGCCTCACTCACAGTGATGTGCAAGCTAGTAATGCTCGAGAAAGAGGTGGGGGAGCGGGGACAGAGAAGACTCAGATCCCTTCCGTCCCGCATAGTCCGCAATGCGCGAAGGCGACTCGGGCGTCGGAGGCTTTTTCATAAGCGTTAGGGGTGACAGGTAGAGCCCGGGACAAGATGGGGACACCGAAGTGTGAGGGATATGCCAGTGTCAATCTCAACCTCGGCAAATAATGATCCAACCCAAGACGGTGTGCAATTATAGTTGGTTTGAGTCCGACATAACCACTCCCATCGGCTTGGGCTTAATGCCATTGGTGTCCGAGTTAACAGGCATACAAAAATCAGGCAAATTCAAATAGACAGATCCATGTATACAAATATTTGCACTAAGCGAGAATCGAACCCGTACCTCCTGGGTGAATTTCAACAAATGCCATTTTTTTTATCATATCGGTGAACTTTTTCATTTATATGTTTTTTGTATATTTTTAAGGTTTTATGTAATCTTTGTGATAATCATGTATCCCCAAATTTAATATCATCAACGTATCATTTAAGATTATGGAGAAAATTCAGTTTTAATTTTGGTTTCCACCGACATGACAAACCCGCACCGATTATTTTTTCTGTACACCGATTTGATAAGTTTATCCACCGAAATTATATACATATCCACCATTATGATAAAATATTCACCGAAATGATAATCTATCCACCTTTGAACATCAAAAAGGAAATAGTAGGTGCCTTATTTTTACAAGAGTGACTTAAAACTGAATGCCTGACCTGAAGAAGATCATATCCGACGAGAATAGAGTTCTTGAAGATCCAATGAAAATATTATATTTTTTGAAATTAT
Organism: Eilema depressum; assembly: GCA_914767945.1. Lineage (NCBI taxonomy): Eukaryota > Metazoa > Arthropoda > Insecta > Lepidoptera > Erebidae > Eilema > Eilema depressum. The sequence goes on along the minus strand of OU612023.1, from coordinate 21,530,704 downwards.
ATAGGTACCTATTTTATTATATTTACTTTCTTCTATTCTTTTTTTATAATAATTATAATTAATTTAAAAAAGAACGTTTATAAGCTGGTAACACAAATCAATCAATTAGCCTATTGCAGTCCACTGCTGGTCATAGGCCTCTCCCAATATGCACCACGTTTGCTGATCCTCTGCCTTCCGCATCCAGTCCTTCCCAGCCACCTTTCGTAGGTCGTCAGTCCACCTGGCCAGGGGGTGTCCCACCTTCCGTTTTACTCCTCGCAGTCTCCACTCTAGGACTCGTCTGTTCCAACGGCAATCAGTCCATCGGCAGATGTGGCCAGCCCACTGCCACTTCAGCTTGCTTATTCTGCGAGCTATGTCGGTAACTTTGGTTGTAATGTCGGATCACCTCGTTTCTAATTCTATCCATCAAAGAAACTCCAAGCATAGCTTGCTCCCATAGCCCGCTGTGCGATTTTTAGGTCACGGACTAACCTTCAGTGGCCACGTTTCGGCACCGTAAGTCATAACAGGCAGAACGCACTGGTCGGAAAACCTTTGTTTTAAGGCATTGCGGCAAGGGGGAGGAGAAGACCCGACGTAATTTGCCAAATGCTGCCCACCCCAGTTAGATTGTTCTGGCTTCTTCTTTCTCGAAGTTGTTTTTACCGAGCTGAATAACCTGCCCCAGATAGATATACCTATTTTTGAACAACTTCGAGTTTCGTTCCTTCGATGGCAATTGCTCTCGGTACAACATGTTCGTTTTGGATAAAACCAAGATTATGTATCTTGGTTTTATCCAAGTTTACACTGTGGCCGACTTGTCGAGAAGCTCCATTCAAGCTGTGCATCATTTTGCCCAGTTGTTCCAGCGGCTCCGCAACTATTATGATGTCGTCTTCGAACCAAGGGTGCGAGATGTACTCACCGTTGATGTTGATACCCCGCCCAGTCCAGCCCAGAGTCTTAAAGATGTCCTCCAATGCGTTGGTAAATAGTTTGGGAGATATAACATCTCCCAGTCTCACTCCACGTTGGAGGCTAATGGGTTTTGTTTTCTTCTTCGACAGTGTAATACAAGCATCTCAGCACCTCGATGTGCAATCGAGGCGGCACCGCTGCAGCGCATCCAGCACTGCCCAGATTTCGATAGAGTCGAAGGCTTTTCCGTAGTCCACAAACGCCATACACAGCGGCTGGTTGTACTCCTGAGTCTTTTCTACAATCTGCCAAACAGTATATGGGTGAATATCCCAGCGGCAAATTTTATATGTCCTCACTGGAAATCGCGGTGTAATATGACAGAATTTTCCTTTTTATTTTTTTTATGTGAACTGTGTAACTTAATCTACTTGAGGCAAACTTTTTTTAGTTATAAATGTTTAATTATAAATAAGGAATAAAAAAATCGCTTCGTAATTCAAGTTTGGTGGCTTGTCCCATCTCCTTTTTTTTACATAAATGTATTCACCAAAACAAAACCATAAGGTTTAATAAAAAAAAAATATTTCGTATCTACAATGTACAAAACACATTATCATTAACAATTTAACCATATGAGAAAATATAATTTAAAAGCGCAGGATTCCCGAATCCAAGTTTGTCCAAGCAAAAATCTAAGTTTTGGTCGCACTTGTTCAATTAACTATAAATCAAAGTAACGTGCGTGTGAGATCGATGCGACCTATTTACTGCTCATCCCTCAATCGTGCGCCCGCACTTGCGTGTGACAGTTGTGTGTTTAGTGTTGTGATTTCCCGCCAAAAAGGTAAGTAACATTTTAGGTAGCAAGGGGGACAGGAATAGTTCAATATTTGGTGGAATGATTTGCTCTTGAATACAAAGTGTTTTACTAGTTAAGTACACATTATAGGTAGTGATTTTGGTTACACATAAATCTGTGTTATTATTTTAATTGTAACTTAAACCCTCTATTTTTAAAGATTTATTTTACGCCTGGTTTCAATGTTGGTGGCTCAATTTTGGTGGTTTTGGTGGCGTTTTTCGCCACCAAAATTGAAAACGTGCCACCAAACTTTAAACATGTACTGTATTATATACCAGTTAGGGTCTAATTCCAACATAACGACATGACTTCATCGGTACGAGACGTCTCGTTCATCGTTCGACAATACGGCCGTGTTATCCAACAACTACAATCGTGTCGTCGGACGATGAACGACGTTGTATCTTTGCACGATGATGAGATCATGTCGTTATTTTGGAGTCGTTATTAGAAAATTTAGACGACACGTTTTATAGGTAAGTAAGTAAATTTTTAATTAATATGCTTTTATTTTGATTTTTAGAATGCCAAGACAGTCCACTGAGGAGAGGCTGCTTAAAAAAAGAATAGCAGAAGGAAGAAGGAAAGCAAAGATAAAGAACAATCCTGAACTGGCAGAAGAGCTACGAAAAAGAGAGAGGGAAAGATACCATGAAAAAAAGCGAGATGGTAAACTTTTTACTCAGCAACCAATGTCACAACGTGACCGTCGAGCTATCCAAAAAAGAAATAAAATATATCAACAAGAATATTACCAAAGAAGAAAAGAAACAAGAAGGCTCGCAAGAGAAGCAGAATCAAATGCTCAAGAGGACAACTTACCTAATGAATATGCGAATGACACTCTTATGGCACGGGAAAGCACGGCGAGTACTTCAATAACTGTTAATAATAGCGCGGTTCAACATACTGCAGTTAGTAGAAATTTACGTTCTCGTACCAGTCGTAATTGCAGTAGTCCTGAGCAAAGAGACACACACAAAACCACCACCAGAAGTTACAGTCAAACGACTTTGCCAGGTCAATACTCCAGCAGCTTACAACCGACCACGAGTCGTGCTCATCTACAATCAAGTAAGTCACGAAATGTTCGCACAAGTAGCCCTGTTGACCTTGTGGCGCTGTCGCCCCCTACATCTCCATGCGTCAGCAGTATTAATATTTCTACTGTTCCTATAGTATGTCCTAATAGTCCAACATCAGATTCATCAATAACTTCATTGGACTTTAAACGTGACTTTAAGAATAAATTTCGACGATACCAAAAAAGTAAAGCTAAAGAGATACAGGTATTACAGCGACGAATTACAGAACTCAGAAGAGATAACATTAGCTACAAGAAACAAGTACAAAGATTAGGAAATGTTAATAAAATACTAAAGACTAAAGAACCAAATCAGATAGCTGCCTTACCCAAACAAAGCACAATTAGGAAAAATACAAATAATCAGAATAAAAGAATACGGAGTGATGTAATAAAATTTTATGAAGATAATGAAAACAGTCGGCTTTGTCCGGGCAAAAAAGATACTATTACTAGACATAATTTAAAAAAACAAAAACGGTTTTTGTCGAGCTCATTAAAAGATTTACATAAGAAATACTTATCTTCAGGTTTGATACCAATTAGTTACACTTCGTTTTGTAGAATGAAACCATTTTGGATAGTAAAACCCATTATAAGCAATAGAAACACTTGTATGTGTGAAATACACGCAAATATGGATCTTGTCACCACGGCACTAAAAACAAATAAAATAATACATGAAAACGCAAGCTCCGATCTATTACAAAGTTTGTGCTGTGACAAAAGTAATAGTAATTGTCTTTTGAGAAAGTGCTCGAACTGTAAAAATAAAACTATAATTTATAGAGAATTTGACAATTCAAATACGATGTTGTATTGGAAATGGGGTAAATCAACAAGAGCTTACGTACATAATAATACAGAAAAATTTGCAACTGTTACTGAAAAGATTCGATTTCTGGAAAAACCTCTACAGGTTATTAAATTTTTTGAAAACCATCTAGAACGATTTTTAAGACATTGTGGTAACATAAGGAATCAAGCAGATGCGGTAAATAAAATAAAACAGAACCTCGACAATTCTGAATGCCTTGTACACATTGATTATAGTGAAAACTATTCGACGAAGTATGGTTCTGAAATTCAGTCTGTCCATTTTGGCGCAAGTAGACAGCAATTGACTTTGCATACCGGGGTGATGTATTACCGTGACTCACAACAGCAAACACTAAAGTCACAGGCATTCTGCACAATCAGTTCCTCTTTACGGCACGACGCCTCTGCAGTGTGGGCTCACATGGTTCCAGTACTGTCCGAAATTGACAAAATACTACCAGAAATATCCACTCTTCACATTGTTTCAGATTCACCTTCTGCTCAATATCGGAATAAAAAGATATTCTATATTATGTCTCAGTTCTGTTCTTATTGTCCAAAGCTGAGTTGTGTGGTATGGCATTACTGCGAATGTGGTCATGGTAAGGGTGCACCTGACGGAATCGGAGGGGTATTAAAGAGAACTGCAGACCAGTTAGTAGCGTACGGAAATGACATTACGGGCATTGATGATCTCATTCAAAGCCTGAAAGCCAATACAAAGTCAGTAAAAATTGAACGCGTGGAAGACTACGAAATTACTGAAAAAGACTGGCTTATTCCTAATGAGTTAAGACCTTTTCCTGGAACAATGAAGGTTCACGAAGTAATTTGGACCAAACGTTTCAAGCACCGATTGGCGCTCCGTTCTTTGTCTTGTACCGAGGCTCCGTGTATGTACAATTCCTCAGAATGCCTTCATGGCAAGCATTTAGGTTTTTACGACTTACCAGGCAATGAATTTCCGGATGGTGAAATTCAACGCAGGGTTCGAGAAGACGTATCGATAGAAGGATTGGATGAAGCAGCCGTTCCTTCACAGTCCTTCTTTGAAAATATTAATAGTGATTTATTCAATCACTTCGAAGAATGTGGCAATTCTACAGCAACTACTTCGTTCAATTTTGATCGAAGAGCAACTACCAGAAAAAAATCAGCCTTATATGTTGATAGTTCGTCAGATTCAGAATATAATATATTTTAGAGTACATGGCAGTAAGTTTTTAAATTTTGTTACAGTTGAGTTTTTAATTTTTACTTCATTATTTAGTAATTAGTTAGCGAATGAGAAAGACAATACAATTAAGTTTGTTATTTTATATGTAATTATAGTAACTATTCTGTGATTAAAGTCAAGTGCCTAAAGTAAAGAAAAGTTAAGAAAAGTTTAATATTTGTTTTAAAATGAAAGATAAATGTTATAGAGATTTAAAGACTGATTGTAGGAATCATTGATCTCGTCTGGTGATTAGTTCCTAAGTATATTGCTAACAAATCATGTACTTAATTGTCGTGGTAACTATTCTGTGATTAAAGTCAAGTACCTACTAGTTGTAAGTACTCTGCAATCTGCATATTGTTGTTAGTAAAGTTAAGAAAAGTTTAATATTTGTTTTAAAATTAAAGATAATATGTTATAGAGATTTAAAGACTGATTGTAGGAATCATTGATCTCGTCTGGTGATTAGTTCCTAAGTATATTGCTAACAAATCATGTACTTAATTGTCGTGACTTGTTAAGGTGCGTACAAATTATGTAACATGTTGTATAACTTGTATTTACATAAAATAAAAAATATTTTTCATAATGGAGTTTTATTATCCTTTGAATTACTGCTAAACTCCTAAGAATTTGTGGGCTAGAGCTGGCGAGATTGAGGTTTGTGAAAGAAATTAAATTTTGCTGCCACTAATTTTAAGTTTGGTGGGCGATTTTCAATTTTGGTGGTTGACTTTCAATTTTGGTGGCCACCCTAAACTTAAAACTGAATTATTTCAAAAAGTTATAAATAGATTTGCAGTCCTTTTACAGATTCTTCTAACTTTGACTATCTATTCTTAAACTGCGTCCTTATTTTTTACAAAAGCCAGAGAATAAATTCCGCCACCGAAATTGACAAAAAATACGTATTGTTGATATTGACCCATATGGATGTGGTCCACGGTACTATGGTCTTTTCAAAACCTGACTTGCTCAGGTGGCTGGAACTCGTCGAGCTTACCTGCGAGGCGATTTGTGACGACTCTCGAGAACAACTTGTAGACATGACTCAGGAGTGAGATGGCCTGCGTTCTTCAGCAAGGTCTTGTCACCTTTTTTGAAGAACAGTACTACCGCACTCCCGCTCCATGCCCTAGGTGTTAGCCCTTGCGGGATGACGGAATTAAAGAGGCTTGCTAGCTCTTTCAGGATTGGAGCCCCACAATGCAATGGTTTGACCACTAGTCGGCCTTCCCGTCAATGCCTCCCTAGAGGTTTCCAGTATTGCGACCCTAGAGCTACTTGGAGCGGCGTAGGTGGGAGGGCTGATCTTATCATTCGTAATCTTGATATTTAGAGAGCCTCAGATAAGTCGGTTATCGCTTCCAGTAGGTATTAAACTTGTTGATCACACTTGTTGATCTCTGAATATGTGCTTAGGTACCATTATGAAAAAAGTCTGTATCGTTCCTTATTATAGTCCACTGCTTGTGGGGTATTTTCTTAAAGAAACTATTCAATAAGAAGAGATGCCTGTGACTCGAGGAAGCTGACTAGCATTTGCCCCCTGCGATTTCTGCATACCACTCCTTATGATCCGATTTTCTTCTCGTCGCGTTCTTGTTTTCCCACTTTGGCATTGAAGTCCCCCCTATGTATGTATGTGTTTATATGTATGTTCTTGTATGTTCAATTTTTCCTTTGTATACTTAACGAAATCGCACGGGATCAACCGATATGATAAAACGACTCACCGAGATGAAAAAATATCTACCGATATGATAAAGCAATCCACCGATGTGACAAAACTGTGCATTGATCATGAATCAAAACACCGATATTAGGTGTAAGACACCGATTCGTCTTTTCTTATCATTTTCGGTGTAAATTATCATATCCGTGGTAATAAAGACCACCGATTACACCGATATGCGAACACCGACGTGAGAAATTTCACACTTTTTAGAATATTAGAAAAAATGCATAATATCTAGGTTAAATTCAATAACAATCAATGAAGCTAATTCACTTTCTACCTCTATTAGAACCAAAAAACAATAATAAAACTGCTTACTACACTAGAAAGATGCCACCACCGATAGTATAAAATAATTGTCCGGGAGCAACTAAAATGGCGTACTTATATTATTGGCGGGAATATGCAGTGATTTAACATACGTCCGTCCTGACTGCGCACTAGCAGGCACTAACGAGAGAAATAAAATTGAGGTGGGGACACTGTCGGACTCGTCGATATAAAGTTATGTGTAAATTACTTTTGGTCACCGATTTGAGAACATTTCGCAGGACAAGTACGTTTGTGCCTCTCAGTAATAATATTCGTTAATTATATAATAAAATATGACTTAAATTAATAATAAAACTAATATTCTATGAAATAGAATAATTTATTATACTTAATTTACTTATTTTTATTAGTGTATAAGCTTTTTTGTTTGTAAAAAAAGTAGAGGGACAGCACCGATTTGAAGAAAATAGAGGTTTATGTATTTATTTCTACCTTTATATATAGTCCTAGCCTAAATATATTTTTGCCACAAGTCATTAACAACCTATTGAATACTAAAAAAAATAATTCAGAACAATATTCCTTTTTTCAAATACTAATTTCACCGAAGACAAAAAAAAAAGCCATTTGGGAAATTCCCCCTCCTACAGCAGTCGAATTCACTACCACCACGCCACAGAGACTTAATTTTATTAATTTTAGTCGATTGGAGCCCGACATAGTTCAAGTACGGGGGGGGGGGGGGGGGGTAATTGCCGCACTTCGGTAAGTGACCCGCATGGCCGTGAATACATTGAGCTGTGATTTTAAGTACGGGCATGAGCCGTTTTTCACAGTCTATATGATTTTCGGATGTAGAACAGCAGGATTTTCTTTACTAGTTAGGCGGTCAGACGGCAGCCGCTGCCATACAAGGCATATTTCCCAATCGAATAAAAGGGAAGGAGCAAGCGGCCGGTAAAAGCCTCGGTTGCAACTAGGCGCAATTTCTAAGATTCATACTTACACCATGAATGAAAGTAGGTATCTAATGAAATAAAAACAAACAAAACCACATTATTTTAATATTTATTTATTACATAGGTATATATTATATAATTATCATCTTATATCATATTAAAACGTTTCTTGGAAATTGTTGGTATGTATGTCGTCCAAAAAGCATACAAATCATAGTAATTCTTCCTCCTAGCGTTAGTTCCCAGTCGCATCCGAAGCTTTTCAGCTTGGAGTCTGGGGTCCGCTTTACCAGTCTAAACTACGGATTTGGCTAGACTTGGATATTTTCTATGAAGCGATTGCTATCTGACCTCCACATCCCAATGTTAACATTAGACGATATCGAAGCTTTGCAGCTAGACTGTTGTTTTTTTGGATTTTTGTGGGCTCCATCTACCCGTAACGACTGCCATAGATTTTCGTATGGCAACCGGGACCGACGGCTTAACGTGCTCTCCGAGGCACGACCAGACCAATGCAAATACCCATATTTCATGATAACAATTATTTGCACTGAGCGGGAATCGAACCAGCGCCTCCTGCGCTACCGCTACGCCACGGAGGCTGTCAAAGTCCAAATTATATTATTAATCGAAGTCCAAATAATTTGGACATTATGTCCTTAGCATGTTTCATAGTAATTATAGTAGGTATATGAGCAGTGCAGAGAGAAAACTCAATTTTATGTAAATAAAATACATTCTCCTAGTACTTTGGTTTCTGTTAGTAATTGATTGTTTACTGATTTGCAGTATCTCATCTGAAAAAGATGGCTGGCGGCAAGGCTGGTGTATTTATTAGCATTGTTGGACTATCTCACTTATAGGCACTGTAATACTCCGCTCGTCCATATTATTGAAATCATGATATTGAAATGAATTAATGAAATCGTAATCGCCAACAATTTATTACCACATGGAATCGATTCCTCGATTGATACTTTAAAATAAAAAGTAAACTTCAGTTTTAAATTAAATAATCTTCTTTATCAGGTTGTGGAGGTCAGATGACTAGAAGAGGTGCACCCCGGACAACCAAATAGGTAAAGAGTGAAATGCCCAACCTAACGTTGTATTTTTGTATTCGTAAAGCTATAACCTGAGAGTATTATAGTTTAGAGTGTTTACTTCTAGACTGGCATAGTCTATAGAATACTGTTGTGCTTTAACATCATTGAAATAAAAATATTTACACGGATTCTATTACATTACAGCCTATTACGTGAGACCTAATACAATGATTGGTGAAATGTGGGTGTTAATTCACTCTGCCTCTCTGAATCGGTTAGACTTTGGAACATTATTCGTCCAATTATGATAATAAATGGATTCGATTTTTTTGCATTTGCACAATGACTGTTCATGCCCTATTCTCTGTTGTCTCTTTCTTCTCTCTCTCTCTCTCTCTCTCTCTCTCTCTCTCTCTCTCTCTTTGATGTTTTACATAAGAAACAAAAAGCTTAAAAGTCGTTGTATTGAGGGGCCCAAAAGCATGGAATTTTTATGTAATTCCATGCCCAAAAGAAATCATCTCCTTTAGTAATAATATTGTACTAAGGTTGGGTTTCACCAGATTCCGGTTCTGTGGTTCGGACTGCTGTTGGCGACTCGAAAGGCTTCCCCATCACCGTCAGGGTACACCAGGGATCCGTCCTCAGCGTGGTATTAGACGTTTTGTTAGACAGCATCAGAAACTCACATGAGCAGCCTCCGTGGTTGCTCATGTATGCTGACGATATTGCGCTGAAGGACGCGGACAGGAGCAGATTGGTGCGACGCGTGAAAGGGTGGAAGGAGGCGCTTGAGAACGGGCGGTCTGAAGCTAAATGTAGCGAAGACAGAATACTTAACATTAAACTCCACAGATCCCATACCCATTCGCATAGGCGATGACTTGGTTGAGCGCACGGACCAGGTTAAGTACCTGGGATCTGTACTTCATGTGACTGGTGAAATCGATCACGACTTCAGGGCACGGATTGCTGCTGCGTGGACCAAGTGGCGAGAAATGACTGACGTCACGTGTGATCCCAAAATGCCAGTCAGGTTGAAGGGGCAGGTCTATAAGACGATCATTAGGCCTGTCCTCTTACATGGTTGTGAGGCGTAGCCACTGCTGGAGCGACACGACACGCGGCTAAATGCAAGAGAGCCACCTTCACTGGTGCTGCACGTCTTGCGGCAACCGCCAGGCTACGTGGGTAACAAATGCATGACAACGGCGCCCCCGCCGGGTCCAGGTAAAAGGGGTAGGCCCAAGAAGACCTGGCTTGACGTCGTGGAGGGTGACATGCTTGCGAATGGTTTCACTATCATGGACGCCCAATATCGTGTGAAATGGAGGAGGAAGAGCCGGAAGGCGGACCCTGAGCTCCGAGGTCATCTTGGCCACGGACGCAATCAGGAAAATACGTCTATAGCAGATGATGAGTACTGAGATGCTTTTTGATACCGCCCCAATGTCCTCCAGCTATGTTTAGCTCCAAGATCAGAAGATTAATCCCTAAAATTCATATCGTGGAAAGAGACGAGGGAGATACCCATCGAAAGGTCGACATTCGAAGTTATTCAAGATTAAGTGTACCTGGAGTTACTTAAAGGATCCAATTTGGGTGGGGCTACATTGGGTAAATTCGTCGAAGTTTCTACTGCCCTGATATAGCTCACGGGGCCGATACTCGGAAACAGACAGAGAAATGTAGGATATTAAATGCGAAAAGTGGAGGATCGGTTGCTGTGGCACAAATTGGTTGATGACTAAGTCCAACAGTGGACTGCTATAGGCTAATTAATTATAAATATAAAATGAAATTGTATCATACGAGTATTTAGCAATTATTGTCAATTTTTCCTTACCAGTCTTTTTCTTGCCATTTACTATTATTATTGATAAAAAGATACTAACAATATTTTTATTCTGATAAATTATAATGTTCTTAAAACCTACCTACTTGTTTATATGACAGGGCCAATGTTTCTTACAGTTTACATTTTGAAAAATTCACTACTGAGAGGGTGAAATAATAGGCGTTGAAAGTTTATACAACAAGTCCATCAGTTTAGAAAAAATACTTATGTGGTGGTAGCCGACATCCACGCAGGCGGAGCTGCGGGTGAAAAACTAGTAGATAGAATAAAAACAGATTGGAATTTCCTAAGGTACTTATAGATTTTTGCATTGTGAGGTGGTTTTATTCGTTGATTATTATTTTATTTTCTTACTCCATTGTCACTGAAAATGAAAATATTAAATATTATGGTAAATAAAAAAACTGATTAGAAAATATAACAACCATCAAATTTTTTATTTTTTTTATTATCTTGCCACATTTTTGATTCCCTTTGTCCACAAAAATTTAAATTGACATACCTTCTGAATGACTCGTATGAAAATGCTGCTTATTTGAAATAAAAGTTTATAATTAAGTAAAGCTTAACGCCTAACTAATGTTTATTTCTAAATAATCTTCGAATATAAAATGTGCCAAGGGAATCAACTGAATTCGCAGAATTTTTGGATTCACTAATCTTGTTATACTTAATCGAAGAAGTCCTTCAATACTCAATACTCATACTCAATAAGTACATCTAATTGCGTTCCTCAATTTTAAACGGTTGACAACGGCGGGTCCGCCCATTACATCTGATGCCATTACAACAATCGCTGTTCCTTTTACACTGAAACAAAACCAATTGCTACTTAATAGTACCTACATTCATTCATCAGGTGGGCTGTTTGCTTGTCTGCCACCTAAAGGTATAACAAAAAACATTATAGTACAGTCAGCGTCAGAGAAAACAGACCCCCTCATGGTTTCATATCATTAACAAGGGGGGTCCCTTTTCTCTGCAGCTTACTGTACAAAGTGTGTAAACTTGGTTATTAGGTAACGCTGGGGCGCAATTGAAACCCGAGCCGCCAGGCGAGGGTCTTAATTAAGAGAGCCGAGGACGGTAATCATCAATACATACGTGTGTCATACGATGTTTTTCAACACACTTGCGAATAATAAATAATACTAAAAATACTAGAAAAATAATAGTATTCCCATAGCCAGGGCCATAGATAAATATATTGAAAGAATGAGGTTTTATTTTAATTTTTTTTTTCTCTGTAAATACCTACTTAAGAAAAAACAATTATATTTTAGAGAAAGTTTTGTTTATTAAACACGTAGAAACTACACCTACTACAGTCAAGGTGAAATTTTACATAATATAGATATCCGTGGGGATGTTGTTAGCAAAATGATCTGACAGTGAATGCGAACGAGATTACAGGCAAGTGCAAGTACATTTACTATTAATGGGCTGCAAAAGTTCGCACACAACATGAAACAAAAATGGTATAAAGTGACTTCGCACGCCATCTAGTAGGTAACTAATAGACTGATAAAAACCAATGTCGTAACGTAACCATAAATAAACGCATTTCTACACTTCTTTCTTTTCTTCTAACTGTTTGTAATAGGAGCTTTTTAATTCTGTTAACAGAGGTAACGTCATCTATATACATACATACATACATATATACATACATACATACCTACATACATACATACATACATACATACATACATACATACATACATACATACATACATACATACATACATACATACGCACGCACGCACGCACGCACGCACGCACACACGCACTCACGCACGCACGCACGCATGCACGCACGCACGCACTGCACCGCACGCACGCACGCACGCACGCACACATACATACATTAATACATACATACATACATACATACATACATACAATCACGCCTTTATTTCCGAAGGGTTAGGCAGAGGTGAATTAACAGTACTTATTAAACTATTAACACCCACATTTCACAAAATGGGTGATGTCCTTTCGAACTTCGACATGAGTTTGCCGACGCTACGGGACTACATAGTTACGACTCAGTTTCAAAACGTCAATCCCATTCTGATCGCGCGTGAGTTAAGCGCGAGCAAACCTAACCTGCAATTAATTGACGACGCTCTGGCTTTACCCACTAAATAATAATATAATAATACAATACTTACAGGTTCACCTCTTTTGATGCAAGAAGGCTCGGGATCAGTCGTAGTGGTAGAGTTGTCATCCTCAGCACCCTCTATCGTTACTAGCCAAAGATATAGCATGACACTTAAGACAACCCAGAACCTCATCGTGCCAGAGTTAAGACTGATATTATGGACAACATTGCACTAGTCTACTGTATTTATACCTAAAAGATGACCTCGACGAAATTGAGGAACCAAACCACATGAAAAACTGAATAACCGTACATAATAACATTATTTCTAAGCCAATAGATAATTCTATCTACTCTCACAGGGCTGTCACTACGGCCCAACGGACGAATGAATCTCATTGACGTGAAACCATATTTCAATTCTTGTGCCTACCCCTTCGTGAACTTACAGCCGTGAGTATACTGTATGTATGTACAAATATTTACACTAAGCGAGAATAGAACACGGGCCTCTGCCACTGCGCCACTGAGCCTGCCAAATGAAACGTCGAATTAAAATTAGTTTTAACGACTAACCCTAAGATCTTGGATGACGCAGTTCATCTTCTGTGATGACTACCTGTCATTGCGGTGCAAACAATGGTATGGATGCAAGCAAGATAATGGTATGACCTCATCTGCAAGTCAGTGCAACTCAGTGCCAATATTTGTATGCATGAATATGAATATTTGCATTGGTCTGGGTGTTTCTATGTATAATATGTATGTATTCACAAAACATGCCGCGGTAGCCTAGTGGTATGGGTAATGGACTGCTGAGACGAGGTCTCGGGTTCGATCCCAGGTTTTACCATGGCACACACCAATGACTTTTCGATGCTTTTCGAAGTTATGTGTGTATTTATCGCAGGTTTATAAGTGCCCGGTTAATGACAATAGGCTCGCCACCTATTACATTGGGACCTAAACGGCGAAATGTGGGTGCTAGCACCTCTGCCTACCCCTTCGGGGATACAGGCGTGAGTTTATGTTATGTTATGTTATTCACAAAAAAAAAGTATCTAAGTATTTATATCCGCATTCTAGATTCCATAACACAAGCTAATTAAGCTTACCATGGGTCTAGATAGCGTTGTGTAGAATGTTAAAAAAAAAAAACTGTTGAACAACGAACGAGTCTGTTTTAAATAATTTAGGGATTTTTTTTTTATTAAATCCCCACTGATACCTGCCCCGCCGGAGCCGAAGGAGGAGGTTATATCGGACTCGAAACGACTAAAACGCACGCACTCTATCTATGGGCCGTCTGTTGCCCAAGGTGAGATTGTCGTAGCCATATCCCTCGCACCCCGGCCGACCTAGGGCCATATCTCTCGATCTGGCCCCCCTCCGGTGTGGGCATCACGGGGTCCCCAACTCGCCCCCGGGTATGGGGAGCGCGCAATGCGCGCCGCCGCGACCTGCGCATCCGTGCAGCGAACCATCGCTGCGAGCAAAGTGACAAGCGTGAGACCTCTCAATCCCAGGGTCGCCTCAAGCTCCCGTCTCGGCGTTTCCCTCGCTGGACACTCGGTGAGCGTGTGCAGCGCCGAGCCCTCGCTCGCGTCGCAGTGATGGCACTCGGACGTTGGCTCTTTCTTCGCGGTCCGATGCAGATACCGCCCGAAGCATCCGTGCTCGGTGATAATTTGCGTCAGCCAGAACGAGAGGCCGCCGTGTATAGCCACTCCCCCATGGTGGGTCTTACCGCCACTACTACGGTGCGCCTAGCGCGTGGTTGTCCAAGTTGTAACTCCCACTCCGCCACCATGTCCCTGTGGAGCCGGGATCTCACGGCCCGAATTTCTTCAGGCTCATGATCATGTCCCCGCTCCCACGCCACCTTTCGGAAGCGGTATAGCGCCGAAAGGGATCTCGCTTCCAGGATCCATGGAAGCGATCCAGCGAGGAGACTCGCTACTTCAAAGGGGGTGATATCCCTGAAGGCTCCGCTGCGGACGAACGAGGCTTGCCTCTCGGGGTTGGAAAGTCATATGGCAGTCGCTCCCACACAACATCCTTCTTTCACATAACAATCATAATACTTACAGGATCACCATGTCGGCCACATGAAGTGGGATCAATCTTAGAGGCGCCTTCGGTGACATTTATATTTACTACCCAAAGAGTGAATAAGACACATAGCACAGGCCAGAATCCAGATACTCATTGTTAGACTAAATACTAATTTGTTGACTAGCCTGTATACTATACTATAGGGGAGAGTTGGATATTACCGCGCGGTTGATAATTCCGCGCGTCAGCATAATTCAAAAACCATCCACTCGTTTTGCGATACAGTGCGTAAATAACAAAGCTCAACATACCTACACCCTTCCCCGCGCAGCAATAGTACGCTACGCGCGACGACAGAGACAGTATGTATCGCACAAGTTTTTTTCGGCAATCCTTATAAAATTTCGTACATACTTTCGATAAGAGGTAAGTGATACTGTATTATTATAACACTTTGAAATCATACATTTTGAATGCTTGTACAGTGTAGAATTCCGTGTTAGAATACGTTTTTAAATACTATAGAATTTTCTATATTATTTGGATGTTAAAAAATGAAATGAGTAAGTTTGATAATTTCGCGCCCGGGGCGCGATATTATCAACTATGAAAGTAATATATTATTCACATTAACTTGTTTTTACCCCCAAAAAATAGTTATGTATGATGTGTCTGCCTGTGCGTCTGTTTGAATTGTGTAGTAGGTACCTACTATGACTATTTAAAATAAAATACATACGAATTACCATAACATAATTTCATTTTATTTTCGTTTTAGATGGATGGATCTGTGCCCAAGAAAAAAAAGAGGTCATAGGATAATATTGATTTTAATTATTTTTGAGGCTGACTAGTCTATATTTAATTCAAAGAGTTACTAAGACTTCAAGTTTTAAAAACCCATTTGTTTTGTTAAAATAATTATAAAGAATTTAAGTTTTTGTTATGACTTATGACATTATATCGTTATACTGTAAAAAGGTAGTGATTTAACTTTTAGAAGATATTCCTCTTCTAAAAGCTAAATCACTAGCTACATAAATCCTCCTCCACCCTCTTTATCTTATCATAAAAAATGAAAACAATCATTTTCACCGATTTCTGAGCAATTAATGTGGGCACGATTTTATCAAACCTAGGCACGATATTATCAGACCAGTTTGACAATACCACGCCTTTAACGTTTGTTGTAATTTTACTATAATTATTTCCTTTTTAAATTGTCGATTATTTTGTTATACGGTATATGTACCTGAATAAATATCCTACTAATTACTGCATTTTGTTTCCTTTAATATCAAATATTTTCCGAATTATGGACCCAAGTCCTTAGGGGCTCGGTAATATCCAACTCTCCCCTACTATATACTATATACAAGTAGTTGAAGAGCTATGAGGGAACAAATAAACATTCATACATACATACATAGTATGTCATAAAAATCATAACCCTCCTTTGGCTTCGCCATAGGTGGGTAAAAATACGACTCCATGATGTATAATAACAAGTTTAGAAGTTCCTATGAAGACCCTTGTGGAAGTACAATCTTAGGTTGAAATAAAACGTTGGCATCCTTCAGACATCTCCTGACAGGCTACGTTGCTGCTCAGATCGCATGGACATAAACGCTGGTGTCCCACAAGGCTCCGTGTTGTCTCCAACCCTGTTTCTGCTGCATATCAATGACATGCTGTCGGATGACTCCATTCATTGCTATGCGGACGACAGTACTGGAGACGCTTATTACTCGGGCCGTGCAAATATCCCTCAGTCCGAAGTAGAGGAAAGTCGCGAACAACTTGTGTCTGAAATCGAGACTACGTTATCTAGAGTATCCGATTGGGGCAGACTAAATTTAGTCCAATTCAACCCCTCTAAGACACAAGTATGTGTATTCACCGCTAAGAAAACTCCATTAATTGTAGCACCGCAATTCCTGGGCACACCGCTTACCATATCCTCGAGTATCGGGATTCTTGGTATCGATATCTCCAGCGACGTCCAATACTGTAGTCATTTAGAAGATAAGGTGAAGCTGGCATCAAAAAAGCTTGGGGTGCTCAACAGGGCGAAGCAGTACTTCACTGCGGGGCAACGACTCATCCTTTATAAGGCGCAGGCTCGGCCCCACATGGAGTACTGCTGTCACCTTTTTGCTGGGGCACCTGCATGCCAGCTTGACCCCTTTGACTCGGTACAAAGACGGGCGTTGAGGCTCGTCGGCAAACTCGCAGGCAATGTGGAACCTCTCATTCTCAGAAGAGACTTTGCCTCACTGTGTGTGTTTTACCGTCTATACAATGGTTTGTGCTCAGAAGAACTGTTTGACATGATGCCAACAGCTACATTCTATCATCGCACCTCTCGCCACAGGCAGGGAATTCATCCTCACACATTGCGTCCACAAACGGTACGCACTGTGCGGTTTGAAAGGCATTTCATCTCACGCACACTCAGGCTGTGGAATGAACTCCCTGCGGTGGTTTTCCCAAGCGGCTACAATATGGGGTTCTTCAAGAAGGGCATTAGAAGGTTTCTTCAGAGTCGGCAGCGCGAGTGTGACGCCCCTGGTGTTGCATACGTCCATAGGCCACGGTGACCGCTTCCCATCAGGTGGGCCGTGTGCTTGTCTGCCGACTAAGTGGTATAAAAAAAAAAAAAACGTCCGTCGTTAACGAAAGACAATGACTTGAATATTTGTATAGAAAGGGCGACACGATCACTTTGTATTGGAGCGATGTCTAAGTCTAATTGGATTCGCCGTAATAGGTAGTTTCCATAATTCTAAAATGACAACCATAAAAAAAAAATACATGGTTTTCGACATACTTAGGTACTGCTAAAAAAATAGATAATTTTTAACAAGAGAGCAAAGTTGCTTTTTAAACGCGTGCTCAATTTTGATGACCGAGCAAGCGATGGATTCTGAAATTAAATCACGAGCACAGCGAATGATAAGCAAATTAGAAACACAAAATCCCTACGGATACCTCCTCCAACTCCGGCGGAGGAGGTATCCGTAGGGATTTTTCGCACGATTAAAATAAAGTACCCACTGTTCCCCATCCAACAGTAAACATAACATCGTTAAGCTCGTCTCCTGGGACTCGGCTGGGACCGAAAATCATATTTGGCAAATTTTGAGTGTCCTCTGCCTACCCCTTAGGACATTTACATGAACATACCTAATTTATTATGTGTATGGTATATGTCGCAGCCAACTAGCTTAATCAGCCATTCCATTGACAGCGTAGGCTAGGCTGTTACTAAGGTTAAGTAGCAGTCCATCCCATTCCCAAACTCGTCACTCAGTTTCAGATGGTCCCATTCCCAGATAGTCCTATTCCCAAATCGTCCCATTCCCAGATTGTCATATTCCCAGATCGTCCCATTTCCAGATGGTCCCAGGGATAGTAACGCATGACGCTCAGAGCATCATGAGCTCATAACCGTTAGTGCTGAATTTTTTTTATTAATACTGTTACTAAGTAGGTAAGTACCAAGAAAAGTTTGAAATCATATTTTTTATTTTTATTTTAATAATGTTCATTTGACTAAATATAGTTCAGTATAGTTATAAAAAAAAATAACTTAATCTATCCTAGTCAGATTCAGCAGCTTTCCCAATAAATCTATCACTGCTCTTTGATTCAGTATATTTTTCATACTACATTGTACTGAAAATTATTTTTATTCATACCCCTATCATTCAAACTGCGTCATGCGTTACCATCTCTGGGACCATCTGGGAATGGGACGATCTGGGAATAGGACAATCTGGGAATGGGACGATCTGGGAATAAGACTATCTGGGAATGGGGCCATCTGAAACAGAGTGACGAGTTTGGGAATGGGACGTTCTGCTACCAAACCTTAATTAAAGGCGCCGTTCCATTATTGACCTGAATGATATTCACCTATGTGATATAAACGGCAAGGCAAATGACTTGGATCGATGAAGTTTAATTTCTTCTTCCTCTTAGCGTTAATTCCCAGTCGCATCCGAAGCTTTCAGCTCGGAGTCTGGGGTCCGCTTTTTGCCAGTCTTAACTACGGATTTGGCTAGACCTCGATATTTTCTGTGAAGCGATTGCCATCTGACCTCCACATCCCAATGGTAACATTAGGCGATATCGAAGCTTTGCAGCTAGACTGTTTTTGGATTTTTGAGGGCTCCAACTACCCGTAACGACTGCCATAGATGTTCTTATGGCAACCGGGACCGACGGCTTAACGTGCTCTCCGAGGCACGACCAGACCAATGCAAATACCCATATTTCATGAACACAAATATTTGCACTGAGCGGGGATCGAACCCACGCCTCCTGCGTAGCGGCCGCGTTCACTACCGCTACGCCACGGAGGCTGTCGATGAAGTTTAATTTCTTGCCATTTAATCACACAGCTCAGCAAATATCGTGTTTCTGCATCTCTATATCTACCTTCTTTAACACTTTAATCTATTTACCCTCTGTTGGAGATGGCATTTCACCATGATGGTTGCTTACCATCATGTGAGATGGGGTTTATGCCATGCGTATTTGCTACCTTATAATAGTGGGGCCGCATCCTAAAGTTACATGACAAAAGTACGTCAATTTGGCATTTTTCTACCATTTCAAATGATATTTAATATTAGGAAACAATTTTTTTAGTTTACAATTATTATGATAATGTATATCTATTCTTTGTAATTAATTAGGGAGATATGATATTTTTGATTATTGAATTGAAAATATGAACTGTCATTATGTAACTTTAAGATGTGGCCTTACATAGTACCTAATCATGACATAGATATTGGTTTGTGTTACCCCGCGTTTACATACTGCCGCTCGCATTGCTCATCGCCTTGCCGGCAATATTCACGCGAATAATGCCCTAGCATTCAAACACTCGCATCATCGCGATGTTCATCGCGTTGCCCAACACTCGCATCATCGCGATGTTAATCGCGTTGCCCCGCATACAGTATTCGCCTTGCGATGGAGATGGACGACTTTAGTTAAGTGGACACCTAACCGAATGCAGTATAGGCATTTTATTAGGCTAGGCTATCTACTTAGATACTTAGCTAGTAGGTAATCAGGCTAATTTGGTAGGTAGGTAGGTACCTACCTACCTACCTATTTTAATTTGGTAGGTAATTAGGCTAATTTGGTAGGTAGGTACCTACCTACCTACCTATTCTAGTTTGGTAGGTAGGTACCTACCTACCTACCTATTCTAATTTGGTAGGTACCCTAGCTACCTGTTTGGTAGGTATACTTAGGCTAATTTGGTAGGTAGGTACCTACCTACCTACCTATTCTAATTTAGTAGGTAGAGGTACCTACCTACCTACCAAATTAAAATAGGTAGGTAGGTAAATTAGGCTAATTTGGTAAGTAGGTTACCTACCAAATAAGAATAGGTAGGTAGGTAGGTAGGTACCTACCTACCAAATTAGCCTAATTACCTACCAAATTAAAATAGGTAGGTATGTAGGTAGTACCTACTAAATTAGCCTGATTACCTACCAAATAGGTAGGTAGGTATTCTAGTTTGGTAGGTAGGTACCTACCTACCTACCTATTCTAGTTTGGTAGGTAGGTACCTACCTACCTACCTATTCTAATTTGGTAGGTACCCTAGCTACCTGTTTGGTCGGTATACTTAGGCTAATTTGGTAGGTAGGTACCTACCTACCTACCTATTCTAATTTAGTAGGTAGAGGTACCTACCTACCTACCAAATTAAAATAGGTAGGTAGGTAGTACCTACCAAATTAGCCTGATTACCTAACAAATAGGTAGGTAGGTAGGTACCTACCTACCTACCTATTCTAATTTGGTAGGTACCTACCTACCTACCTATTTGGTAGGTAATCAGGCTAATTTGGTAGGTACTACCTACCTACCTACCTATTTTAATTTGGTAGGTAGGTAGGTACCTACCTACCTATTCTAGTTTGGTAGGTAGGTACCTACCTACCTACCTTTTATATACATATGTATTACCTATATTATTTAATTAGATCCGTAGCAAGCATTTCAATAAATTCTATTGATTTTTCGTTGGACCATTCGATTGGTTGCGTCATTGTCATGATAATAAATTCGAAGTAATCCTGTGACTGTGACACGCGCGTACACAACGAGCGCTCGATGCGAAGTGTGCGCGACGCGAGTATGTGAATGCTTCATCGCGCTAGTATTGCCGCTCCTTCTCGCGCCGCCAAGCCGACACTCGCAGCAACATACGCGGCAATACTCGCGGCATGACGAATATACCATTCACACCACGTCCCTGCCCACTTCTCTCGCCACTTCCCTCGCTCTGCCGCGAGTATGTAAACGAAGCATTAGACTCTTCTATTTAGGTAATCTTTAAAACAACAAAACAACAACTGCGTAATGTTCATGGCGAAATGATTATGAGATTATGGTGTGAGATTATCATGATATCTAGTCGATCAGCTAGTACGAGTGCCGCAGCAGGCCTTATACTAATGTTATTATCCATATCCATACGCCATACTAATATTAAAAATGCAAAAGTACCACTGAACCAATTTTCATGATACATAGGTAGGTATTATTATGTACAGAGATAGAGAAGACCTTGGGAAATTAATCCGAGCACGCGAGTGGAGCCGTGGCCAAGACAGCTAATCTAATACCTATATAAAATTCTTCTGTCACGGGGTGCGTAATCGAACTCCTCCGAAACGGCTCGACCGATTTTGATGAAATTTTTTGTGCTTATCCGGTATCTATGAGAATCGGCCAACATCTATTTTTCATCCCCCTAAGTGATAAGGGTGCAGCGGGAACGGGATTTGAATACCACGCGGGCCGAAAATATGGCGGTACGAAGTTCGCCGGGGCAGCTAGTCTAGATATATAAATAAAAATGAAATCCCGCCCAAATGTATGTACGCGCACGGCGCATAACTTAGGTAATCTGTGGCATAACTTCCTAGGTAATGACTGCACTAAATTGGACGGGTAATTCTTTTTTTATTGTGTTTGTAAAATTAAATGAACGGTACAGTGCAGCGAGAAGAGTCTGATAATCTAACATGGAAATTTGAATAGAAGGTAGGTAGAGCGGGAACGGGATCTGAATACTACACGGGCGGAAAATATGGCGGTACCTACGAAGTTCGCCGGTTCAGCTAGTAAGGTTTAGAAACAGATGAAGTAGGTACTTACCTAGTTCAAATTGTATTTTTTGTTTTATGTGTACCTACTAACCTAGGCATAGTAGAAAAGTACCTAGATATAAAGTAAAAATTAAAAAGCTGATACGACGCGACCTCCGACGCTCCAACACTCGTACCATCAAAGCAACTAGTGTTCGCTCAACAGCTAGGGAGGCCCCATCTGACGAAACTTAAAACTGGGGATGGCAAAACGGTTGCCTCCAAGTTCGAGATTCTCGAAGAGATCGAGAAATTCTATGGACAGCTGTATGCATCAAGGATGAACAAACCGACGGGACACAGCGATGATGACCACAGAGCCCCACTCACGCGCCACTACACCGAGGAGATACCAGATATCGAGCAGTGCGAGATGGAGGCGGCTCTCAGGCAACTGAAGAACAACAGGTGTCAAGCTGTGAAATTCGCTAAATATTCAGCGTCGAACACAACGCTGAGACAACTGTGATCGAGATTGTCATTGGTTAGACAGGGTGACGTCACTGGATATGGATCAATGACAATATCGAGCAAGGTTGTCTCAGCTTTGTGCTCGACGCTGAATATTTAGAGAATTGCACAGCTAGTGATGACGGAATTACTACTGAGCTCTTGAAAGCAGGTGGTAGGTACTCCAATCTTGAAAGAGCTAGCGAGTCTATTTAATTCCATCATCCAGCAAGGGTTAACACAACACCTAGGGCATGGAGCGGGAGTGCGGTGGTACTGTTCTTCAAAAAAGGCAATAAGATCTTTGCATTGTAAGGTGGTTTTATTCGTTGATTATTATTTTATTTGATTACTCCAATGACACTGAAAATGAAATTATGGTAAACTAGCTTTTGCCCGCGGCTCCGCCCGCGTGAATGACGGTTATCGCGACCAAACATAGCCTATGTCCTTTCTCAAGGTCTAAACTGCCTATACTAAATTTCATCAAAATCGGTTCAGCGGTTTAGGCGTGAAAGCGAGACAGACAGACAGACAGACAGAGTTACTTTCGCATTTATAATATTAGTAAGGATAAAAAAACTGATGAGAAAGTATATTATCCATCAATTTATTTTTTTATTTTCTTGCCACATTTTTGATTCCCTTGGTCCACATAACTTAACATAAACTCACGCCTATATCCCTGAAGGGGTAGGCAGAGGTGCTAGCACTAGGGTTGCCAACCATACTGTTTAAAACAGTATTATACTGTTTTACACCTAATTATACTGTTCACTGTTCAACAAAAGAACAGTATCCAAAATACTGTTTTCAGCATCAAAATGCATAATACTACAAAAATGTGCAGCAATTGATATAATTTTAATTAATTGGGCACCAATTTGCAATTATTTTATAAGTTTAGGTGTTGATTGTCCCATGATAATTCAAAATTTATTAATGATAAATCATAATATAGAAAATAATACAGTTCACAGCCTCAGAATACAGAACAAACCAGAAACCGCAAGCGCGCTCAAAAGTGAAGACACACAAATCAAGACAAATTGTCTTGATTTGAATATTGTCACTCGCATTCACTCGTATGCACGTAGCGCGTCAGACGTATTACATCAGTGTCAATTTTAATTTTAAAATGTCGGTTTTAGTTGTTCCTTCATGTAAAAATACATCTAGGATTACAAAAAAACAGGATGGGATCACATTTCATCTGTAATTAGCGTATACAAATGCATAGTTATTTAATTATTGAATTTAATTGTGATTGATTTAGACGAAGACGCTGCCATCTTGTGTGTTGCCATGTCAATTGAAAATTTTACCCACCTATTTTTATGAAATTTAAACAGATATATACTTAGATAGGTCTCTTTATTGTACAATACGGTTCAAATCAAACTAAATGGCTCGGTAGTACGTACGAGTGCCATGCGCAGGTAGGTACAAAAATATTCTGTTCACTTTACTCGTCCAAGCATTATTCCTTGTTGCATTGCAAACAAGTCGGTAAATGATATTATTATAAAAATCTTTTCATTACCTACTTTCACTGTATGTAGGATGTAGGTATGGTACCTACTTAATTTGTTCGAAAAGAAATCTTGCAACTCGATTTTGAAGCAGATATCCTCAACCGATTTTGATGAAATTTTGTATACATGTTAGTTTAGGGGATAATGCATTAATATGGTACCATGGAGCTGGTCTGATGATAAAGTCAGAAGATGGCCTTAAGAAATACTAAACTAAACAAGAAAAACCTATCGAGTTTGAGCTCATTTGTTTTGTCTTAGCTAATTCTCTGGTATTCTTAGTATACAGGACCTGTAGATGGTGTCTGAAGATGACCATAGGAGTTTGTCTTCAGTAATTGAAGAAATACCATTTATTGTACCAACAGCGACAATTTACTGGCTGTCCGGCTTGTAGGGCTGTATACCCTACATAGCCCCTTCTCTGCTTGTGGAAGGACAATAACAAACTTAACATAATAAATAGCAAACAACAATTTCAACAATCACTGCGTGTAGGTACATACTGCATATGCTGCGAGTCTCGCAGGCGCGTGCATCGTTACGCACAAACTTCGGAATCGTCATTCATTTTGAATCGATATGTAGGTACACCACAGACATCATTAAACACGCTATTATGTGGGTACCTATATACAATTGGTGGTTTTATCGCACAGTAGCAATATTATGTATAAAGTAGGTAGGTACTTTTTTTTTCTATAAAATGTTTCTAATTTTAGTTTCCCTACCGATGCATGAAGAGAAAAGTTGAAATGGATGAAATAGGAGATATAAGTATGTACCCAAAGACATTTCATAACATAGACATGTCATATGCTTACAAATCAACGTAGAAAAATGTGCCGAACTCACACACACACATTTTTAATTCATCTACACTTCCCTACATAACCAATGGATTGAAAAGAGAGGACATGAAAAATACAATATAAAAGAAGAAGACAGCTATTGTTTGTCACTTGGACTTTAATGATAACAATGTACCAATCACAGTGCGGTTGCTAGTCGGTGACATAGGCTAACAAAATTATTGAAAAAGAAGGTACAGAGCTCTCTGAATTGAGGTTATTGCCTAATTTTGTTTAGACAAAGATGTTTGTTTAACTTTGTTAATGTATTATGAAAAAGCTAGGTATAATTTTTAAATTTCATTATTTTGTTGCTGTCAGTAGTACAATTCTAACAAGTACCTAAGTAGGTACTTGCCAGTAAAGTGAAGTTTGAGATAATTGCGTAATTTTGTTTAGACAAAGATGTTTGTTTGTCATTGTTATTGTATCTTCTTCTAATATATAAAATTCTTCTGTCACGGGGTGCGTAATCGAACTCCTCCGAAACGGCTCGACCGATTTTGATGAAATTTTTTGTGCTTATCCGGTATCTATGAGAATCGGCCAACATCTATTTTTCATCCCCCTAAGTGATAAGGGTGCAGCAGGAACGGGATTTGAATACCACGCGGGCCGAAAATATGGCGGTACGAAGTTCGTCGGGGCAGCTAGTTAAGTATAAAAAAGCTAGGTATGTTTATTCTATTTCATTATTTTGTTGCTGCCAATAGTACCTACAAATTTTAACAAGTAGGTACTTACCTAAGTAGATACTTGCCAGTGAAGTGAAGTTCGCACTTATTAACTTACTTGAACCACATAGTATTAGTAGGCAATTATAAAAAACAACAAATTAAAATTGGGAGGTAGTATGTAGTGAATTTAATGCCTACGATATTCTCATCTGTACTTTAATCTATGTTCGGATCACACACGTCCTTGTCGCTCACGCACCAAATTATATCATACTGTCTCTTTTTATTTTCGTGCTGACAATTTTAAATTGAATATTATGAAAGTCAGAAATTTGGTCTTTATCAGTCGAAATATGTATTATTTCCATGTGATATGAAATCCCTTTTGATGTATTAACTTTAGAGTAATAGTTCGTGCATAGTTCGTGTTATGTGCCAGCCTATCCCTCGGACACAACACAGACCTATGATGTGTAGCCTCGAGCCGATTGTGCACCCTGTTGCTGTTCCCTTCAAACGCCGTTTTAATTACGGGAAAGCAGACTGGAAGAGATTCGCGGGGGAGATCGATGATGCTCTCTCATATATTTCTCCGGAGCCGCAAAACTACGACCAGTTTGTTGATACTGTCGCCCGTATATCCCGTAGGTGCATTCCCAGAGGCTGCCGCACACTCTACATTCCAGGTCTCTCCACAGACTCTGTCCAACTGCTGAGTGAGTATGAGAAACTGTACGACAGTGACCCGTTCTCTGCTGACACCATAGAGGCTGGTGAAAGACTACTCTCGGAGGTGAGCGAGAGTCGTCGCGGCAGATGGATGGACACCGTTAATGGGATAAACCTGACACATACCAGCAGGAAAGCCTGGAATACCATACGGAAGCTTACAAATGATACTCCACGGGCGGAGCCACCGTGCCGAATAACAGCAAACCAAGTGGCCCATCAACTTCTGGCCAACGGCAAACCCACACTCCGATGTGAAAGAATCCCAAGGGGTGTCCTGTCGGGGGTTGCTTGTGACTCCTCAACTTGCGAGCCTTTTGCCCTGCCTGACATCATCTCCGGAATCAAAAACCTTAAACAGGGAAAAGCCTCCGGAGTTGATGATGTCTCAGTGGAGCAAATACAACACCTCGGCCCTGCTGCTGTATCATGGCTCCTAGCTCTCTTCAATGACTGCATTGCTTCTGTTAGGATCCCACGTCTCTGGAGGAAAGCCAAAGTAATCGCTATTCCGAAACCGGGGAAACCCACTGACGACCCCAAAAGCTTCAGGCCGATCTCGCTTCTGTGCCAAACCCTGAAACTCTTCGAGAGGATGCTTCTTGATCGTCTAGCTAACGTCATAGACCCCTCACTGATCCCAGAGCAGGCTGGCTTTCGCCCAGGAAAG
Source organism: Eilema depressum (assembly GCA_914767945.1). Taxonomy (NCBI): domain Eukaryota; kingdom Metazoa; phylum Arthropoda; class Insecta; order Lepidoptera; family Erebidae; genus Eilema; species Eilema depressum. The sequence goes on along the minus strand of OU612023.1, from coordinate 21,503,673 downwards.
TCTTGCAGTAGCCAGATCCTTAACCTCACGCAACATATCGAGGATGGCTTCGAGGCGCGCAAAGTGACTGGCGCAGTTTTCGTTGACCTATCTGCAGCCTATGACACTGTTAACATCAAACGCCTGCTTTGGAAGATGGAGAAAATTACTGGGGATCGTAAACTTGCGGCAATTTTAGGCGAACTCCTCCGGAATCGGCGCTATCAGGTGCACTTGCGCTCCGAAAAAAGTCGTTGGAGAGTGCTGAAGAACGGCCTACCTCAGGGTAGTGTTCTGGCACCCTTGCTCTTCAACGTGTACACCAACGACCAACCCAAGAGCCTATACACGACACGTTTCCTTTACGCTGACGACTTAGCTCTTACGTCACAGGGGTCATTCGAGGAGGTGGAGACAAACCTGAATGATGCACTCGAGGAACTGAGTCGCTACTATGACAGTAATGGTCTGAAGCCCAACCCCTCGAAATCGCAGTCGTGCGCGTTCCACCTAAGCAATGGGTTGGCAAAGCGAGAGCTGAGGATACAGTGGCGCGGTGTTGGGATAGAGCACTGTTCACACCCTAAGTATCTTGGAGTTACCCTGGACAGGTCCCTCACCTTTAGAAGGAATTGCGAGATGCTAAAACAGAAGGTCTCGGCCCGCAACAACCTTCTAAAAAGGCTGACAAGCACAACATGGGGGGCCGCACCGCAAGTACTGCGAACAACAGGGCTAGCTCTGTGTTATTCTGCGGGTGAATATGCCTGTCCCGTATGGGGTCGTTCCGCACATGCTGGGCTGGTGGATGTAGCACTAAATGAGACCTGCCGGATAATAACTGGTTGTCTCAAGCCGACTCCGGTACGGATGCTATATCCACTAGCTGGCATAGCACCTCCCAGCGTACGCAGAGACGTGGCGTCATCAATGGAGAGAGGCAAGCTGGAGCTGGATCAGCGACATCCCATGCACGGCCATTGTGACGTGCCTGGAAGATTAAAAAGCCGAAAGAGTTTCTGGGCATGCGTTGCTCCCGCTGATGGCGATCCCTCCAGGGCCAGAGTAAGAGTTTGGAAGTCGCGGAGCCCGCCACCAACCCCTTTCGTCCCGCTGTCGGAGAGTCTTCCCCCCGGACATGACCTCCCCTGGATCAGATGGAAGTCCCTAAATAGACTTCGAACACAAGTCGGCCGAAGCAGGGAGAATCGGTCTAGGTGGGGTTACTCAGATGACGTGGATCTGGGGTGTGAGTGTGGAGTAGCTCCACAGACTATGGCCCACCTGCTGACGTGTGCTGCATGTCCATCTACCTGTACTCCGGAGGAACTAATGAGTGCCTCCGAGAATGCGATTCAGGTGGCAGCATACTGGGAAAACAGAATTTGAGAGTAGAAGCACTATCGATTCGACTGAATAGTTCGTGCAGTGTCTATAAACATACGATGGCATTTTCGTTATTTTTATAAGTCACTGATGCTTCCGCTCAACGTCCGGCCGGCGCCGCTCGGCACGCGGTACTAGAGGCAAACGTTCCAATTGACTCGTTTTCGAATCTTCACGTTTTTCGCGCAATAACGTATCTACTTCTTTTTATATATAATATCTTTGTATGTACCTATATTGTCAACATGTACCAGAGTAGTAGCTAAGTATTATTTACGCCGCATTGGAGTGACACTGCGTCTATAGACTTTGTATATCATTATACCATTAAAAAATACTTACCTTATTACCGTGTTTCATTAAATTTATATATATTTAATAGCTTTAACTTACACTGATCACCTCTCTGTATAATACAGATATTAAATATCTAGTGTTATATCTCTTATCTAATGTTTTATGACTACCCTAAAGTTGGGAACCGCACCTTAGCCTAGTAACATTACGCGAGCGGGAAGTTTCACTATAGAGCGAGACAGAGTATCGTTTTTGGACACAGTGCGGGATATGCAGCTATTAGCGAATGCGGCTTCTGGTTTGTTCTGTATTCTGAGTTCACAGCTATCTTCTATTTGCCAGCCATAATCTTATATATAAAACTCTTAGTCCTGACTGACTGATTGACTTAGAGACAACGCACAGCCTAAACCGCTGGTCCTAGAGACTTGAAATTTATAGAGAATGTATGTTTTGATGCGTGGAGGTGTACTAAGAAACGATTTTTCGAAATTCGGTCCCTAAGTGCCTAAAAAGTGCCAAAAACGTACTTTCTTATAACTCAAGAACGGCTGAACAGATTTTTATGATCTTTGGTTTTTTTAATTTGGCTTTGTCGCCGAATAGCAATTATTACAATTAAAATGTGGCAAATTCACGAAATAATGTAATATTAAAGAAAATACGAAATATTATGGCGCTAATATCGCTAGCAAAATTGTTACCATGACAACGGAACTAAAGTGATGGTGTCACATTTTGATCTGTCAAATGATAATATTCTTAAAACGTCACTCTCTGTCACGTATAATAAGCAAGAACGTGAAAAATATTATGTATGTACTGCAGTTTCTTTATTTAATTGATTAGAAATAGAAAAACAATCTAAAAGAAATAGAATCTTCAGTAAGTTCCACGGCCTAAAAACAATGCTACAACACGTTATCATCCAGTTGAATACTCACTTACAGGCCCTGAAACAGCAAGGTCAAGGTATGTGAATTTAAACCTATTGACGCTGATACAATATAAATGACAACACAAGGGACGCTGGTTCATGAATTGTCTCACGAGTAAGCTCGATGAGTTCCAACCAACGGGGGCAAACCGGATTTTGAAAGGGTTATAGTATTGTAGCCAACATTGTCCAGCAGATCATAAAAAGGACCTGAGAGTACAATCAGCCGCTGTGTACGGTTTTTGTAGATTACAAGAAACCCTTCATCGAGACCTGGGTATTTCTAGATTCTCTACTAAGGTATCGTGCTGATATGACGTATCACACACGATACCGCCATAATGTCCGTCCAGCTCCAAGCTCATAAGACGAAGCCTTAATAGCCTACAAAGTGGAATAAAACAACGGAGATACCCACCGCAAGGTCGACACTCGACACCCGAGGTTGTTCAAGAATAGGTCTACCTTAGATCCGGCGAAGGATTCATTCGGACTGCCGACCGTCGATGAATCATATTTTCGGCGAAACGTTCCATCGGCCAAGTATTTTTTCGTTCAACTAACCGTCGGAGTAGAGTGTTATCGGACAACCGTCCTATTCGGTGAGCGGTATTTCGGAATACCATACGGACTTCCACCATAAGGATCCAATTGGGTTGAGTTCGCCGAGTTTACTCCATATTATGACTTATGGGGCCGTAACGTGAAAACCGACAATGGGGACATACAACCAGAGAAATTGGGTGGAGGATTGGGTGCTGTTTCACACATTGGACAACAGTGGACTGCAATAGGCTAATTGATTGATTGATATGAACGAAATAGTATAATTTTACGTATTCAAATTTTTTCCTACCAGTCTTTTCTTGCCATTTACTATTCATGTAAAGATACCAATGTCTTACAGTCTACTGTGTCTGTATGACAGGGCCGATGTTTCTTATTTCTTCTGTTTCAGCGTTAATTCTCAGTCGCATTCGAAGCTTATATCTCGGAGTCTGGGGTCCGCTTTACCAGTCTTAAATGCGGATTTGGCTAAACCTCGATATTTTCGTGAAGCGACTGCCATATTCTGACCTCCGCAACCCAATGGTGACATTAGGCGATATCAAAGCATTGCAGCTACACCGTTGTTGTTGAACTTTTTAGTGCTCCAACGGATTAACGTGCTCTCCGAGGCAAGACCAGACCAGTGCAAATACACATATTCATGCATACAAATATTTGCAGTGAGCGGGGATCGAACCCGCGCCTACTGCGTAGCGACCGCGTTCACTACCGCTACGCCACAGAGGCTTTCGATGCTTCTTACATTTTACATTTATTATTTTGAAAAACTCAGTTACTGAGAGGATGAAATAGGCGTTATACCACTTAGTTGGCAGACAAGCACACGACCCACCTGATGGGAAGCGGTCACCGTGGCCTATGGACGTATGCAACACCATACAGAACACAGAACATAGACCTGGAGTGCGGTGGTACTGTTCTCCGAAAAGGCCAGAAGAATTACAGACTCATCACTTCTGAGTCATAATATCTACATGTTGTTCTTGAGAGTTGTCATGAATTGTCTCGCGAGCAAGCTCGACGATGCAAATGGATCATGCAAATGGTCTCACTACCATGGACGCCCAAGATCGTGCGAAGCGGAGGACGAAGAGCCAGAAGGCGGACCCTGAGCTCCGAGGTCATCTTGGCCACGGACACAATCAGGAAAATGTGTCTATACGCAAATGATGAGCACTGAGATGCTTATGATGCCGCCACAATGTCCTCCAGCTGTGTCCAGCTCCAAGATCAGAAGATGAAGCCCAAAAGCTCATATCGTGAAATGAGACGAGGGAGATACCCATCGAAAGGTCGACTTTCGTAGCTGTTCAAGATTAAGTGTACCTGGGGTCACCAAAGGATCGAATTGGGTGGGCTACATTGGATAAATTCGTCGAAGTTTCTACTTCCCTGTTATGATATGACACACGGGGCCGGAACTTGGAACTGACAGTGGGGATATAGTAAAGCAGACTGATAAATGTAGGATATTGGTTGATGCCTAAGTCCAACAGTGGTATGCTATAGGCTAAATGATTAATTTAAATGACATTGTATAATATTTAGCAATTATTGTAAATTTTTTCTTACCAGTATTTTTCTTGCCATTTACTATTATTAATAAACAGATGCTAACAATATTTTTATTCTGATATAATGTTCTTAAAACCTACCACTTTTTTGTATGACAGGGCCAATGTTTCTTACAGTTTACATTTTGAAAAATTCACTACTGAGAGGGTGAAATAGGCGTTGAAAGTTTATAACAACAAGTCCGTCAGTTTAGAACAAATACTAATGTGGCGGTAGCCGATATCCACGCAGGCGGAGCTGCGGGCGAAAAGCTAGTATATATTAAATCTTTTAATTTATCCACCGGTGGCACACACCAACGACTTTTTGATGCTTTTCGAAGCTATGTGTGTATTTATCGCAGGTTTATAAGTGCCCGGTTAATGGCAATAGGCTCGCCACCTATTACATTGGGACCTAAACATAAACGGCAAAATGTGGGTGCTAGCACCTCTGCCTACCCCTTCGGGGATATAGGCGTGAGTTTATGTTATGTTATGTTTAATTTATCCATAAAAAAATTGATGGGCACCATATTACCATTTTAGATGTTTACGAAACCATGCTTTCTTTTAAGACAGACAGAACTAAGGGGGCAAAATAGGTGACGAACCGGTGTATGTAAAACCGTATTTTGTGAAACGGATTTTTATGATCTTTGTTTTGTTGGAGAGAGAAAGTTGGTTCAGGGAGCCAGAATCGGATGACAGGATCAAGGGAGTCAGGATTGGATAACAGGATCTAGGGAAATCCTCAAAATGGTGGCAAAACACTGTTTCTGCTGTTTTAACATAATTTAATTTCAGTATTTGCATTTAAAAATTATCTGCTCGTGATTTTAAGCTGCTGTAGATAGGAACCTAAGCAAAGGATGGACGATGGATTGATTATAACTCACTAAAAACAGAAAAATAAATTAAAAGTCTCTCGGGCTAGGCACCGCAGTTATTTTTAGCTTTTTAGTGCCTCTTTTTCGTTTCTTGAAGTCGGTTAAACTTTTTTGTTAAAATTAATTTAAGTAATTGTAAAATACTGTTCTATTTTCTAGAATACTGTTCAATTTTCTTCTCAGACCTAAATATACTTTTTTTCTCGAAAAAAGAGTTGGCAACCCTAGCTAGCACCCACATTTCGCCGTTTATGTTTAGGTCCCAATGTGATAGGTGGCGAGCCTTTTGCCGTTAACCGGGCACTTATAAACCTGCGATAAATACAAACATAACTTCGAAAAGCATTTTAAAGTCATTAGTGTGTGCCATGGTAAAACCTGGGATCGAACCCGAGACCTCGTCTCATCACCTTGGTCCACAAAAATTTAAATTGACATAACTTCTGAATGACTCGTATGAAAATGCTGCTTATTTGAAATAAAAGTGCTTAACGCCTAATGTTTATTTCTAAAAATCTTCGAATATAAAATGTGCCAAGGGAATCAACTGAATACGCCGAATTTCAAGATTCACCCAAGTAAGTCTTCAAGTGGGGACCTACAACGTCTGGTCTCCTGATAACATAATATGTCTTACCAACAATCGCTGTTCTTTTCACACTGAAACAAAACCAATAGCTACTTCATATATAATAGCATACAAAATCAATAGTACCTACATTCATTCATCAAGTGGGCTGTTCGCTTGTCTTCCACCTAAGTGGTTTAAAAAAAACATTGTGGTACAAAGTGTGTAAAGTTAGTAGTGAGTGGCATACGACTATTTTCAACACACTTGCGAATAAAATAATACTAAAAATACTACATAACACAATCAAAACAGAATAGTAAAAATCTACCTAATTGTTTCATAATACAATATGCGCGCGAAACTAAATTTTTTTTTTATTTGTTCCTTTTTTTTTATATATTTGTTCCTTTCGGAACAGGCTAAGGTTCTATGACCATGCTGCCTTGTCATCAGTTATTTTTATTTTTATTTGGATGATAATGAGGATGATGATGATGATAATGGTGAGTTGATGATGATGATGATGACGATGATGATGATTGCTGCTTCAGTAAAGTGGTGGAAACTTTACTAAAGGCTTCTTACGGAGATTTGAAACCAACACGAGAAATCACAATCCACTGTAATATTTCACTTTCCTACTCTTGTGCGCGTTTTCTAAGACGTTATGTCTAAAATTCCACCATATTTACACATAATAACTCGAACTCACATCAATTTCGGAAAATAAAATAACACCGCGATTTATCATTCTACGCGTTCGCGCCAAAACTCCTTTAATTGTTCCTTTCGGAACAGGCTAAGGTGCTATCATCATTTTGCCTTATCTATCATCTACTTACTTATTAAACACCTATTACAAATCGAAATTATCTTTTAAAATACCTACGAAGTTGCATGAAATGGGCAAGCAATGGGTAGGTATTATAATATATTAAATCGTTTGTAATATTGGACACGATCTTTTTGTATCGAAACTTTATTAAGAACAAAGCAACATAATCAATGATTTTTTTAAAGTCTATAACTCACCTGTGAATAATAATAATGCAAAAATCACAGTTTTATAATAGGTGTCATTCCGTGCTTAATTGCGGTGAAATATAAATCTATTTATAAGCAAGTGTGTTGAAAAACAATACATGCAATACTTACATATTCACCTATTCTGCTGCAAGAAGTAGTAGTAGTAGAGTCGTCAATGTCGTCATCCTCAGTCAGCGCCCTCTAAGGTTACTAGCCAAAGAGACAGTATGACACATAAGACAACCCAGAACCTCATCGTGCCAGGGTTAAGACTTATATTATGGACAACATATTTTCACTAGCAGTGGCGGATCCAGGGGGGGGGGTCGTGGGGGTCATGACCCCCCCCTGGACGGGTCACCTACTAAAAAATATCCCAATGTCACTGATGAATTTTAAAAAATACCACGCATAAGAAGACTGTCTCTTTGTACCTAATAGTATTATAATTTTATGAGGCACCAAACATCAGTATGAATATTATTCGCACGATTGAAAATTTCAATTTATCGTGCAGCGCAGCCGATCAACCGATGGACTCGAATAGTTTTCGGACCTGACACCCTGTCCGCTATGTTAAAGAAATAAGCGCGAATGACTAACCAGGCCGGCAGTCGAAGGTCTGGAGCTGACAGCTATGAGGTCCTTTTTCGATTCGGGCAACAATTTGACTTGGGCTCAGCTTCAAAGGCCCCGTATTTATGTTACTGTTTGCTTACAAAAACTTTTTGTGAACTTGGAAGAAGCCTTCCTTTCTGGATCCGACGTAGGTAGTCACCAAAGCACCCGTGCCCGGTAATAACCTGCGTCAGCCGGTACGAGAGGCAGCCATGTGGCCTCTATAGCCACTCCCCCATAGGATGGGATGGGCCTTACTACCGCTATTACCGCGGGCCCAGCGGTTGTGGCCAGTGGCCATCTTCTACTGCGGATGACGCAGCTGGCTCATAGGCCTGGTCCTTTTTTTTATCGTGCGAAAAATCCCCACGGATACCTCCCCCGCCGGAGCCGGAGGAGGAGGTTATGTCGGACTCGAACCGACTAAAACGTACGCCGTCTGTGGGCCGTCAGTTGCCGAAGGTGAGATTGTCGTAGCCATATCCCTCGCACCCCGGCCGACCCAGGGCCATATCTCTCGATCTGGTCCTCTTCCGGTGTAGGGACCATAGAGTCCCCAGCTCGCTCCCAGGTATGGGCAGGCACGCAATGCGCGCCGCCGCGGCCTGCTTCTGCTAGGGTGACAGGCGGCTCCACCCGTCACCCCCAGGTCCGCGCTCATGGGGGACGGAGGTCATTGTGCGACCTCCGACGCCCGAGTTGCCGCCGCTCGTCGCGGGCCGCGCGGTTTGCGATTCTCCTTCGCTTCTCGCGGGCCGCAATGTCTGCGATTCTCCTTCGCTCCCGCTCCGCCGCATACTTCACGAGCATTAGAAGGATGCGCCGCCGGCCCACGCATCCGCGCAGCGAACCATCGCTGCGGGCAAAGTGTGGCCACGTCTTGCAGCAACCGCCAGGCTACGTGGGTAACAAATGGCTGGCAGTAGCACAGCCACCGGGACCAGGTGGAAAGGATAGGCCCAAGAAGTCTTGGCTTGAAGTCGTGAAGGGTGACATGCGTGCAAATGGTCTCATCTCACCACCATGGACGCCCAACGTCGTGCGAAGTGGAGGAGGAAGTGACGGAAGGCGGCCCCTGAGCTCCGAGGTCACCTCGGATTCGGAAGCAATGAAAATATGTACGATAATCATGAAAGGGGGAGGCGCGCATCGCGCCGCCAACGCGGCCTGCTTCTTCTAGAGTGTCAGGCGGTTCCCCCTGTCATTTCCAGGCCCGTGCTAATGGGGACCGATATGGAGATATTGATACGATAATGGAGATGTTGAGTGACCTACGTCGCCCGAGTCCTTCGCGCATTGTGTATTATGCGGAATGGGAAACAACTGAATCTTCTCCAGACCCGTTCCCCCGCCTCCTTCTCGAGCATTACTTGCTCTCAGATGGAGGCGGTGGCAGCCGCGAGCTTACGGTTTTACGCCATCACTGTAAGCAAGCGAGAGAGAGTGCTGAGCGAGAGAACTCCCATCCCGAGGGCCGCCACAAGGACCCGCTTCGGCGTTTCCCGTATCCTCGCTTGCATCACAGTGATGACACCCGGGCGTTGGCTCCTTCTGAATTTGCCGCAGCTAACTTCCGAAACATCCATATCCGGTGATCATCTGCGTCAACCGCTACGAGAGTTCCCCATTGAAGCCTTTCTAGCCAGTTCTCCATGATGGTGATAGTTAGCTGCGGCTAGCTAGTTCACCGTGATAGTGGTGGTAAGAAATACCACCACTATCACGGCGTGTCCTGCGCTTGGTTGTCCAAGTCGTAGTTTCAACTCCACCATGTCCCGATAAAGCTGGGCCTCGATTTCTCGCCTTTTGATACGGTAAATCCGTATCAAGAGGTACCGAAGGTGCTCTGACATCTTTTTTCGCCATAGAGTCTCCTGCAGGAGTCCTCCAGCCCCCTCAAGCCAGAGTGCCAGCTGCGTCCTTCAACTTGGGGGCCAGCAGCTTAACCGGGTTCTGGATCGTATTTAACAACAGTCGTTCAAGGCATCTTACTTCTTCTCCTCTCACCTCATTCCCATTATTTCGTCATGAATTTCATACACATTTATTTTCATTGTATTGTTCAATGACATTTTATTGGGAGACTAGACAACCCCCTCCCCCCGAAACTATGTCTCGGCTACACCATGACCCCCCCCTGAATTGAAAGCTGGATCGCCCCTGTTCACTAGTCTACTGTAGGTATTTATACCTAAAAGATGCCCATGACGAAATTGAGGAACCAAACCACATGAAAAACTGAATAAGCGTACATAATAACATTATTTCTAAGCAAAAATAGATAATTATATCTACTCTCACAGGGCTGTCACTGCGGCTTTTATAAAATGAAGGAGGATATACCTAAGGATTTTATAAAATTACTAGCTGACTCTGCGAACTTCGTACCGCCACAGTCGATTCTTTTTTTTTTATTTTTCTCTCCGTAAGAACCATCCTCGTACTTTAAGGAATACTCTAAAAAAAGAATGAGCGAAATCGGTTCAGCCGTTTTCGAAATTTGCGCTTAGCAACACATTTAGGGATTCATTTTTATATTTTAGATAATTAATCCTATTATAGGATAGGTAGGGGGAACACTACTGACTGTGGAGGTGAGCACAAAATGGTCACCCTAAACCTACATCTGGGTCGCAAGTCGCAAGTCCCAGTCGCCGTCACGGTGTTCCTCTCTGTATCAGGCTATGGACCCGGCGACCGCACGGTGAATCAATGGAGTGCTGAGAATCGGATCTCTGTTGCCCGCTTGAATTTCTGATTCTGTTCAAAATCCAATACAAGTAGAATGTGTTCCAGCCAGACTAATTCTATCCCTGTCCCCTGTGCCAAATTTCAGCAAGATCCATTCAACCGTTAGAGCGTGATTGAATAACAAACAGCTTCAGTAACTTTCACATTTTTATAATAACGCCGTTTCACCACAGGTTGTAAAAGTGTAACTGTTATAAATACATACATACATACATACATACCTACATACATACAAATCACGCCTTTATCCCAAAGGGTTAGGCAGAGGTGAATTAACACCCACATTTCACCAATCATTGTATTAGGTCCCACGTAAAATATCTACTTTATAGGTACCTAACCGATTATCCTTCTTCCTCAAAGTCATTGTTCCGTATAACCTTTCAAATCTCCTTGGTTCGCCACAAGTTTACGCCAATTGAATAGATCGTAGGTAGGTACTAGTAGGACAATCGCGCGGTGACTATATAAGTACGCATTATGACTCATTTACTCTCCTTGTTTAAACCAAAGAGGATAAAAACACTACGGTTTAAACGAACAATAGAATGATTGTACTACGACGATAAACGGCAATCAGTATTCAACATATTTGATAGAGACGTACTGTATTTGTATATCCTAGTACAATATTCGCTAGTAACATCTGTAGTAATAAGCTTATATTGCTCATAATAAATAAATAAATAAATAAATAAATAAATTAATTAAAAAGGCACAGAAAGTAAAAACGATGGTCCAAAGCTGAAGGTTATGTTTAGGGAAGAGGCAATTTTGATGTCTTCACTTCGCCTGATGGTAAGCTGAAGTCAGTCTTAGGAAAGAGGTTCACTATTAGACTGAAGTCAAACGAGCCTAATTTTTTATTTGAAGGTGCTTAATTTCTGTTTTGTAATTTTCGCTGCAGTCGTTTTCATAGAGAGGTCCTGTTCATGAGCGTACCCAGGAGAGGGGGGAGGGGTGCAGGTGATGCGCTTTCTACTAAAGAATACTCGTACTGTTGGTCGTCTAACATTTTTCTTTTTTTTTTTATCGTGCGAAATATCTCCGCGGATACCTCCCCCGCCGGAGCCGGAGGAGGAGGTTATGTCGGACTCGAACCGACTATAACGCACGCCGTCTGTGGGCCGTCAGTTGCCGGAGGTGAGATTGTCGTAGACATAATATATCATATCCCTCGCACCCCGGCCGACCCAGGGCCATATCTCTCGATCTTGCCCTCTTCGGGTGTGGGGACCGCAGAGTCCCCAACTCGCCCCCGGGTATGGGGAGGCACGCAATGCGCGCCGCCGCCGTGGCCTGTCACCCGTCACCCCCAGCCTGCGCTCTGCGGGGACGGAGGTCATTCTGCGACCTCCGACGTCCGAGTTGCCGCCGCTCGTCGCTCGTCTACCATTACAATGTTGTACAGATGTTCAACATAAAATACAACGCAGTACTCTACTACCTGACATATAGCCTTGAATCTTCTTCTTTGTTGAAAATTACCTTGAAAAATCTCTAAATAACCATTCAGAATTTTATTCTGAAATGACTATATCTTGTGTTGACAGGTAATAAAACAATATAAGTAAGTCATATTTTAGTGATGCATATTTATTTTCATTTTGCATAACGAATTATTTTCTTAACAATTCATATTTTCATGTCAATTCATAAAACATATTTATAAGTTACAGGAAATATTGTAACTTTCCTTACATGTTTAACAATTTAAAATTCTATAACAATTTCATTTATCATCACATCATTGATTGGGGGTGAACACGTTTAACAGCACGGAAGACTGGAGTGGTTTAAGTAGACAAACTGTCACTTAAAGTAGTCAATTGTCACTGTAAGTAGACAAACTATCACTGTAAGTAGACAAACTATCAGTGTAAGTAGACAAACTGTCACTATAAGTAGACAAATGGTCGCTGTAAAAAGACTGATGGCCACTGTAAGTGAACCGGCTGTCACTGTAACTACACGACGATTACTACAAGTAAACTGATTGTCATTGTTTCAGTAGATCGACTGTTACTGTAAGTGAGCTATTCTCATAGTAAGTAGGCCGACTGTCACTGTAAGTTTACCGAATGCACTGAGTCGAGTCTTGAGGGCTCGTACTCCACTAGAACGACTATTTGTTTGAATTAATGTTCAATCAATATTCAGCATTCGTCGGTCATTGGTCGGGTATTGTGTGCTCACATAGGGATTATCATTGTCGATTAGTTTATTTTTATTCCATATAAATATGTTTTGAAATATATTCACAATATTTTATTTAAATAACATCATAAAATTAGATCCCTTTACAATTAGAAAGGCAGATTACGTAATGGGCTGCAGAAATTCGTATACAATATAAAATTAGAATTGTATGAAGTGACGCCACGCGCCTTTTAGTAAGTAATACTATATAGTAATTTAGTGGTAAACACTAATGTATTAATTGTCAATAAATACATATTTTTTTTATACCACTTAGGCGGCAGACAAGCACACGGCCCACCTGATGGAAAGTGGTTACCGTGGCCTATGGACGTATGCAACACCAGGGGCGTCACACTCGTGCTGCCGACCCTGAAGAAACCTTCTAATGCCCTTCTTGAAGAACCCCATATTGTAGTCGCTTGGGAAAACCAAAACATTTCTTTCTTTCCCTTCTAACTGTGTGCAATAGGTTCTTTTTTAAATTTGTTAACAGAGGTAACGCTATCTATATTTCATTCTGTTAAATTAACCTTTGGTGCTCAAAGGATTATAGATCTAAGCTGTATACGGACTTCTGCAACCCACTGTACACTTATAATAAAATTAAATTTTATGCAAGGTGGAAGATTTAGACCTTACCTGAAGGGAAAGTACTTTAAATACCTACTGGATATAGCGAATTTCACACAAAGGAAACATTCCTTTATTTTTAAAAAGAACCAAAACTGCTAGTAAACATTTGCTAGTATTTAAAGTACTTTTCCTTTGGGTAGGGTCATAATTTTCCACCCTGTATAATAGTACGACTTTTATTTCATTGTATTACATATTACTATCAGAATATGAAATTTTTCGTATATAAATAAAATTAGCCGCGATTCTTGAATAAATGCTAAAAAATGCTAAGCTGGAATTGGTTAGACATATTGGATTCATAACCACAGCGGCACGTGATATAAGACTAGACTAAATAATAGTTTAAACCTATACACATAACTATTCAGTATATACAGTTACAATTTGTTCATCTCTACGTATTGTGGAATAAATATTCCGTTTAGTTAAGTATTTTACTAAATGGAAACAATGCAATATTGATGTGAGTTTTTACTTCACACTGAATAAAACAAAAAAATAGTCCTTTAACAAGTGATTCGATTTCGACTATATTTAAAACTAAGTTATTGAACAAAAATTATTAAAAAACTGAGTTTTTAAATACAAGAAATAGTAATAACCACCAAATTAAAAAAATTAAAAACCGATTTTTGTTGATATTTCATAAACTGCTTGACCGATTTTGATAAAATTTACATGGGACCACCCGGAAGTATAAACTATCAAACAAAAAATAATTTTGCAAATCGATCCAGGCGTTTTTGAGTAATCGATTAACATATATAAAAAAAAATATTTGACGAATTGAGAACCTCCTCCTTTGTTGAAGTCGGTTAAAAAGCACATCAAGATTGTCTACTTTTAGTAAAGTCCTTAACAAATCGGATTATAAGTATAGTATACTTTAGAATAGATCTTATGTACTTTTGGTATAAAATATAAGTGGAAATTACTTTTAAGTACATTATTTATAAAATTAATAGAATTTTGTATAAACAAATTTTATAATTTAGTTTCATCTAAAAAAAGGCCACTTAGGACATTTTTAAACAATTTTTTATCAATAAAATAGGTTTAGTGTCCGAAAAGGTGGACTTTTAACAAGATATCAATTATTTTGTAAATAATTGATATGAAATGCCAAAGTTTTTGTAATAGTGAATTATTCACCAAAAACTTTACTAAACAGGTACATTTAAAAATCAAGGCGTTCAAAGGCACAGGCAACCGATCCGTAGTCACACCAATTTGCCACACTAGTGTGACTATTGATAATTTTTATTTATCCGTAGTCAGACAGCCTCCGTGGCGTAGCGGTAGTGAACGCGGCCGCTACGCAGGAGACGCAGGTTCGATCCCCGCTCAGTGCAAATATTTGTGTTCATGAAATATGGGTATTTGCATTGCTCTGGTCGTGTCTCGTAGAGCACGTTAAGTCATCGGTCCCGGTTCCCATAAGAACATCTATGGCAGTCGTTACAGGTAGTTGGAGCCTTAAAAATCCAAAAACAACAGTCTAGCTGCAAAGCTTAGATATCGCCTAATGTTACAATTGGGATGTTGAGGTCAGATGTCAATCGCTTCACAGAAGGTATCGAGGTCTAGCCAAATCCGTAGTTAGGACTGGTAAAGCGGACCCTGAACTCCGAGCTGAAGGCTTCGGATGCGACTGGGAATTAACGCTAGGAGGAAGAAGATCCATAGTCACACAAGTGTGACTAGAGATAATATGCATTCGTCTGGGAGTACCTATGTAGGTATATGTAAGTATTTACAACACAATGTCTAAATAAGTTTTACTGCATTCTAGAACTCAAAAGCTATGCTTAGGTTGAGTCTAGATGACGTTATATCCTACAATATAATATATCAAATATTCCGATACTTAGAATTAACTAGCACTTCACCATGAGGAGTTAAAACAGTCTGTATAAAAAGTAACTTCACAAAAAAGTACAACATGTGAATTACCACAATTTGTCAAATAGGTATGTACTACTGGCCGTATATAACTTAAACTATAGGTACTCTATTCGGTTAGGTACTTTACTAATCGTAAACAATTTTGATGTTACTATTTAATATGTTTTATTTAAAAACTCACTTTATAAATATTTTTGTTAATTAATTTGTTTTGAAAACTAAAAACCAAAATCGAACTACTAGTCAGTTAGTTAGACTAGTTTATTTTTATTTTTTTTATATAGGACACGTCAATTTGACTTCGCCTCGCCTGATGGTAAGCTGAAGGCAAAGTCTCTGAAAAGAGGGCCACCATTACAACACGTACCATGTTACAATGGTGGCACTCAGCTTGACGGCCTCATCAGATGCTTTTTCACGCCCCGCTTAAAGGTCCCGGGACTGTAGGAGGAGGGAAACACGTGAGCTGGTAAAATGGTTTATGTGTTTTTATAAAAAGTTGCTACAAGATTGTTTCAACTGAAGAGTTAGGTACCTAACCGAATGGACTATAATAATTAAGTTTTGAATTGTTTTGTCGTTGTGACGTCATCGTCAGCGTCACTGAACCTGAGCTGACGATGCGATTTCCATGTTTGTCATTCACCTAAAGTTTTTCTATGAAACTGCGCATAAAAAAATAATATTTTCAAAAAATGTACTAATTTGTTCAACTTGAGCATAAGGGCTACGTATATGTAGGTATGTAACACGACTAGTTTGTATGACGTCAAAACAATTACGTCCTGTGACGTCATCTAAGTGATGAGGTAGGCAGTTTCGCATTTGCAGTCGTCGTCGTTTTTAACCTGAAAGTTAAAGAACATTTTAGTGACTTTTTAAAGCGGTATACCGCCGTTTGCACGAATTTTATTTACCCTTATATCATTTGCCATAATAGTCAACAGTCATAATATTATATGACGTAATATTCATTTGCCCTACTCTTATTTGCTATATTAGTCACGTGCTAGAAGCTTTGTTCCCCATGAAGTCACTTACCATAAGATCATTTATCATAATCATTGTAAGCCCTAACTGTCACATGCCATAACATCATCTGCCATCGACATTGGGTGTCGATATGGTATCTTAGTTTGGGGCAATTAAATATATGTCATTACTAGCTGTCTCGGCGAACTTCGTACCGCCATATTTTCCACCCGCGTGCAATTCCGTTCCCATTCCTGTTCCCGTTCCCATTCCCATTACTATTCCCATTCCTATTCCTATTCCTATTCTCATTCCCATTCCTACTACTACCTACTACTACTAAATACTAATCCCGTAACGTAAACATAAACTTCTCTCACATAATAGAAAAAGTTTGTATAAGAAAAAGAAAATTTACTTTCTGAAATTTTCTGTACAACTGTTTTATTATTTTTTTTCGTAAGAACCTTCTCCCGATAATAACAAACACAACAAAAAAAGAATTAGTGAAATCGGTAGAGCCGTTGGTGAGTTATGCGCTTACCAACACATTTTGCGATTCATTTTTATATTATAGAAGAAGATGTATTGTCTTTTAGGGAAAACAAAACATTCGGGCAAATGAAATTCGGGAATATGATGATTATGGCATATAATCTTCCAGTTAACAATATACAACCTTTTAAAGCAGCATGCTTTTTTAATACCACTTATGTGGAAGACAAGAACACGACCCACTGCATTAGGTCCCACGTAATAGGGATTGAGCCTATTGCCGTATTCGGGGCACTATTGTTGACTCGAGCTTCGCATCTGAGGCTGAGTCTGCGCTGTATATATTTGTCTGATGTTAAACAGCCCTATCCCTTAGTCGCCTTGTACGACACCGCATGTGAAGATATGGGGTGGCCCAAATTCTACTCTGTGGGGAACCACGTAGCCAATACCATTTTAAATATTTCATACTTCTAATATACTCCTGCAAGCCTCCTGATTAACAGACAAGGCACTGTACCGACCTTCGTCTCGGGGCTGGGAGGTCGGCCAACAGATTTTTAAAGAATATAAGTACCTTTTTTTTTTTCGTGCGAAATATCCCCACGGATCCCTCCCCCGCCGGAGCCGGAGGAGGAGGTTATGTCGGACTCGAACCGACTAAAACGTACGCCAACTGTGGGCCGTCAGTTGCCGGAGGTGAGATTGTCGTAGCCATATCCCTCGCACCCCGGCCGACCCAGGGCCATATCTCTCGATCTGGCCCTCTTCCGGTGTGGGGACCGCAAAGTCCCCAACTCGCCCCCGGGAAGAATATAAGTACCGAAGCTAAATTGCTGGTTTGGAGTGTAATGGTCAGGATTCGAATCTGTGGCCTCAAGGTCGAAAGGCGATTGACCCGGTCACTAAGCAACCGATGGTTATACGACTAGACTACTTACCATAAGAAAATGATGTGGAGTGAGATCTTCAGCTCTCGGT
This sequence comes from Eilema depressum, assembly GCA_914767945.1. Lineage (NCBI taxonomy): Eukaryota > Metazoa > Arthropoda > Insecta > Lepidoptera > Erebidae > Eilema > Eilema depressum. The sequence goes on along the minus strand of OU612023.1, from coordinate 21,485,904 downwards.
CTAAGATCTGAGTCGTGCGTCAAACAAGACAGACAGAACTGCTGGCCCTCCTCTGACAGAGTCGTGGGTATCTCGGGTCTACCGCCACTCCCCACTAAGAACATAATCTGGAAGTTGCTGTCGTACTGGTAGAATGGACGCTGTGGGTGAAAGAAAATTAATATTAGCATGACTTTAGACAAGATTTTTTTTATATGACACGTCTTTGCCAAGCCGGATTGTATACTGAAAGCAAAGTCTCGGAAAAGAGGGTCGCCATTATAGACATTTAAGGTCCAACCCCACCAAACGGACGGCATCGTAACGGATTTTACAATCTTTAAACAAAATAAATCTTATATCACAGCATTTAAAGTTTATATTACCAAGTCACGCATGACAGCTTGACGTGCGTCATGCCGCCGCACGTCGCTGTCAAGCTGTTGTGCGTGACTTGGTAATATAAACTTGGGGTTGGACCTTTACCATGTTACAATGGTGGCACTCAGCTTGACGGCCTAGATAATATGATGACTAGAGTCATTTAAGCTCTGGTTTCCTAGGATAGCGGTGCCGTCATAGAGCGGTCGTAATATTACGGACGCAAAAAGACGGCCGTCTTTACGGTGTCGACATGTGGAAAGTTCCACGACCAAACCGACGTTCACGACCGTCAGTTTTAGAAACAAACGTCAAACGAAAAGTATCCATGAGAGAAAATGGACGATCTTGATTTAGCTTTAGTAATTTACTTGGAGGATGAACTATCATCAGAAGAGGAAAATACTCGTATGGAGGAAGACGATTTATTCAACTCTCATGGTACAGAAGGTGCATTTGAGATTTTAGTACGTCGCCGTTTACTAAGCAATGAAGAGAAATTCAGAGAATACTTTCGCCTTACACCACAGTTATTTGATTACGTACTTAACCACATAAGATATGATTTGAATTACAAACCATACAACAGACACACAAAACCAATAAGCCCAGAACAAAGCCCAACCAATAAGCTTATTTTGTACGTCAAAAACCACAAATACGTATGAAAAATTGCTTCACCGCTATCAATAAAACGTTCACGAAACTGTCTGACACCGACAAGACGGCCGTCATGCAAATGGCGGCACCGCTTTTTGACGTTACGGTGTCAGTTAACGCTCTCTAGGAAACCGCGCCATTTTGTTTACATAGATAACGTTCTAGTGACGTCATTCACCGCTGTATTACGACCGCTCTATGACGGCACCGCTATCCTAGGAAACCAGAGCTTTAGCGACACTAAACTGAAAGTGAAGTTCCGGTGCTGAGCAGACAGATACAGATATTGAAACGTCCTGCTAGCTGGTACACCTACTGACAGGCTGGGAGGTCAAACGACAGTCGCTTTCGCAATGTATCTTATCACTTACATCATCATCATCTGTCCTTAACTCAAGTTTATTTGGGGGCGCAATATGTGTGTTCTTATTCACTTCGGTTTGCAGTCATCTCAACATTCAAATATCTATAATAATTACTAGCTTTTGCCCGTGGCTCCGCCCGCGTGTATGTCGGTTATCGCGGCCAAACATAGTCTTTGTCCTTTCTCAAGGTCTAATTTACCCCTATACCAAATCTCATCAAAATCGGTTCAGTGGTTTGGGCGTAAAAGCGTAACAGACAGATATAGTTACTTTCACATTTATAATATTAGTAGGGAAGTAGGGATAATATTCAAGTTTTTTATCATTAACAATAAATCTGAAGTTCGTGCTCAAAGCTTAGATCAGCATTATGTGGTGATAGAAGTAAATTTCAGTGACTTTTACTAGTGGTATGGCGCCTTACCTTGCCGGAAGCCATCTCCGTGACGACGCAGCCGAGCGACCAGATGTCGGCGGCGCGGCCGTGGCCTGACGTCTTCATGAACACCTCGGGCGCCATGTACGCTGGGGAAACAACATATTTTTAGCCTAGCCCAAGAGGCCATGTTTCAATTTGATTGTATCATAGTAGTTCAGACACAACAAACAAAGTTGGCTGGCACCGACTTCTAATAAATCAGTAAGTCTTTTGAGTGCCTCTTTTTCGTTTCTTGAAGTCGGTTAAACTTTTTCTCTGTTTAGTGAGTTATATTCGATCCATCGGATCGATTAGTGTCACTTCGAGAACAGGCCAATTCCCTAGAGCCGATCCACACGGCGCGTTGCGTTGCGTTGACGCGAGCGCTGTGCCACTGCGTCGGTTTACATACTTCTCGTGATTTTAAGCTGCTGATGATTCCTATCATCAGCAGCTTAAAATCAAGAGAAGATAATTTTTATAGGTCCAAGATTTTAGATATAGAGATAATTTTTATAGTCCTGAGCAATATAAAGTTAGGAAACTACAGCAATGAGAAGGTAGTGTTACCCTGTGTGCCCACGAAGCCCTGCAGCTCCCCGGGCGCGGTGGTGTTGGCGCGTATCTTCACGGCGCAGCCGAAGTCGCCCAGCTTGAGACAGTGGCCCTCGTTCGTTAAGAAGATGTTACCGCCTGTGAATACACGTTTGAATAAATAGGAAGTTTGTTCAATTATACAATCTATATTTTGAGAATGAAGTTGTACCAATTAAAGATGTTTTAATGGTAATGACAATATTATGGTGGTCAGAGAGTGTGTGTATATGCTTGTGTTGTGTAAAAATATGTTTAATTACGACTTTTGTGTTGGGTTTAGGTAGATTAGGGTAGTCAATGTTTATTTATCTCTATGGAAGTAAAGGAACGTGCATGCATTCCATAGAGACAAAATGTGTCATCTGATGCATCTGATGAGGCCGTCAAGCTGAGGGCCACCATTGTAACATGGTACATGTCTGTAATGGTGATCCTCTTTTGAAAGACTTTGCTTTCAGCTTACCATCAGGCGAGGCGAAGTCAAATTGACGTGTCCTATATAAAAAAAAAGAGTTGCTCTTGTGTTGTGTGTGCAAACGTCCGTACGTGTATCCGTCTGTCTGCGCGTGCATGTGTATATAATTATATGTGTGGGTTAGTGTGTGTGTGTGTGTGTGTGTGTGTGTTAGTGTGTGTGTGTGTGTGTTAGTGTGTGTGTGTGTGTGTGTGTTAGTGTGTGTGTTAGTGTGTGTGTTAGTGTGTGTGTTAGTGTGTGTGTGTGTGTGTGTGTGTGTGTGTGTGTTAGTGTGTGTGGTGTGTGTGTGTTAGTGTGTGTGTTAGTGTGTGTGTTAGTGTGTGTGTTAGTGTGTGTGTGTGTGTGTTAGTGTGTGTGTGTTAGTGTGTGTGTTAGTGTGTGTGTGTGTGTGTGTGTGTTAGTGTGTGTGTGTGTTAGTGTGTGTGTCTGTGTGTGTGTGTGTGTTAGTCAGTGTCCGGTGCTTACTCTTGATATCCCGGTGCGCGATGGACCGCGCGTGTAACTCGGCCACGGCGGATACAAGCTGCTTGCTGTAACGGCGTACGGTGGGCTCGGCCAGCGCGCCCGACGTGGCCACTAGAGCTTCCAGTGAACCTTCTACGCACAGCTCCATGAAGATCAGCATCTCCTCCTGAGACAATAATAATAATAAAGTTTATTGTGTTATTACAGTGGTTTATAAATAAATATTAAAGGCAATAATTCCCGGTCCCGGTTGTCATAAGAACATCTATGGCAGTCGTTACGGGTAGTTGGAGCCCTCAAAAATCCAAAAACAACAGTCTAGCTGCAAAGCTTCGATATCGCCTAATGTTACCATTGGGATGTGGAGGTCAGATGGCAATCGCTTCACAGAAAATATCGAGGTCTAGCCAAATCCGTAGTTAAGACTGGCAAAAGCGGACCCCAGACTCCGAGCTGAAAGCTTCGGATGCGACTGGGAATTAACGCTAAGAGGAAGAAGAAAGGCAATAATAAATACTTGTCTGCTACTTTTTTTTATACCACTTAGGTGGCAGACAAGCACACGGCCCACCTGATGGAAAGTGGTTACCGTGGCCTATGTACGTATGTAGCACCAGGGGCGTCATACTCGTGCTGCCGACCCTGAAGAAACCTTCTAATACCCTTTTTGAATAACCCCATATTGTAGTCGTTTGGGAAAACCACCGCGGGGAGTTCATTCCACAGCTTGAGTGTGCGTGGGATGAAGTTCCTTTAATGAACTCCCTGTCTTCTTCCTCCTAGCGTTAATTCCCAGTCGCATCCGAAGTTTTCAGCTCGAAGTCTGGGGTCCGCTTTTACCAGTCTTAACTACGGATTTGGCTAGACCTCGATATTTTCCGTGAAGCGATTGTCATCTGACCTCCACAACCCAATGTTAACACTAGGCGATATCGAAGCTTTGCAGTTAGACCGTTGTTTTTGGATTTTTGAGGGCTCCAACTACCCGTAACGACTGCCATAGATGTTTTCATGGCAACCGGGACCGACGGCTTAACGTGCTCTCCGAGGCACGACCAGACCAATGCAAATACTCATATTTCATTCACACAAATATTTGCACTGAGCGGGGATCGAACCCGCGCCTCCTGCGTAGCGGCCGCGTTCACTACCGCTACGCCACGGAGGCTGTCAAATGTCCCTATGGCGAGAAGTGCGATGATAGAATGTAGCTGTGGGCATCATGTGAAACAATTGATCTGAGCACCACCTAGATAAAACAAAAAAAAACGAGTGTGGCACTCGGGGACTGCCGCGGTAAAGCTTGTAAAAAATGCTATGAATCTGAATCTGAATCTTCAAATTTCAAATTCAAATTCAAATTCAAATGGCAAAACTAAAACGTATCACTCGCATAAACTAAAACCTGACACTCCGAACATTTTGTTCGGAGTGTCAGCTTAGGTTTTTTCGTTACGGAATTTCTGGATTCGGTCTCCACGCTCAAGGCCCGCGATAGAAGCTATGCAATAGCTTAAAACTCCTATACAAGTCCGAGCATCCTCGTAGCGTGTAAACACAGCTTGACTAGCAGGACAGCAGGCCAGCAGCAGCAGCAGACTGCATACAGGTTCTCTATTTTTATTCTTACAATTTTATGTCATAATTTAACATTGCATAATGTTACTTGTCCTAACATTATTTACGCATAATACTCATTTGCCATATTTTTTTCTTAACCAGTTAAGAAAAAACAGTTATGAAAGTGGCCGAAAGGAATTTTTTCATCATAATTTTTTTAATCCTATTTACTATAAGCATAATATTTTATAAGCATACTGTCCCAAAGCATAAGTTTACTTAAGCATAATGTTCATTTGACTAAATAAAGTTCTACATGGTTATAAAAAAAAATAACCACGAAGGCCTAATGCGGGAGCTTCGCTCCGCTCCGCTCCCGCATTAGCCTTCTAACCTAATCTATCCAAGTCGGAATCAGGGGCTTTCTCAATAAATCTAGACACAAATCTAGACAAATAAACAATATGCTTTACAACTTTATGCATATCAAAGTTATGAATAAAAACATTAGGATATACAATATTTATGCTTAATAACATAGTATGCTAAAAACCAATTATGGCACACTATTATTATGACAAAGAAAATTATGCCTAACTTGTTATGACAATTTAAATTAGGACAAAAACCATTATCGCGTTTCGAACCGGTGGTCCATTTGCTAAGCTAGTCTTTAGTACATAATTATATATTTTTGACGTTTTGTAAGTGCCGTTTTGATGGTCTATGCAGAATAAATGATTTTTGACTTTGACTTTGACTTTGACTTATGAGAAAAAATGGGATCCCCTGCATACATACCCGGTGCAGTTCGCAGCCGTAGTACCGCACCAGGTGCGGGTGCAGCACGCCCTCCAGCACTCGCAGCTCGTTGGCGGCTCGCTGCAGCGCGCGCCGGTCGCCCGCGCCCACCGACAGCTCCTTCATGGCCAGGAGCTGGCCGCTCTCTGTGTTCACTATCGTGTATACCTGAACACCAATATGTAGTTTTTAGAATCCCTACTTTCCCTACTAATATTATAAATGTGAAAGTAACTCTGTCTGTCTGTCTCGCTTTCACGCCCAAACCACTAAACCGATTTTGATGAAATTTGGTATAGGGGTAGATTAAACCTTGAGAAAGGACATAGGCTATATTTGGTCGCAATAACCGACATTCACGCGGGCGGAGCCGCGGGCAAAAGCTAGTCGTAATCTATATTTTTTTTCACCATTGACACTCGAAAAAGGGCTCGTGATTCATCAAAAACAGTGAATAAAACGCTCTTTATTTCACTGAGTGAATAAAAAAAATGAATTTGGAACATGTAAGTGCGAATGTACGGATTCTAGTGAAACATACAAAGAGGTTGCACACTCTTACTATAAAAACGTACTAAAAGCCACCTAAATGTAATCACTGGCTGGATGGGATGTGGTTCAGTTTAAATTAAGAAAAAAAAATGCCGCCATTTTCTGTGTAATTTTCCTTGTAAAAGTTTCTGTTTGTCTCATAATCATAAAATGACTTCATCTAGTGATGAAAATGAAACTATTCTCGAACGCGAAAAGACTTCTGAGTCTTTTCGCGCTAAAGCGGTAGCTATTACTGATAATTTACTGCTTCTTTTGTGTACTATCCATAACAAAATGTAATTCATAATCACAGAGTAACCATTTTCTCGTAGTCAATGATGAAAAGTTGTGTACCTAACACGTGAAAAAAGAATTCATCTCGGCTCTTGTATCCCTCGATCCACTCAGGTTTCTACCTAGAACCCCTCGCTACGCTCGGGATTCTACCGGAGAAACCTTCACTCCTCTCGGGATACAACTTAGTGCCTCGAAAATAATTCACCTTTTTTTCACTTGTTGGGTATTCTACTATTATTTAATTTTTTGCACAAATAGAAATAAACGTACAAAGGCGGACTTAATGCCATGATGGGTATTTTCTATTAGTCAACCTTAGGGTAACTGGTGACTATATTAATATAGCTGAAGAAGAAAAAGAGAGAGTGAATTTTATTAAACTACTAGCTGACCCGGCGCACTTCGTACCGCCATATTTTCCGCCCGCGTGATATTTTGACCCCGATTTATCAGTATTTCTTTACAATACTATGTATGTATTATCATTGATTTAAATGTTACTTATGTGTATTATACTTATTAAACCTTTCTCTTGAATCACTCTATCTATTACAAAAAAACGCTTCAAAATCTGTTGCGTAGTTAGTGATGATTTAAGCATACATAGGGACGGACAGACAGCCTCAGCGACTTTGTTTTATAATATGTAGTAATAGTGAAATGATAGTGATAATGAAGTAATGCTATACATATACATGTTACCTACTTGTCACACATAATCATATTCACTATCACATCACAATCTTTTAACCACAAAGCCCAACACAGTCAGTTAAAGAGGCAATAAGCAAGTAGGAGAGTGTCAGACCTTGCCGAAGGTGCCGGCTCCGATCTTGAGTCCTCGCTGCCACTTGAAGGTGAGCTGCCTCAGCTTGGGCTCGTACGTGAGCGCGGCGGCCAGGACGCGGCCCACGCTGCGGGACGCGCGGAGGCGAGCGTCCCGCGCGCGGTCCACGCTCGTGATGGCGTTGAGGACGCGTTGTCCACGCGCTGGAATCATATGGAAAGTAGGTTAAATACAGTGCTTGTATGGAATAATCTATTTGTAATTTCTATACTACTTTATTATTTAGCGTTGCGGGTTTCGCTTCTCGGCATTCACAAAGGCAAAGGAAACAATGTGGAAAAGTACAATAATTATGGAATAAAAATTAGATTTAATATCGATTAACATCAGACAGATATATACAGCCAAGACTCAGCCTCAGATGTATGGCAAGATTCGGCAAGAGTCAACAATAGGATACGGCAATAAGTTCACTCCAAGCTCACCCCCTATTACGTGGGATCGTGTTAATTCACCTCTGCTTAACCCTCCGGGGATAAAGTCGTGATTATTGTGTATATAATATATATAATATATTGATAATTACCAGTGATAATAATAGCGATTGTTGAAAAGCAAAAGGGATGCAAGCGAACACAGAAAAAAGATCTCAGATGGCATGAACATTCAATCGAAAACACACACTCACAGACTTACATTTGGGATTCTGATTTTTCGGTTCAAAGTCAAAGTCAAAGTCTTTATTTCTCAAAATAGTGCAACACTGTTACAGCTTTTTGACGTCAAAACTCCTTAAAACTAAGTTTACCACCGCTTCCTAAGCGCTAATGGAGAAGAAACGGCGCAACAAACTCCACTGCGGCATTTTAAGGACGTCAGTTTACAAAAAATAAAAGGGTTTCTTAAGACTAAATATGAACGTATGTACATTTGTCTCGCGTCAAGTAGGTATATAAAAAATAAAAATAAAACCTTATATAAAATAAAAATAAGACAACTTCAAGAGGGGCCTGCACCATGCTCAAGCCATACATTATTATATTGCTTAATAATATGCTTAATTAGGCTTATTTTTATTCCCGAAACATAAGATATGCGATTAAATGTTAGTGTGAAGAAATCTGTACCTGTCATAGGCGTGCAGCCTTCGTTTGAGCTGTCTTGGTCAGAGAAGTTGGCGTTGAGGTAGGGTTGTTCGACCTCCGCCGGGGGAGGCGTGGGCGGGGTGATCACCTCCCTGGATGAACTGTTGCTTGAAAACGGACTCTGAGGAAAGAACGACGAATATTAGGCTTAGTTTACAGTAAAATTTCATATCAGGCATCTACTGATGATGTATACAAGTAGATAAAACGGACGAGTTAATGGTTTATTGCATTTTGATACCTATTTCTATAGGCATAGCGCGTTTTTTTTTTATCATAGGTTAGGTATAAAGGTCTTGGTTCGCTGCGCGGATGCGTGGGCCGCCGGCGCCTCTTTCTGCGGGCAAGTAATGCTCGTGAAGGAGGCGGTGGAGCGGGAGCGAAGGAGAATCGCAGACCTTGCGGCCCGCGAGGAGCAAAGGAGAATCGCAAACCGCGTGGCCCGCTAAGAGCGGCGGCAACTCGGGCGTCGGAGGTCGCAGAATGACCTCCGTCCCCCATGAGCGCGGGCCTGGGGGTGACGGGTGGAGCCGCCTGGAGCCCTAGCAGAAGCAGGCCGCGGCGGCAGCGCGCATTGCGTGCCTCCCCACACCCGGGGGCGAGTCGGGGACTCCGTGGTCCCCACACCAGAAGAGGGGTCAGATCGAGAGATATGGCCCTGGGTCGGTCGGGGTGCGAGGGATATGGCTACGACAATCTCACCTCCGGCAACTGACGGCCCACAGATGGTGTGCGTTTTAGTCGGTTCGAGTCCGACATAACCTCCTCCCCCGGTTCCGGCGGGGGAGGTATCCGTGGGGATTTTTCGCACGATAAAAAAAAAGGTATAAAGGTCTTAATAAGCTATCAAAGCTATGTTATATCAAATATGTATGTATGAATATGAATATTTTGCATTGGTCTGGGTGTTTCTATGTATAATATGTATGTATTTACGAAAAAAAAATCCCTACTAATATTATAAATGTGAAAGTAACTCTGTCTGTCTGTCTCGCTTTCACGCCCAAACCACTGAACCGATTTCGATGAGACCTTGAGAAAGGACTTAGGCTATATTTGGTCGCGATAACCGACATCCACGCGGGTGGAGCCGCGGGCAAAAGCTAGTGTATCTATATGTTTATCCGCATTTTAAAACCCATAACACAAGCTAGTTAAGCTATACTTACTTTGTGTCTAGAAAGCGTTGTGTAGAATGTCCTACGATATTTATTTATTTATCAATCAATCAATTAGCCTACTGCAGTCCACTGCTGGACATAGGCCTCTCCCAATGTGCGCCACGTTTGCCGATCCTCCGCCTTCCGCATCCAGTCCGTCCCAGCCACCTTTCGCAGGTCGTCGGTCCACCTGGTTAGGGGATGTCCCACCTTCCGTTTTCCTACTTCCTATTTATTTATATCAGGCATCTACTGATTATGCCCTCCAGAAAGACAGCGTTAATTTGAAGAAGCTGTCTGTGATTTTTACATATTTTATGGTAAATATCGTCAAAAGTTTACCTTTTTTAATCTGTCTTTCCAATATAGTTACCTTCCATCACCACTAGGGGCGCTGTTGCCACTCACCGACAACGCGCGCGGCCATTTCTATACATAGCGTTTTGTGATTTTGTACGGGGTAGTCGTTAAAAGTTTTCTCAAATTTTAAAAAGTGAATAACTCAGTTATTGCACATTACAATAGTCTTTTTATGCCGTATTTATGTGTGGGAAGTTGACTCCTCGTACTTCCCAACACCAGTTAGGAATCTAGGTACTATGTCGACACTATTTATATTCTCGATCCGAAGGCGTGGAAGTGAAGGTAAGTTGATGATGATATTAAATAACGAACACCAGGTATGTATGATAACGATAGTTCACTATTGATATAGTATTTGTTTACAAGCACTGTATACACCAGTAAGTAATACAAGTAGAACTTAGTTTATTAATTACAATATCGTAAGCAAGATAGAAATTAGATTAGGCTAGCAGCTATGTACGTCTCCAAGTAGTGAGTAAAAACTACCTATCTTTTGTCTCAATGAAGGTGCGACGTGAGACAACATCGGTTGTTTCACTCGCACTCATACGCAAAATGATAAGGAATGCGGTGCATAGTGCATAAGGCTGTGGTACAAGAAATAAGCGGGAAGCGGAGAGGAAGCGTTTATAAATATAGATATTTTTGTTAATGATAGTTGATCTAAAATATTATTAGTAATTGATTTATGATAGTTATGTAAGTATTTAATTTATAGTATATTTATTACATAATATTATATAGGCATTAAGATTTGTAAATAGTTTGTACATACGTAAATAAATATATATAAGGTAAGATAGTAAATATAAGTGTAGGATTTAGGTATATAAGGTAGGGACGTGGTCACTACATCACTCCCCCGCTGAGACCATGGCTATGGTCGATATCTATCGGGAAAGTGTACTCTTCTGCCGCTACGAGTCCTTCTCTCCGTTGGCTGTTGAACTTCCTCTGGTTTTTCCGGTGAGTTCACAGGTGAAGCAGGATTCACGATTGGTGTGGAGATGGAAGCTGGCGAAGAAGTAGCAGTTGGTGCATCATCATCTTTCATTGTGTAGGCTGGCTTCAGTCGGTCAATGCTAACGTTCGTTTTTCGACCCTGGACGTCTATTGTGAAATATTTCGGACTTCTTTCGATGACCTTGTATGGTCCAGCATAAGGGGGTTCCAGGGGTCGGCGTACGTGGTCTTGACGCAGGAAGACATGTGTAGATGACGAGAGATTTTTGGGAATATAAAAGAGGCTTGATTTGTGCCATGATGCTGGCTTTGGAGTGACGTGCGCAATATGAGCCCGAAGGCGAGAGATAAACTCGGTAGTATCAGTTACCAAATGACTGTCTGAAGGAGAGAGAAACTGGCTAGGTAAGCGTAGAGGTTCCCCATAAAGAAGCTCGGCACTTGATGCTTGAAGATCTTCCTTCCAGGCGGTTCTTATTCCCAGTAAAACGAGTGGAAGTACTTCCGTCCATTGCGATGTACTGTGGCACATGATGGCTGCTTTCATCTGGCGGTGAAAACGTTCCACCAAACCATTTGCGGCAGGATGGTATGCAGTGGTTCGTAAGTGCTGTGCGCCAATCATGGCTGTGAGTAAGGAGAAGAGGTGGCTCTCGAACTGGCGTCCTCGATCCGTTGTGATTCGACTCGGGCAGCCAAACCTGGAGATCCAGCCTGATAAGAGAGCGGTTGCGCAGGTCTCTGCAGTGATGTCTTTGATTGGAATTGCCTCAGGCCAACGGGTGAAGCGATCGATGACCGTGAGGCAGTATCTGTAATCACTAGACAAAGGTAAAGGCCCTACGATGTCAAGGTGTATGTGGAAGAACCTTGACGGAGGGATAGGGAAAGTGGATAAGGGAGAGGAAGTATGGCGGTGGACTTTGGATTTTTGGCATTGTAAACAATGCTTGGTCCACTCTCTACAGTTTTTTCTGATGCCTGGCCATACAAATCTGTGTGTTACTAGGCGTACTGTAGCTGTAGCTCCTGGGTGACTGAATTGATGAAGGGATTCAAATATCAACCTTCGGAAATGAGCAGGCACATATGGTCGAGGAGGCGTAACTGATACGTCGCAGTATAGAGAGGAATTGCCCTCCCCGAACGGAATTTTCTTGAGCTGCAGCGATGATCCGTTACGAAGTAGCTCTTTTAGCTCAGGGTCAGATCCTTGTGCAGATGCCAATGTCACGTAATCAACACCGACAGAAAGTTCTTCTATGCGGGACAAGGCATCCGCTACGACGTTATCCCTGCCTGGTAGATATCTGATATCAGAGGTAAACTGGCTTATGAAATCGAGATACCTGAATTGCCGCGGTGCCATGTTCTCACGATTAGTTGAGAAAGCGAAAGTCAAAGGTTTGTGGTCAGTGTAAATAGTAAACTGTCGTGCTTCTATCATGTACCTGAAGTATTTAATGCCTTTGTACACTGCCAACAACTCTCGGTCATAAGGACTGTATTTCTGCTGCGCTGGTGTAAGCTTCTGTGAGAAGAATCCTAAAGGCTCCCAGTTTCCAGAAATCTTCTGCTGAAGGACAGCGCCAATTGCAGAATCTGATGCATCCGTGGTAATTGCAAGTTCAGCCGTTGAGTCTGGGTGCGCTAAGAGAGTAGCTTGCGCGAGAGAAGTTTTGCAACTTTCGAATGCTCGTTGAAGATCAGGTGTCATCTCCACGGGTGTAGATCCCTTTTGTTTCGGTCCTGCGAGCACGGTATGCAGAGGTGCTTGTATTGTTGCAGCATTAGGAATAAAGCGACGGAAAAAGTTCACCATACCCAGGAAACGGCGAAGTTCTTTAATCGTCTTGGGTGTCGGGTAATCGGTAATGGCTTGAACTTTTGACGATAATGGTTTGATACCTGCTGCTGAGACTGTGTGGCCAAGAAAAGTAACCAGTTCTTGTCCAAGAACGCACTTGGCTGTGTTCACCACGACGCCATAGTTCTGAAGGCGTTCAAATAGCTGGCGTAAGTGCTGTTTGTGCTGCTCAGGCGAAGATGAGAAAACCAATATGTCGTCGATGTAACCAAAGCAGAAGTCTAAATCACGAAGAACCTCATCAATAAACCTCTGAAATGTTTGCGCGGCGTTCCGGAGGCCAAAATTCATGTGAGTAAAATCAAACAATCCGAAGGGCGTGGTTATAGCCGTTTTTGGCACGTCATCAGGGTTGACCAAGATCTGATTATACGCCTTAACCAGGTCGATTGTGGAGAAAATGTTACATCCTGACAACTGGTAAGTAAAATCGTGCAGATGTCGTATAGGATATGCATCAGGGATAGTCCTCGCGTTAAGTGCCCTGTAGTCACCACATGGCCTCCAGCCTTGATCCTTTTTTCTGACCAGGTGTAATGCTGAAGACCAGGGGCTCTCCGATCGTTTGGCAATACCGGTAGTCACCATAGACTCGAACTCCTTCTTGGCTATTTGCAGACGCTGCGGGTCAAGCCGTCTTGGTTTACAGGATACAGGCGGTCCAGGAGTAGTGCGGATGTGGTGCACTGTATTGTGTTTGGGGTGAGTAAGTATTCCAGCTGGTTTCGTGACATCAGGGAACTGGCGCAGTAGCTCGTGGTAAATTGTCTCGCCGGATATCACCTTGATAGAAGAGATGTCGTCAGCCTTCTTATGATGGACTGGAATTGACAGTGATGTAAGTCGGTCAACCAGGCGTTGGTTCCTGCAGTCCACTAGTAGGTCATAAAAACTCAAAAAATCCACTCCAATAATTGGTTTGGACACTTCAGCAACGGTGAAATTCCACTGGTAAGTTCTTCTTAGCCCGAGGTCTAACTTAAGCTGAACTGGCCCATAGGTGTGAATAATAGTACCATTTGCAGCCACCAAGTCATAGTTGTTGCGTGTGCAACGTGTCTTCATAGCTGATCGAGGGAAAACGCTCAAGTCCGAACCTGTGTCGATAAGAAACATCATTTTCGATACTCGATCAGTGAGAAATAGGCGGCCTGAAGATGGTGGGGGGCAGTCGTTAGCCGCTACTTCCTGCCCTGTGCGTTTCCCGAATGGTAGTTGCAGGGTTGCTTGCATTGCTTAGCCTTAGAACCAAAATTGTAGTGGTAGAAACAGTGGGGGTGAGCTTCAGGAGGTTGGCGCAAGTGGTATTTCGATCTACTGTGGGAGCGACTTCTAACACGACCCTTTGAGTTGGAACGAGATTGATGACGTCGTTGGTTAAAGTGCGAAGTAAGTAGTGCTACTTGCTTAGTAAGTTCACTAATTTGTTTAGTGATGTCATTAGTAGGCGTTACTAAACTTGTTGAAGCACTCGCCACTTGCGGCATAGGCGGAGCGATTTCAATAATTTTATCCGCTATCTCCGATAACTTGGACAACGGCAAATCTGTTTGAGATGCAATGACCGTTTGTATATTGTGGGGTAGTCTGCTAGACCATATAGTTTTTAAAAAAGTCTCCGGTACTGATGGGCCTGCAAGATCCTGGAGATGCCTGAGGAACTGGGATGGTTTCCGGTCACCTAATTCCTCGTGCATAAGAAGCTGTTTAACTTTTTTTTCTTGCGAGGCAGATAGACGTTTAATCAATTCGGTTTTCAGGGCTTCGTACATACCAGTTTTTGGCGGATTAATGATTACGTCTTTCACTTCAGCCGCGTATTGGTGGTCAAGTTGGGCAATCACATAGTAGAACTTGGTAGTGTCATTAGTAATGTTAGATAAAACGAACTGACCTTCGATTTGTGAAAACCATAACGCAGGTTCTTCCGGCCAAAATTGCGGTATTCGCACACCCACACGAAACACATCACCACCACCTTCCTTAGGTGGATCCATTTCCAGAAGATTCTTTTTTTTTTTTCGATGTTCGTAGACGGGGTCACCAGAATGTGGGAAGTTGACTCCTCGTACTTCCCAACACCAGTTAGGAATCTAGGTACTATGTCGACACTATTTATATTCTCGATCCGAAGGCGTGGAAGTGAAGGTAAGTTGATGATGATATTAAATAACGAACACCAGGTATGTATGATAACGATAGTTCACTATTGATATAGTATTTGTTTACAAGCACTGTATACACCAGTAAGTAATACAAGTAGAACTTAGTTTATTAATTACAATATCGTAAGCAAGATAGAAATTAGATTAGGCTAGCAGCTATGTACGTCTCCAAGTAGTGAGTAAAAACTACCTATCTTTTGTCTCAATGAAGGTGCGACGTGAGACAACATCGGTTGTTTCACTCGCACTCATACGCAAAATGATAAGGAATGCGGTGCATAGTGCATAAGGCTGTGGTACAAGAAATAAGCGGGAAGCGGAGAGGAAGCGTTTATAAATATAGATATTTTTGTTAATGATAGTTGATCTAAAATATTATTAGTAATTGATTTATGATAGTTATGTAAGTATTTAATTTATAGTATATTTATTACATAATATTATATAGGCATTAAGATTTGTAAATAGTTTGTACATACGTAAATAAATATATATAAGGTAAGATAGTAAATATAAGTGTAGGATTTAGGTATATAAGGTAGGGACGTGGTCACTACATATGTACAAAGTGTATTATTAGTTAACTGCGAACGGTTAATCTCGGCTTGGCTTCGGTAAGTACCTAGGTATTTTACCAATGAATACGGTAGAAGAGAGCGAGGGTAATCCGATCGTTGCTCCGGATGGAGAGCGAAACTCGTTCGCTGCTCCGGATGGAGAGCGAGACTCGTTCGCTGCTCCGGATGGAGAGCGAAACTCTTCACAGAGCAGCTCTTCATCTTCGGAGGATGAAGAGGGCTTTGCCTCGCCACCGCCAAATAAGCGGTCCAAGCGGTCAAATCCGGTTGGAACGTGTTCGGACCCCCGAATGGATACACTTTTCAATCAGGTCAACTACCTTACCGATTGTATTTCTCAAATCCCACAGTATATTAATGCATGCACTAACAATCAAAACGTAAGAATGGGTGATAATACAGTAGTTCCAGCCACCACTTCTTTCATTAGTTACCCATCGAGTTCAAACTTAATGTTGGGTAGTATCAAAACTAATGTTAACGAGAATAATGTCATTCCTAGTGCTAACCCCTCAAGGCTAAAAGAGATCATAACTCTCCAACAATTTAATTCACCAGCCTGGAAGGGCATTCGCTATAAAAAAGATCTTCAATCGTCACTGGCTTCACCAGGATTTACCGGTCTAAAGCTAAACGAAGAGTTATGTCATCTTAATAAGGGGACAGACTACATTGCTGGTACCGAGCAGTTAATGGCAGGCTTGTCTAACGTCGTGTTAGAAGGGCGGGAACTTCTAAGGTCAGGGTTACAGGATATTGTAGATTG
This sequence comes from Eilema depressum, assembly GCA_914767945.1. Taxonomy (NCBI): domain Eukaryota; kingdom Metazoa; phylum Arthropoda; class Insecta; order Lepidoptera; family Erebidae; genus Eilema; species Eilema depressum. Next base: position 21,469,575 of record OU612023.1, on the reverse strand, counting down.
GGCCCATAACAATAAATCTGATCTTAATCCGAACACTCTTTATGACAAACTCTTAACTAAATTCGGACCTGAATCTCCTTCCTTTAAAAATACAGAAACTCACATGCAAATCATATGTGGTAAGAGAGCAGAGTGCATCGAAGTTAGGCGTGACCGCATTCTTAAGGAATTAAATAATGCAAACGTTAGGGTAGCACTACAAAATATACCTCCGAGTGCAGAATACTTATTCGACAGAGAAAGTCTTATGCCATTAGTAGATTCCTTGGGCGGGTCACAAGTCTGGCTTAATACCCCCAGATATTTAATCAATCAAAGAAATACTAATAAAAACTTAAAAGATAAAAAAGATACTAATAGTAAATTCTCTTACAAAACTGGCTCTCATAAATCAAATAGGAAAAGTGATAAGCAGAGATCAGGTAAAAATAAATTTAATTTAAAAAAACAGCCCTTTCGCCACAATGGCTCCCACAATACTCCAAGCACAGCTAAAGAACAGTGACAATCACAGTTCTGGATTCCGAGGAGGCTGTCTAAGGAATCACATACAAGCCTGGCAAAACTTGGGGGCCAGCCCATACATCTTAAACGTCATAGCCAATGGTTGCATACCATTCAAAACCAAACCGCCATTACAATACCCATACCAAGGCATACTGCAGAAGTTTGTAACAAAAACTTCCCCAAAAATGACTCGCATAATAAAGGATTTATTAGAGACAGGGATATTGGAAAAACCAAGGAATATTACTCCGGGTTTTCTTTCAAAAATGTTTTTAGTGACAAAATCAGATGGGGGCGTCCGCCCCATTTTCAACCTGAAAAGTCTAAATTTACATATTTCAACTCGACATTTTCAGCTGATTTCCCGATCAGATGTGATCCAATTCCTACAACAGGGGGACTGGATGACAAAGCTAGACCTGCACCAAGCATACTTTCATCTATGCATAAAGGAATCTCACAGAAGGTTCTTGCGAGTGATATACGGGAAAGAAATTTTCCAATTGACAGCCCTACCTTTTGGCCTATCATCGGCCCCACATTCCTTTGCAACAGTGACCAATTGGATCGCGGAGGTCCTTCGGAGACAAGGCATGAGAGTTTTGGTTTATTTGGACGATTTCTTACTAGCAAATCAAAGCAAGTCAAATCTCTTAACTCAAACCAATCAGACCTTGGACATATTGCTGAAATTGGGTTGGCAGGTGAACCACCAAAAGTCAATTTGCTTCCCAACTCAGGAGCTAGATTATTTGGGAATCACTTGGAACACAGATTCCAACATGATGTCCTTACCCTTAAAAAAAGTAATCAGAATAAAACAAATAATTACCCACATATTACAAAACGATATGACTTGTCTCCGAGAAACACAGCAGTTGCTAGGCACGTTAAATTTCGCAAACCTGACAATCCCGAACGGTCGGCTTCATTGTCGCAGGACGCAAATTTTTCTAAAAGGTTTCAATCAGGGCAGACCGAGAGAAAGGAGGGTTTTACAACCCCCAGTGAAGCGCGAGTTACAGTGGTGGCTCAGCAATGTGGACCACAGCGCGCAAGTGATTCACAAAAAAAGCGTGACTCACTTTCTCACCACAGACGCGGCGGACGCGGGCTGGGGAGCGCAGCTGAACAACCTTATGTTGTCGGGCAAGTGGAGTCAGAGCCAGCAAAAATGGCACTCCAATGTAAAGGAATTGTTTGCAGTGTATGCAGCGTTGTCCCAGAAGATTGCGTGTGTTCGAAACGCACACATTCTGGTTCAATCAGACAACCAAACCCTTATTGCATACATAAGGAACGAAGGGGGCACTCGCTCCTTAGCCCTTCTAGGACTAACCAGCAAACTCCTTTATCTTACCGAGCAGTTCAATATAACACTGTCGGCATGTTACCTCCCGGGGAGGTTAAACGGGATTGCAGACCGCCTGTCAAGAGGCAGATCTGTCCCCGAGTGGCACCTTCTGCCAGAAGCCACAATGGCTATATTCGACGCTTGGGGAGTACCCAACGTCGATCTTTTCGCGTCGAGGGACTCAGCCGTCGTCCCCCAATACGTGACGTGGGACTCAAAAGATGGTTCAGCCATCTTTTGCGACGCTTTCAGTCGAAGCTGGAACTTTCAATTGGGATGGGTGTTTCCCCCACCCAATTTAATACCTCAGGTGCTGGCACACCTCAACAAGGCCAAGGGGACATACATTCTGATAGCCCCACAATGGGACCAATGTTTCTGGCTTGTCGATCTCAGATTGAGAGCCCTATCGGATCCCCTGCCGATAAAGAGTCTGCGGAAGACCCTAGTAGACCTTTCAATAGGAATATGTCCTCCACAAGTGGACAGGCTATCCCTTCAGGCTTGGAAAGTTGGGGGTGGGCAGAGCAAATAAAAAACTGGAGTCGAGAGGAGATAGAGTTATTGAGTAGTGGTTGGCGGACGACCACTCTCAATACATACAAGGCTCCCATAAAACGATGGGTTGCATTTTGCTCTGCTAATGATATGAACAATAAAAACCCAGATGGCAGAGATGTTGCTAGATTTCTGGCACATCTCCATTTTAAACACAAATTTGCCTATAATACAATCCTATTACATAAATCTGCAGTCTCTACATATTGTGCAACAAATGTAGACAATATTTCAAAAAATTTTTTTGTTCAACAAATCTTAAAGGCCATTGCCTTGGCCAAACCACAGACTATTAAATCTCCTATTTGGGATACCCAAATAATATTTGACTGGTTAGATTCAGTGCCATGTAACAATACACTTTTTGATATCTCCAGAAGAACTGCAGTAATTCTACTACTGGCTTCAGGCAGGCGGGTACATGACCTTACCTTACTAGATCTATCTCACAAGAATTTCATTCAGGAAGAAGATAGAATCATATTATGGCCAATATTCGGTTCAAAAACTGATTGTAGTAAACATAGGCAATCCGGGTGGTCATTAACAAAACATCAAAATGCCCATTTATGTCCTTTAGAACATATCAATCAGCTTATACATGTTTCTCAACATCGTCGCTTAGATACCGACATTACTAGACTTTTTATTTCCATTAAGGGTACTGTAAGATCAGCCACCAGAACGCTCATTGGAGGATGGATTAGATCCATATTTAAAGAAGTAGATATTAATGCAACTCCAGGCAGTGTGAGATCTGCGGTGGCTTCTAGAAGTTGGTTCGAAAATATGCCTATTGAAGACATTCTAAGTAGGGGAAATTGGAAGAGTGACAAAACCTTCAGGAAATTCTACTGCAAGGAAATTTCCAGGCAGGACGAAAATAAAAATAAAGATCAGTTACGTCCTAATTTTTCTAGCGTTTAGCTATTGATTTGATGTGTGTTTAAAGCAGCTACAAATTACCTTTATGTTCTATTAAGCAACTATTTTTAGTTATTGTTCTGTTTAACATTCTATTATGTTTTCACTGATTTGATAAAACAAGTGGTCAATTATGTAAGAGTTCGTCTTATGTTCGATTAAAACAAATTATCATGTTGCTTGGTTGAAATACTCTATCATGCATGACTAATAAATATTGTAATCAAGCATCCCTTTTTCATTCATAAAACTTAACACTGTTTTGAATAATTTTCACATAGCGTTGATTTATAGTAACCATCACCAGCAGAAACCAAACAGGTCTTCAAATTAACGCTGTCTTTCTGGAGGGCATAATAGAGCTGTTTTACATAAAATAAAACAGTTATTATGCACCGAAGGAAAGACAGCGTTAGAGCAAGGTCCTTGCTGGCGAGAAGACACTATGAATAGAAATGGCCGCGCGCGTTGTCGGTGAGTGGCAACAGCGCCCCTAGTGGTGATGGAAGGTAACTATATTGGAAAGACAGATTAAAAAAGGTAAACTTTTGACGATATTTACCATAAAATATGTAAAAATCACAGACAGCTTCTTCAAATTAACGCTGTCTTTCCTTCGGTGCATAATAACTGTTTTATTTTATGTAAAACAGCTCTATTATGTATACTGAAGCAGATAAAGCGGACGAGTTAATGGTTTATTGAATTTTGATACCTATTTCTATATAGCGATAGCCACAGAAAGTGGTCTGGTGGTCTTAAATCGATACTAAACCTTTGGTCTCGAATAGTCAACCAACTAAGGTCTAGTCATTGTAGAATATAACTCCAGACACGTATTTTGGACCCAAATCGCAAGACAAACGAGGCTCTGGCGCCCGCGGATTGCTTTGTAATAATCTATACTTGGTGAATTTGAGTTCGTCCACCGCAGTAGCACCCCGTGCTATCCTCAAAAGACACCCAAGAAATGTGTACGGCACGTATAGGGCACATTTTTGAGCACATTTTAGGTCCAAGATACGTATCCTTCTTCTGCCGCACCATTAAGACCTGGAATTCCTTACCAGTTCACGTGTTTCCCTCATCCTACAGTCCCGGGTCCTCTAAGCGGGGCGTGAAAAATCATCTGATGGGGCCGTCAAGCTGAGTGCCACCATTGTAACACCATTATAGTGACACTCTTTTTCCAAGACTTTGCCCTCAGGTAACCATCAGGCGAGGCGAAGTCAAATTGACGTGTCCACATATTATGACATATAAAAAAATAAAAATAAAATCTTATACAAATAGGTGATTGGTGGTTCCACTTACAGGTAGGCGAGGACGCGGACGCGGCGAGTGTGCGCTGGCGAGCGGCGCCGGACGCGAACCCACTACGTGCGATATACAGCCGTCCATCAGCGTCTTGAGCTCCTGCGTACAAGGATAGTCATTACACCAGATGCTAAGCGATAAAATAATGTAGTAATTGATTTAGAAAGAGAAAAGATAATCGACTTCGGCAGGACTCGAACCCGCGATCTTTCCCTCACAGGGGGGAATGCTCTAACCACTAAGTCACCGAAGCCCGCACGAAACCGATCCAAATTCCTCTATAATTCCGTCTTTGAGACGGTGGAGCCATCTACCGATACTCATACGAGCTATCGGAACCAATGAATGATTTTGCAATCATTTTTAAACATTGATTTTTGATGACTCCGCCTGATTCGAGTGCGGGTTCGAGTCCTGATCGAATTCGATTCTCTTTTTAAATCGATTTGAATAGTTAGCATAATAAATGCTTCAAAATTTCATTCAATGTCGTAATTAATTTGGTAAAAAAATATAAAATTAGTACCTCGAACTCTTCGTCACTGAGATGTGTGGTGTTGCGTGGATCGCAGGCCAGCATGAGGAACTCCAGACCTTGGCTAGCCCATCTGTATCAAAACGAATATTATTGTTAGAAGTGACTTTATGATCATCGTAAAAAATTATGACGTCACACATTATATTTGAAGACTTTTCATAGTTATTAACGGGTTTGATAGTTATGAAAAGATTTCATAAATAAAATGTATTAAGAAAATTACAGATTTTTTGGTGATTGACTAGAGACATCACCTAAATAGATACTTGTGTGCGTATCTTTTTAATGTAAAAATGTTAAACAATACGGATATAGGGTACTATTGAGAAGCCGCAATGAATTACGCGTATTTACTGCGTCTGCAGTTGTATGCGGTCGCTTTCGGAATCATACCGGTATGATTTACTTATTTTCTTAATTCAAATTCAAATTAATTTTATTCGCAAGAATATTACAAAAGGTGTTAAAATTTATTAGTACTTTCATATTCTGCCATATGATGGCATGCACAATACATTTTGTCAATGTCAACTTACATTTACATTTATAATCATAATCAATTACATTTATAGTCATTATATTATTAACATCTTTATTCAGTCAGCATTATTAGGGTAGGCAGCATCTATCTATCACTACGACATTTACGTCACTGCTATAAATGCTCACCTAGGTCGCAGTCCCCTACCGCGGTCACACCTCTCGACCACAAACCGCATCCAGCAGCGCGCGAACTGTATGACCGCACGCGCCACCCGCGCCGCCCACTGCCGTTCTTCGACGCTCGCACATCGCTCCACTAGCGCCGGCACTCGGAATTCCACCTCCTCTAAACGTTCGTCCCTGGCCTGCTCACCTGAGAGAAGCAGCTCGATGCTATTCTGAGTCTGAGGATATAAGAGAATACGTATATACCCCGGGACACGTATCTTGGACCTAAATAACGAGACAAATAAGACTGGTGCACGCGGATTGTTATGCTTTGCAGGACTTAGATACCACCTGCATACAGTGCAGAATATTCCATCAAGAACCAAGCGGTTTGGGGACTCCTTCTTCTGCCGCACTATTAGTCTTGGAATTCCTAACCAGTTCACGTGTTTCCCTCCTCCTACAGTTCCGGGTCCTTTAAGCGGGGCGTGAAAAAGCATCTGATGAGGCCGTCAAGCTGAGTGTCGCCATTGTAATATGGTACGTGTCTATAATGGTGACACTCTTTTCCGAGACTTTTCAGTTTACCATCAGGGAAAGCGAAGTGAAATTGATGTGCCCTATATAAAAAAAAGGTCGTCCACCGCAACAGCACCCAGTGCTATCATTAAAGGACACCCAATAAACGAGCAGTGCGCGTATATAGAACACATTTTAAGTCCAAGAAAAATATGTCCAATTACATTATAATGAGTCCATCCTCTGTGGCGTAGCAGTAGTGCATTCGAAAGCTACCACAGTCTCTCAAATATTTGTAATTTGTATGCATAAATATGTATATTTGCATTGATTGATCGTGGTTTTTCGTGTTATACTTTTATTCAGGTAATTTGTATTTTTAGTTATGGAGTTCAGATGGTAATTCTTTCAAGGAAAATATAGAACTTTAGCTGCGTCGCAATTAACCTGGAAAAGGGACCCACGGACTCCGGACTCTAAAGTGAAGGCTTCGGAAGTGACCGGGACAAACGCAAGGAGAATGATGATGAAAAATACTATATAAAAAAATAACATATCAAACATTATTACCTGTTTCTCTCCAAAATGGTGAATATTATCAAACAGTCGCTCATCAAATACGCTGTTCTCGTACTCGTCCACGATGCTCTCGGTACGCATGAACTTCGGCCGTCGTCCCGACGTCGTGTCGGTCACGCCGGGCGGTCGTCGCGCCGTCGTGTCGGCCCCGGCGGGCGGTCGCCTCGGGGCCGTGGGAGCTCGTCGCGGCGGCGGCGTCGGACGCGTGTTCGTCTCGTTCACGAAGCGGTGCAGTTCTCTGTGCAACTGAGATTTTTTTTTAAAGGATATTAGTACTACTTTACTAGTATTCTCTTTTAACTCCTCAAGCTAAGCTAGTATGTGTGAGGAGTGATTTAACATCGATAGTGTAATGGTCAGACTTCGAATTCGAAACCTCTTGACCGTTAGGTCGACTCTTTAACCGCTAAGCTACCGACACTTGAACCAGGTAATAACGTGAATATCATAGTGTGGTTTTTATAAAATTTCATCAAATATGATCAATTAAATGTTAGTAATTTGATGAACGTTATATTTTGGATTTCAAATTAATTGTTAAATTGTAAATAGCAATATTTGTCAATCAGTTTCGAGCTATATTTATAAACTATGAAATAAAGTGTATAGTGATATTAATATAAATAGTTAAAAGCGATATACAATAACTAGATCATAGCATAACATACCCAAACACAAAGCAAAAATAAGTTAGCCAAAATACCTGAAAAAATAGGATAGGACAAGACACCCGTACAGAAAGCAACAACAAATACGAATTAAATATATTCAAGTATAAATACAAAGAACTCAACCAATCCTTAACCAATACAAGTGCAACAATATAATACTCATACAAACAACCACCTAGAGAGGGAAGGGAATGATGGAAGGGGAGGACAGCGATAGAGGGTGTTATTTCTCAAGTCGAGGCTCGAGGTGATTCACTCAAGTTGGAAAGACCGTGAATAAAAATGATATAATTTCTGATAAAAGACTGACCGACTTTGCGACACATACACTGATCAAATTGATAAAGTATCTAAAAAAGGTCAGGTCAGGAGTACTCGAAACTCGCGATTGAATTAGATTTTGACCAGAATAAGAATGAACTTCGAATAGTTTTCGTGATATCGGGACTTTTCGCGATTAATTATTATAACGATAGCCGACTTGTGCTCAGTCAATTCGTGACCACGGGTGCTGCAACGCACCCGAAACATCGGCACAAGTAAGTAATAATAATTAATCGCGAAAAGTCCCGATATCACAAAAACTATGAGTTTACACCGCGATTGTTTAGAAAGAACTAGAATAGATACTTATGGCATTCAAATAGATTCTGCAAATCCAGCCAACTAAATGAACTCACTATCACCTATTAAGGACAGAATACACAATCCATAGCCATACTTATATTATAAATGCGAAAGTAGCTCTGTCTGTCTGTTACGTTTTCACGCCTAAACCTAGTGGTTACCCCTATACCAAATTTCATCATAAACGGTTCAGTAACCGATTATGATGAAATTAAGAATAGGGGTAGATTAGACCTTGAGAAAGGACATAGGCTATGTTTGGTCGCGATAACCGACATCCACGCCGGCGGAGTCGCGGGCAAAAGCCAGTCACCTATAAAGGACAGAAAGGACACAATTCAGGATATTCCATAAGCATACAAACAAGACGTAGACACAAGCGAACACCCCTACACCACTGGCCCTACCAGAGGGTTGGCCCCGTCATGCACGTATATGGTCTCGGGCCTCCGCCTCCGCTCCACGACGGCGGTCCGCACGGGCTGGAGGGAGGCCGGCCGGCGCCTCCGCAGCGATAACTCCTCCGACAATTTTTGTGCGTGCACAAACTTGTACAGTTCTTTGTGCAGCTGCGGACAAGTGCGACACGGTGCGTGCATATGTGTGTTGTATTACTCGGGACATGTATCTCGGATCTGTGCTCTATACGCGCAGTACAACGTGTACAACTTGGGTGTCTTTTGAAGGGTGCTACTGCGGTGGACGAGCTCAAATTCTACAATTATGTATTATTATAAAACAATCCGCGTGCGGCATCCGAGATACGTGTCCCTAGGTATAGAAGGTGGGAAGCTCGGAAATATATTGGTAGAATATAAGTTTATAATTGGAGAAATGCTTTTGAAATTGTTTGGAAAGTTGAAGTGCTTGTTGCATCTGTTGGATTTAAGGTCCAACCCCACGAAACGGACCGCACCGGCCCGGATTTTACAATCTTTAAACAAAATTAAATCTTATTATCACATTACGGACGGAGCCGATCGTGTGTCGCCGGCTCCATTCACCCGTCGACGTATATCAAGCTGTCGTGCGTGACTTGGTAATATGAACTTTAAACACTGTGATAATAAGATTTAATTTTGTTTAAAGATTGTAAAATCCGGGCCGTTGCGGTGCGTTTGGTGGGGTTGGACCTTAAGTCTGCTAATATCTTCTTCATTTTAGTGTTAATCCCAGTCGCATCCGAAGCTTTCACCTCGAAGTCTGGAGTCCGCTTTACCAATCTAACTGTAGACTTGGCTGAACTTCGCTACTTTCTGTGAAGCGACTGCCGTATGACCTTCACAACCCAAAGGTGAAATCGAAGCATTGCAGCTAGACACGACCAGGTCACTGGTCCACCTAAACCATCCTGGATGATCACGTAAAATTAATTCTTCCCATGGTTCGCCTTAATTTCCTTGATTATTACGTATACATTATAGTCAATTATTATTTGCATGCACGGTTTACATGTGCCGACTAGGCATGCGTTATTATTAGACATTTTGTTACACTAATTATTAGTTACTGTTAGGTTAACTACGCAAGCTTCTTTTATAAATATGTGTATAGTAACATGTGAGGTATTTTGTATCATATTGATACGCTAGTGGTGCAATTAGAAGCATCGTGATACAAGCAAGTGGAAGATTGACATAAAAAATATATAGGGTGCATATGTCTTTATTTGTGAGAATAACACCCGTATTCACAAACAATACTTCGCTATGCGTACTATAATACCAACACTGTGCAAAGAACGACAATTCTCAGTGCGTTCGTTTTGACACACGCCTTTTTATTCATAAACAACCAAACAACATTTACCGTACCGCTGCGTGATTGGCCCATTTGTGTTGCGAAGTTCATACATAGTTTGACAGAAAGAATATTGACAATAATGACAATGATTTTACCAGCCCTAATGCGTTCGAGCACACTATGAGACCTCACAGTATTGTTTGTGAATACGGGTGCAAGACTTTAGGTATGTCACGTAATTATTCTGTAAGGAAGTTCTAGGAAAAGTTGCACGAAGAATATAGGTACGATTATTGCTAGAAGTATCGTTTACACGAGGCAAGTTGCTCGCCCGCAAGTTTTTTCTGTCCATTCGATAATCGTATCATGCGGGCAAGAAACTCTCCTCGTGTAAAGGATGCAGATAAACCCCCGTGCTCACCTCAAAGCCGAGCTTGTAGATCTGCAGCAGAAGCTCTCTGACGCGGGTGACGACGGTGTCGTCGCGGTAGTCGTCCACCATGGCGGCCTTACTCCGCTCCAAGATGAACGAGATGTGTTTCAAGATGCAGTCGCGGATGGCCATGAGCCCGTTCTGTTGGGGAGAGTACTTGTTTTAGTTGTAATTTAGTTATTTTTGAAGTGACTTCTTTTAAGTGTGTTATGTAGTTATCTTAGAAAAGTTTTTGGGTGAACTGCATTCATTGAACTCGCGTCATCGATGTGCGATAAAATTCACAAGAAGTGTAATCGCGAGCGCTGTATCAAGAGCCTCAGCTGAGAGCGAGCGAGATATTGCCGTCAGCACTGGCGGTTTTTTTTATTTTTCCTTTATGGCAAGTAATACTCGTAGATGTATGCCAATGTCAAGTTAAAACGAGGAAACGTTTATTCATACATAATAATCTTATTTGGAGGAGTAGAGGGATGGGTGAATGGATGATGATGACGATGATGATGATGGCTGCCTCAGTAAAGTGATAGAAACTTTACTAAAGGCTTCTACGGAGATTTGAAACCAACACGGGAAGTTACAATTCACTGTAACATTTCACTTCCCTACTCTTGTGCGCGTTTTCCAAGACGTTATGTCTAAAAAACCACCATTTTTACACATAAAAACTCGAACTCACACTAATTTTGGAAAACAAAATAATACCGCGACCGTCCATTCTCGTTTTGGCGCCAAAACTCCCCACTGGCGGTTGTATCTCGCTCGCGTCTCGTGCGCTTTCTTTTTCTTGCGTTTTTTTAAATTCTATACGGCCAGTAGTAACAACTTACATAATGACACCTTTGAAATGAAAACTTTTTGGCGCCTGGAATTTAATGCTTTTTATACCGACTGTTTTCACTTCTTTCGCGTTGCCGGAGTGTATAGGCTTGGAGGTAGGTCTAAGCCAAGATAAGATGGAATGCCTTAAAGATAATATGGGAAGGAAGGGGGGTAATCAAGATGACATTTGACAGGAATAACTGAGGTAGTAACAGGCTGGTGATGAGTCATTCTATTTTAGTAGTGGAAAGTTAGATACTCACGAAGATGTCGCCTCTCTCGCGCATGTAGGCGGGCGGCGGCGCTCGCGCGAGTCGCGCGGCCAACGCACGCGCCCACTGCGCCGCCTGTAGCGCCACGTCGCGAGAGCGCGCGTACGTGCTCTGCGCCGCGCGACACACCGCGTAGACTGCCTGTCTGCGCACACACGCGACATTACGTCACTACACTTTACACACATTGACATAATACGGAATGCAGATAGTCTCCGACAGCCTCCGTGGCGTAGCGGTAGTGAACGCGGCCGCTACGCAGGAGGCGCGGGTTCGATCCCCGCTCAGTGCAAATATTTGTGTGTGAATGAAATATGAGTATTTGCATTGGTCTGGTCGTGCTTCGGAGAGCACGTTAAGCCGTTGGTCCCGGTTGCCATGAGAACATCTATGGCAGTCGTTACGGGTAGTTGGAGCCCCCAACAATCCAAAAACAACGGTCTAACTGCAAAACTTCGATATCGCCTAATGTTAACATTGGGTTGTGGAGGTCAGATGACAATCGCTTCACGGAAAATATCGAGGTCTAGCCAAATCCGTGGTTAAGACTGGTAAAAGCGGACCCCAGACTCCGAGCTGAAAGCTTCGGATGCGACTGGGAATTAACGCTAAGAGGAAGATAGTGTCCTAACCTCGTTGGACATCAATGGACCAATCGTGTTATACAAAACAGTGAAGATTTTTACCATACCTTATCTTATTGTAGGCCAATTATTTTATTAGAAGTTTTTTTATATACATGACGCGAGACAAATGTACATACGTTCATTAGTCTTAAGAAACCACATTTTATAAACTGACGTTTTAAAATTGACGCAGTGGAGTTTGTTGCGCCGTTTTGTTCTCCACTAGCGCCTAGGAAGCGGTGGTAAACTTAGTTTGAAGCAGAGTTCGACGTCAAAAAGCTATAATAGCGTTGGACTATTTTGAAAAATAAAGGATTCGAATTATAACGTTTTACATAGAGTTAGCGTAAAAATAAATGTCAGATAAGTGGCTAATGGCATTGAGAATAAAGTTTAACATTTTTAAACATTATTTGTAGCATATAAGACGACAAGAGACGGCAACAAGAGTTGAAATATACTTATCGTACAGTATGCAAGGCCGTTTATTGAAAATCGAAAACAAAATTTGATAAATAATAAATAAATATTCTACAACATTCTACACAACGCTATCTAGACCCATGGTAAGCTTAATTAGCTTGTGTTATGGAATCTAGAATGCGGATATACATACTTAGATACTTTTTTCTTTTTTTGTAAATACATACATATTATACATAGAAACACCCAGACCAATGCAAATATTTATATTCATGTATACAAATATTGGCACTGAGCGGGGATCGAACCCGCACCTCCTGCGTAGCAGCCGCGTTCACTACCGCTACGCCACTGAGGCAGTCAGAGGCAGAGTGTAAAACACGAGTTTTACTGCTAGAATAATAATACACTGCAAAATAAAAGTAATCTCACCTATCGGACTCCACTGATTTGTCATATTTATCCATTTGCTCGAACTGCTGTAATATCCTGTGCAGTTGATTGCATGTGATGTTTCTGCAAATCATATTTTTTGTAGAATTATCGGTTATCAGGTTAAGAATAAAATTTAAAATTTGCTAAGCCATCCTAGGAATAATGATTTATTCCTAGGATTGCTTCTTTGAACGAAAATAAAGATACTGCAGGCATATGCTATGAGAACATTTCGAACGATCTAAAAAAACTTGACAGCTGAATGCTGTTTTGGTGACGTCACGTCGTCGAGCACATAGACATACGTCACTGTCGACTCATGCTCGAAAACGTGACGTCACCAAATTTACAGTAAGCGGAATTGAAATCACACTGCGGATTCAGCTGGCCAGTTCGTTCGAAACTTTCTGCCAGCCTACAGTAGTGCTAATAACTCACGAGAAGGTGACGGGAGCAAGCACTGCCGCGCACTTGATCCTCTTGGCGAGCTGTGCCGTGAAGGCCCACTCGGCCTGAAGCCGAGCGCGCGCCATCAGCTCCGTTTCCGACATCGTCGTCAGGTACGACAGGTATTGCTGTGTAGCGAAACCAGTAAAGTTGAAGATTAATGTGAGAAAGTGCAAGTGGCTTATTCAATGTAAATATACGCGGTATTCAGAGTATAGAAAACATTATGGAATCCTATAAATACGTTGCGAATATTGCGTGTCGAAGTTTTGGGACCATGTTTCTTAAAACACATTAATTTGTATTCGAAGATGCGTATGAAGTCGAACCACACACTCAACTTCGGTTCGAGTTAAATCCTACCCGAAAAATACTGCAGTGTGGGTCTAGCACTCCCCAGCCTTGCCTACTCCCCACTGTGTTATCTGGTAGTCAGAGGGACAAGTTGAAAGACCTGCCCTCTAGAGGGACTGCCCCCGCTTTCGAGAGAGAGGTGCTGCTGTCTCCATTCCCAACAAAGCACTCTAGCTATGCACTTTTCTAAGCACACAGGGTCGAACACAACGTTGCGACAGCCTTGATATAGATTGTCATAGATCTAGAGCGTACCTTTTTTTTATCGTGCGGAAAATCCCCACGGATACCCCTCCGCCGGAGCCGGTGGAGGAGGTTATGTTGTTCAGTCACACAATCTACCGAAGCAAGAGAACGGTACCTTGAGGATGGTTTCTACGGTGGTGTCGAAGGTCCGCGCCACGAGCGCCAGGTCCGCAGCGGCGTGTGGCGCCACGACGCGCCCGCCCAACGCCGCGTGCACGTGGCGGGAGAAGTCTGCTCTCATCTCCGAAGCTATGTCTAGACCTTCGCGGAGTTCGTGGATTAGCTGGAAAATGTACAACACATGTGAGGTACAGGTTTTGTGAAGATCTGAACTACATTTCAGTTTCTAATGGTTGGATTTTAGTGACCACTCGTAAAACAAAACTGTGACTCCCCTGGTGTTGCACTAGCCCATAGGCCACGGTAACCTCTTACCATCAGGAATAGAATAGAATAGAAATAAACTTTGTTATACACCAAACAAAAGAAAAGTATACATAAAATAAATGGCAAACATAATTAGGTAATGTACAAATGGCGGCCTTATCGCTAAAAGCAATATCTTACAGGCAACCTCAGGAGGCCTTGTCTTGTCTGCGACCTAAGTAGTATATAAAAAGAGTACAAAATTTTGAGAAATCTTGGTCCTTCGAGCCGGCTTTGAGTAATCTATAGTTTATTGATAAAAGTGAACTAATTGGTCTTTCGAGCCGGATTTCAAAGTACTTTTAGTGGTCACTCAAGGGACAAAGTTTTGTTGATATTGTAACCTTGTGGTCCTTCGAACCGGGCAGCATTTACAACTATATCACAATAATAATGCAAGTCCTACCATAGAATCTAAGCAAAAATAAAACATTACCTGTTTAACTGTGAGACAGCTAGGATGCTCAGGAGTAGCCTCTAACCTGAAGGCCAGGTAGTCATGCATGACCTCCATACAGATGCTGCTGATGAGCAGGAAATGTGACCGGTACGACGGCAGGCGCATGGAGATACACTCTTTAGACCAGCATCCGTACCTGTAAGAAGCACAAAACTAGTAAAACAAGCATAAAAAAAATAAGTTTAAAACTAAAACCCGACTACTTAAAAATCACGCTCTGAAAAGTATTAAACAAGAAAATATCTAGGATAGCCGTGGTCGTATGCCACTTACTATAATAAAACGATACATACATGCTATTCTAAGGAAAAGTGGCATACGACCACGGCTATCCTAGATATTTTCTTGTTTAATACTTTTCAGAGCGTGATTTTTAAGTTATAGTCGGGTTTTAGTTTTAAACTTATTTTTTTATTTATTTTATTTTGGGGCACCCAACAACTATAATTTATGCATATTTGAAATGTGCTAATTGAGCTCTTTAATTTGATACCATACACGGCATATTTATCTCAAGTTATTTTTTCAACACAGTACTTTATGGCCACTAGAGGGCGCCACATTAGATTTAGTGACACGTCATATAGCCTATAACCATCGGACGATCAAGACGATTCTAACGATATGCTATATGTCCAGTTCTAATAAGTAGTTGAGCAGCTATGAGGGAACAAACGAACATACATACATAGCCTGTCAAAATCATAACCCTCCTTTGGATTCGCCGTAGTCGGGTAAAAACAGTGATTAATCATGAGTATAACCCAAGCAGCAATTCTAAGAGCGGTAGGCAGAGATGTATTGAAACCCACATTTCGCTAACTATTATTTTTGATTCCACATAATTGAGGGCGAGCTTATTGCCGATTAACAGGCACTTTGCCAAGAGCTATATGGCTATGGCTACTGTCCAATTGAGAACGCCAATATCAGTCATTTATATGCCTTCCGACGCAGAATCTCCGCGACGGTATATCCGTCGGATGTAGCATAGCACTAAATTCGCCATATGGACATCTATGGCAGTCGTTACGGGTAGTTGGAGTCCTAAAAAGATCAACAACTGGTCCAGCGATCCATCGCCCAATATCGCTATTGGGTTGTGACAGATGGCAGTCGCTTCATGTAAAATATCGAAGTTCAATCAAATCTACAGTTAGTCTGGTAAAGCGGACCTCAAACTCCGTGGTAAATATTGTAAATAAAATAATATATTGTACGACAATCTACACAACGCTATCTAGCTCTCGTGTTATGAGTTCTAGAATACGGTTAAACATACATGGATACATTTTTTTTTTATAAATACATACATATTATACATAGAAAACACCCAGACCAATGCAAATATTCATATTCATGCACACAAATATTGGCACTGAGCGGGGATCGAACCCGCGCCTCCTGCGTAGCAGCCGCGTTCACTACCGCTACGCCGAGGTGAAAGCTTCAGATGCAACTGGGATTAACGCTAGGATGAAAAAGAAGTAGTGTAGACCTAAATTAATTGTTCCTTACCGTCTCAGCTCGTAGGTCCTAATAGCATCCTCGTCCTGTGCATCTGGTCTACTGTCATCATGCTGCGCGTCTTCGAACATCTCCTCACAGTCTTCTTCGGTGAGTGTTTCTGAGTCGATTACCTATAACGACAAAACGACAATTAACAAATTTAATTGATGCGAAGTCAACTCTGTCTGTCTGTTATAGTAGAGGAGGCGTAGAAAGAAATTCGGTAGTTACTTGAGTGTGTCAGATTAAATCCGAACATCTTGTCACCTACAAGAGCGGGGGGCGCTTAACCCAGGTTGATTTCCTGCTCACTAGGAGGCACAGCATCAGCAGGGTGGCCAACTGCAAGGTTATACCCGGGGAGAGTCTCACTAGCCAACACCGTCTCCTTGTCATGGACCTCCGCGTGAAACCCAAGGACAAACGTGCCGAGCGTGCCCAACGCAAAATCAGGTGGTGGCTGCTTGATGAAGCTAAGTCCCAAAGTTTCGTCTCAGCCATCGGTGACAAGTGCGCCGATGCTGTAGACGAACCAGTACAGGTTTATTGGGACAGGATTCGGGCAGCTATTCTTGAGGCGGGGAGGGTGGTGCTCGGCATGTCTAAGGGTGGACGCAAGTGTGACAAGGACACCTGGTGGTGGAACGACACAGTCCAGAGAGAGATCAGGGTGAAGAAAGCCCTCTTTAAAAAGTGGCAAGCGTCCAAATCTTCCGATGACCGCGATGCGTACAAAGATGCAAAACGCGCCACCAGGAGAGCCGTAGCCAGGGCCAAACGAGACCACTTGCAACCTCTATATACCAAGTTGGAATCGTCTGAGGGGCAAAAGCTCATATATAAGTTGGCGCGTTCCAGGGCCAAAGCGGCGCAGGGTCTATCCAAGTGCCGCTGCATTAAAGACCCTGGGGGCAATTTGTTGTACGAGAAAGTCGCGGTGAAGGAGAGATGGCGCTCATACTTCCACGAGCTGCTGAATAAGCAGCATAAAGAGGTGCAGCCACCAGACCTCCCTCCGAATCAAGGACTAGTGCCACCGATAACGCCTGCGGAAGTCCAGACTGCCATTCGCCGCATGAAGAACCGGAAAGCTGTCGGACCCGACGAAGTCCCCATCGAGGCTTGGAAGGCAATGGGCGCCCGTGGTGTGGGCATTCTAGCAAATCTTTATAACCGCGTACTCCTCACCGGCGAGATCCCGAGCCAGTGGAGGCTGAGCATCATCACGCCAGTCTTCAAAGGCAAGGGATCGGTGCAGGAGTGTGGTAGTTACCGCGGTATAAAGATAATGTCCCACACCATGAAGCTCTATGAGCGGATAATCGACTCCCGGATCCGACAGGAAAGTACACTCTCGGAGTGCCAGTACGGGTTCCGTCCCGGGCACGGGACCATGGACCCAGTGTTCGCCCTAAGGGTTGTGGCGGGGAAATACAGGGCGAAGAACACGCCCCTGCACTGCCTATTCTTAGACATGCAGAAGGCCTTCGACTGTGTTCCTCGCGAGGTGATCTGGTGGGCACTGCGGGCCAAGGGTGTCCCAGAGACTTACATTGACACCATCCGAGACATGTACTACGATTCCGGTTCCGTGGTTCGGACTGCTGTTGGCGACTCGAAAGCCTTCCCCATCACCGTCGGGGTACACCAAGGATCCGTCCTTAGTCCTTACCTGTTCAGCGTGGTATTAGATGTTTTGTCGGACAGCATTAGAAACTCACATGAGCAGCCTCCGTGGTTGCTCATGTATGCTGATGATATTGCGCTCATGGACGCGGACAGGAGCAGATTGGTGCGACGCGTGAAAGGATGGAAAGAAGCGCTTGAGAACGGCGGTCTGAAGCTAAATGTAGCGAAGACAGAATACTTAGCGTTAAACTCCACAGATCCCACACCCGTCCGCATAGGCGATGATTTGGTCGAGCGCACGGACCAGGTTAAGTACCTAGGATCTGTACTTCATGTGACCGGTGAGATCGACCACGACGTCAAGGCACGCATTGCTGCCGCGTGGGCCAAGTGGCGAGAAATGACTGGCGTGACCTGTGATCCTAAAATGCCAGTCAGGTTGAAGGGGCAGGTCTATAAGACGATCATTAGGCCTGTTCTCTTGTATGGTTGTGAGGCGTGGCCGCTGCTCGAGCGACACAAGCAAGAGCTGCGTGTCACGGAGATGAAAATGTTGCGGTGGATGTGCGGCGTTACGCGTAAAGATCGCGTACGGAACTCTCGCATCCGCGGCAGCCTCCATGTCCGTGACATCGCGGATAAAATGCAAGAGAGCCGCCTTCGCTGGTGCGGCCACGTCTTGCGGAAACCGCCAGGCTACGTGGGGAACAAATGCCTGGCAATGGTACCCCCGCCGGGTCCAGGTAAAAGGGGTAGGCCAAAGAAGTCCTGGCTTGACGTCGTGGAGGGTGATATGCGTGCAAATGGTCTCACTACCATGGACGCCCAAGATCGTGCGAAGTGGAGAAGGAGGAGCCGGAAGGCGGACCCTGAGCTCCGGGGTCATCTTGGCCACGGATGCAATCGGGAGAATACGTCTATATGCAGATGATGATGTGTCAGATTAATAGGGAGGATACCTTGCATATTGACAAATTCCTCCAGCCAGTAAGAGCATTTAATATAAAGGGGTGCGTAAAACAAAAAAACGACCATTGGATTTACACGTACGCGTCAGATTAAGATAAGGGTGGTTAGTTACTAACTAAAAAGTGTAAAATTTGCTAATCTGACGATTTAAGCGTAACCTAAGGGCGTGGGTAGGTAGCAAAGTTACTAAAAAACTTAGTCTGAATTTACTCGAGAGCTGTCGTGTTTTTGTTTGTATTTTAGGCAATTGATTTAATTGAGGCAATCCTTACTACTACTGAAAAAAATAAATAGACGAAAGTAATACAAAACGATAATTAAGATGGATGACATATGTATGTATTCATTATGATTTTATGTAGACGCCACTGGAAGTGGAAACATCATATACCATTATTCTTTCTATCATCTAATCTACCAATTCTAATAGATTTCCGCAACCCTCGAGACTACACATTTAGCATCGTCGGCTCCTACACTATTAAGCTTTCACACCCAAACTACTGAAACAATTTTTATGAAATTTGGTACAGTCAGCGTCAGAGAAAACAGACCCCCTCAATACTTAAAGAATATCGCCGCCTGCGCCGCCGGGCCGCGTCACATGACTCACGAATGACGTCACGCGATGCAATCGTCGCTGAGCTGCAAACAGCTTCATCTGCCTTTTATTTGCATGTTCATATTTGTAATTTTCTAAGTGTTGAAAGACGTAATGCTGCGCATAATCAGTGCGGGTCGCATATCCAGAAGGACAAATTTACCTGGTTCAGGATAATCCTTTAGTGCATCCCGAATTGTGCAAGACTGGCTAAATGCACAAGAAGATATAACCCCATTACTCTTGTTTACAAGTTTAGTAATCTTCTAATGTGTTAACGATGCACCATCTGACCTCACATATGTGATCAAAGAGGAAGATGTATATTGCTATACTGTTATAGTTTAGCATGTTGGTTCTTTCTTTGTGGTTCACAGGCATAAATAACATTTTATTTTTCAACCATTCTTTTATATTCAAAGATTATACAGAGTGTAAAAAATTAATGTTTGCAACTTTAAATAAATAAGTAAATAAATATTGTAGTTATGTTTCTAGAACTATGTATAATATTAAACATTTTATACTTCACTTAGACCCTAAGTGAAGTAAACATTTTATACTTAGGGTATTGTGTTTTGTCAATAAATTTACGTTCTAAAAATAAGTAAATCTAAAAATAAGTAACCCCAATTTAACTCAGATAGAAAAACTGTATACTCAACCAGGAAATGGACTCCATGTATTCCTAGAAATGTAATTCGAGAAATAAATTATACAACAAGCCTATCTTTTCTTACAAACCTCATACCTACTATAAAATTTGATTCCTTAAATAATAATTAACAAAAGTGCTTATGAGAATAAAAAAATAATTATACGAAATAAAAAAAGAACTTTGTGTCCGAGGATTTGAACCCCCGGTTACCGTATTCACAAAGCATAGGTCATAACCACTAGACCAACATGACATTTACACAAAGCTTCAAAAAACTTCAATGCTTTCATGTCATTATCAAGGGGGGTCCCTTTTCTCTGAAGCTTACTGTACAGTGGTAGATCAGACATTGTGAATGTTCATAGGCTAAAGGAATAGGACATAATATTAAAAAGACGCATCAAGATTGTTTACGTTTAGTTAAGTACCTAACCAAATGGTGTATACTCATCTCTTTTCCGCTAAGCCACAGCCCTTGCTCTCTAGTGGTCAACTAGACAGCAAGGGTGTTCAACTAGGAGGTAGACTTACGTCAGGTTTCTCGAGCGTGAGGTACACCTTGTCGAGCACGAAGGTTCGCATCTTGTACGTGAACATCATGCAGCGCCGCACGCCTTGCGTCTTGAGGATTTCGCGGTGGTACTCCCTGTAACAACATACGGCGTCATTTGGTCGTCATTTCATCTTTTACATGAAGTGGACGCTTTGGGAAGTAGACGATTTAGAAATATAAGTGGACCGATTGTAAAAGTAGACAGATCAAGAAAGTGGACGGATCGGGAAAGTAGGCGGATGGTACCGGAGGAGAATCAGCATTGCAGCGATAAGGACGCCAATTGTGAATATCTCTTATATTGTCCCTAATGTACTGTAGTTTGTTTGTGTACAATATAAAGAATTATCTTATCTTATCAGACCTCCACTGGCAATATCTACATTTTATCAGGCTTTTTAGGATTCTAATTACTTGTACAATGCGACAGATGTTCATATGGTAAAGGGGCATGACGGTTACGGTTAATGTGCTTTTCTAGGACATAACTATAATAACGATGTATCTTATTGTATTAATCTGGTATAGTTATCGCCAAAATTACCCGCATAAAGCACTGACCTTTTAAAAAATCTATTAAAAAACTGATCAACCAATGACACAAGCCCGTTCACCCGAGATCAGTATATGAATTTATGATTGGCACACCTCCGCCGTCATACCCCGCGCGTCCCACCAGTGACCTAAAAACGCGCTTAGACTACATAGTCAGGGAGTCAGCCGGCTACTACACTCACCGGTACATGGACTCGTGGCACTTAGACTACATAGTCAGGGAGTCCACTGGCTACTACAGTGCGTATTCACCGGTACATAGACTCGCGGCACTTAGATAGTCAGGGAGTTCACCGGCTAATACACTCACCGGTACATGGACTCGTGGCACTTACGACTACATAGTCAGGGAGTCCACCGGCTACTACAGTGCGTACTCACCGGTACATAGACTCGCGGCACTTAGATAGTCAGGGAGTCCACCGGCTACTATAGGGTACTCACCGGTACATGGACTCGTGGCACTTGTCGAGCAGGCGCATGTGCGTGAGCTCGGCCAGCGCGCCCAGCTCTAGGCGTCTACTATAGCGTACTCACCGGTACATGGACTCGTGGCACTTGTCGAGCAGGCGCATGTGCGTGAGCTCGGCCAGCGCGCCCAGCTCTAGGCGTCTACTATAGCGTACTCACCGGTACATGGACTCGTGGCACTTGTCGAGCAGGCGCATGTGCGTGAGCTCGGCCAGCGCGCCCAGCTCTAGGCGTCTACTATAGCGTACTCACCGGTACATGGACTCGTGGCACTTGTCGAGCAGGCGCATGTGCGTGAGCTCGGCCAGCGCGCCCAGCTCTAGGCGTCTACTATAGCGTACTCACCGGTACATGGACTCGTGGCACTTGTCGAGCAGGCGCATGTGCGTGAGCTCGGCCAGCGCGCCCAGCTCTAGGCGTCTACTATAGCGTACTCACCGGTACATGGACTCGTGGCACTTGTCGAGCAGGCGCATGTGCGTGAGCTCGGCCAGCGCGCCCAGCTCTAGGCGTCTACTATAGCGTACTCACCGGTACATGGACTCGTGGCACTTGTCGAGCAGGCGCATGTGCGTGAGCTCGGCCAGCGCGCCCAGCTCTAGGCGTCTACTATAGCGTACTCACCGGTACATGGACTCGTGGCACTTGTCGAGCAGGCGCATGTGCGTGAGCTCGGCCAGCGCGCCCAGCTCTAGGCGTCTACTATAGCGTACTCACCGGTACATGGACTCGTGGCACTTGTCGAGCAGGCGCATGTGCGTGAGCTCGGCCAGCGCGCCCAGCTCTAGGCGTCTACTATAGCGTACTCACCGGTACATGGACTCGTGGCACTTGTCGAGCAGGCGCATGTGCGTGAGCTCGGCCAGCGCGCCCAGCTCTAGGCGTCTACTATAGCGTACTCACCGGTACATGGACTCGTGGCACTTGTCGAGCAGGCGCATGTGCGTGAGCTCGGCCAGCGCGCCCAGCTCGAAGGCGTCGGCCGCCGGCGCCGCCTCGCCCGCCGACACGTAGCCGCTCTCCAGCGAGTCCTGCGTGCCGTACTTGTCTGACACCACTATCTCGGGAGTACTCAGGCCGTGGCAATCTGTAGACAATCACGAAAAACCATTTTGTAAGAATATGAGTGAAATTTTGTAACTTTTAATACCATTTAGACGTATAATAGCCTATGAACGAGTACAACACCAGGGGAGTCACACTCGTGCTGCCCGAACAGAGAGATTCTGTGCCATCAGCGAAGAAGCCGAGCAAGAAAAGCGTTTGGTCTTCCCACTGACAGCACAAAACGTCTCCACAGTACACTCTGGCTATCCTACTCATCGCCGGAAACACAACGCGAGGTTAATAAACACGCGATATTCTGTAGGGTGGAGGTACTTCTCCCGTTGGACTGTTCGATTGGAACGGAAATACCTACGCCTGCTCCATTTAATTATGATAATGATATTGTAGTAATGATAAACATCTAGCAGCTTTGGATGTAACTTTGCCTCGCTTGAAAGTGTCACGGGACGAACTGATTGCGTCAAAGGAGTGTCAATTTAGTGAATTGAAACGTGGCGTACCACATTTGCCCATAGCTATCTAGCGATGGTAAGTCGAATTTCTTCGATACTACTAGAGCATTGACAATCCTGAATCGCGTATACAACATTCCAATGACAACCGTTGGGCCGCGGCTCACCAGGCATGGTCAGAGGATGCCCCATAGAAATTGTTTGGACTGTTCGAGCTGGATCGCTTGCCTCGCGCGGCAGGCGCGTCCTTAATAAATTCGTTTGCTCTGGTTGAACATTGACTCATGTAGCTGCCTCAAGTAATTTATTTATGTAAGGTTTAATGTTTTCAATTAATTTGCAAGTAAATTGGAAGAAATTCCAAGAAATATGTATCGGCCAGTGGCGTGCATACCAAAAGCCTAAAAAGACGCTGTCTAATCTACTTATGATGATAAAAAACATAAAAAGAGTACTCACTGAAGCTATTCACACCAGCAGTGCTATCCACACCGCTGTCTACGTCATCTTTCCCCGTCTCTTCTTTGGTCTCTTCTGGTTCTCCTTCGACTTCCTTCATGTCATCAGGAGACTCCTCCTTGATATCACCGTGGGCGGAGTAGTCGCTACCACTGGAGTCTGATGGGTTGGTCGCCACATTGAATCTAACTTGGCACGTCCGGGTCTCGGATGATTGTCTGGGTAAAAAAAAAGACAAGTAAATACGTAGAGTGATGTTTAGCATAGTTAAAGATTCACGGAAACGGATATTTGGTCCGCGGATACTCAGTGATAGTGCACATAACTTTAAAGGTCCAACCCCACCAAACGGACGGCATCGGCCCGGATTTTACAATCTTTAAACAAAATTAAATCTTATTATCACAGTGTTTGAAGTTTATATTACCAAGTCACGCACAACAGCTTCACAGCGACGTGCGGCGGCATGACACACGTCAAGCTGTCATGCGTGACTTGGTAATATAAACTTTAAATGCTGTGATATAAGATTTATTTTGTTTGAAGATTGTAAAATCCGTTCCGATGCCGTCCGTTTGGTGGGGTTGGACCTTTAGTCGATAGTTGACGCCACATGACGCTTTGCGTGACAGGATATGTTTCGACTTGCATTGTGGAGGTAAATCGTTAATGAAAAATCTGATACTTCAGGCCCACACGAAACCCGATCGCAGGACGTAGCATATAACCATTTAGATACTATGAAACCACGTGGTTTTCCTTGCGGAAGGGTTTAAAATCTTTGAATCCGATTTCGGGATAAATTTATTTATTCTCTGGAAACTTCGATTCCCAACTTTTTCGGATTTTTCACGGTAGTTCCTCTTTTACTGTTAGATGCAACTTAATTCCATTCAAAGATTATGAGAACATGTTTTCAAATAGACATGTGGTACTTTGTACTGCTCTTTTGTCTTCTTAATTTCTGTATCATGAATATTGTAATGAGGATCATTCACGTTTTTAGCTGAGTATGCAGATTTATAATGATTAAAAAAACAATAAACACTGTGAAAAAATTATTTCAATCCGATCAAAAATGACGAAGATACAGCAATTTTAATGCAGTAATCTCAAAAACGCTCGCCGCCGCGCCAAAATACTGTGTGACGTCATCTGTTATGACAGCGCGCGCCGCCGCTATGGAGAGTATGAAGACTTAGGGCTCTTTTGGGTTAAGACTCCATAGCTGTTTTATTTCGTAACGTATAATTTTGAAATTTTGTACGGATTTTAAGTAATTTACAAAGCTTCTAATAATATAGTTTTTGTGCTATTTACTTCGATATTTTTTTAAATAAAAATAATTATATCTATACCTACTTATAATATTATGAAACTGAAGAGTTTGTTTGTTTGAACGCGCTAATCTCAGGAACCACCGGTTCGAATTGAAAAGCTCTTTTTCTGTTGAATAGTCCATTTATCAATGAAGGCTATATAACATCACGCTACTACAAAAGGGAGCGGAGCAGTGTTCATAAATGACAACAAATCCGGCAGACTTCCATACATCTATGTTAACATAGTAATAAAGAGGGAAGATTTGTATTTTTGTATTCGATTAAACTCAAAAACTACTAGACCGATTTCGAAAATTCCTTTACCATTAGAAAGCTGCATTATGACTGACTAACATAGACTTTATTTTATTTTCAAACAAATTAGGAATCCTTACTAAAACTTCAATAATGAAATCCAAGATGTAAAAAAATTACTTAAAATATTTCTTACGTCGCGTGCGCTGCGAAAACTATTGATGATAGAATAAGATAATGTACTGCGAAAATATATAACTTAAAAAGGTCTACATAAAAGTCCGCAATAGCATATGTCTATCTCCTAAGAAAAACCCACAGCAATCATTTTTATCTTTTAAAAATTACAAAATAATAATGTGTCATTATCGAAGCTATTTTTAACAATACAGTATCATTCCTTATCCAATTAAATACGTTCAATATATTGTGCATTTAATGTAGATTAAAATTGCTATTCAAACTATTTGATTACAATGAAGAACTTCAGCGTTAGGTAAGCGTAAGAGCGGGAAACGTGCGGTGCGGTGTGATGTGAGCGCTCAGGCGGGCGTTCGGACGCAACGCAGTCCACTGTAGTGTATAGACTGGAACGTTTGTTATTGTTTCGGTGGTAATAATGCCCCCATACAAATATTGTATTGTGCCAAAATGCAAGAATACAAGTGTTACTACGCCTAATAAACTGTTTTTTAATGTTCCGAGCGATGCAAAGATAAGAAAAAAATGGGTTAAAGTAATGAGAAGAGATGATAAAACTCCTCTTTCAAGCAAAAGTGTTTTACATTGTTGCGAAGATCATTTTGACGTAAATAGGTATTGTGTACCTATTACTATTAGAACTATCGAGATATTTACCATGTATTGTTTGGAGCTTCCAATAATGGTCCAACCCCACCAAACGGACGGCATCGGCCCGGATTTTACAATCTTTAAACATATTTAAATCTTATTATCACAGTGTTTGTAGTTTATATTACCAAGTAACGCACAACAGCTTGACAGCGACGTGCGGCGGCCTGTAAGATATTGCTTTTAGCGATAAGGCCGCCATTTGTACATTACCTAATTATGTTTGCCATTTATTTTATGTATACTTTTCTTTTGTATGGTGTACAATAAAGTTTATTTCTATTCTATTCTATTCTATTCATGACGCACGTCAAGCTGTCATGCGTGACTTGGTAATAAAATATAAACTTTAAATGCTGTGATATAACCCCGCGTTTACATTCTGCCGCTCGCATTGCTCATCGTGTTGCCAGAAATATTCGCGCGATTAATGCCCTAGCATTCACACAGTCCCATCATCGCGTTGGTCCGCATTACAGTATTCGCCCTGCAAGGGAGACGGACGTAAACGTATGGAGGACAACGCTGTAGCAGTGTACGCAATAAGCTTTTACAGCATAGCGAATTAATTAAATAGATTATTAATAAAAACTATCACTTTCAACTACTATACACTTTCCGTAGATCGATATAAATATTTTTAAAAGTAAATATTCGAGGAGCAATAACGAAAGTCGTGTTTTATTTAGCTTAGCGCCATCTAGCGGTCTCGTATAGTTCATCGCGCTAGTATTTGCGCAACATACGCGGCAGTACTCGCGGCATGACGAATATACCATTCACACCACGTCTCTGCCCACTTCTCTCGCCACTTCCCTCGCTCTGCCGCGAGTATGTAAACGTAGCATATAAGATTTATTTTGTTTAAAGATTGTAAAATCCGTTCCGATGCCGTCCGTTTGGTGGGGTTGGACCTTAATAGTAATGTGAAAGGACAGCCTCCGTGGCGTAGCGGTAGTGAACGCGGCCGCTACGCAGGAGGCGCGGGTTCGATCCCCGCTCAGTGCAAATATTTGTGTGCATTAAATATGGGTATTTGCATTGGTCTGGTCGTGCCTCGGAGAGCACGTTAAGCCGTCGGTCCTGGTTGCCATAAGAACATCTATGGCAGTCGTTACGGGTAGTTGGTGCCCTAAAAATTCCAAAAAAAAAAACAACGGTCTAGCTACAAAGCTTCGATATCGCCTAATGTTAACATTAGGTCGTGGAGGTCAGATGGCAATCGCTTCACGGAAAATATCGAGGTCTAGCCAAATCTGTAGCTATGACTGGTAAAAGCGGACCCCAGACTCCGAGCTGAAAAAGCTTCGGATGCGACTGGGAATTAACGCTAGGAGGAAGAAGTAATGTGAAAGGCCATGAAAGTTTAAATACCTACATTGCGTACCTACCTATGTCTATACATGATAACAAAATTCAGTCTAGAGATTATCCTGCAGGCGTATACTATATACTTACCTACCTATTCTATCATTTTTAAAAGTTACAGACTTGCACCACTACGAATAAGTCTCCTAAATACTTTTGAAGTGGTCATGACGGCAATACCTACTTAAGTACTTCATTTTGTTATAAAACTTAATACCTTTTCCTTTTCTGAACCTGTATTATACTAGCTTCAGTTATTTCACGTCATTTCTAACGTGGCTTATTACTCGCTTGATAACACAGTAGGTACAACTTTCGACAGAACATCATAAGGTAGGTAAATAAGTACAAGCGTTAGGACGAACTACGTATATTATAAAGTATTTTAAAAACAAACTGTATTTGAATCACCAAAGAACTTAAAACACAAATAAAGTACTAAGAAAAACCAATAAAACGCAAGCACTACTAGTCGATCCACGAAAGAATTTGTACTGACTGACTGGCGACTGCGCTAGTCGGGACGCGTTCATAACAGATGACGTCATCGTCTAAATCGCAGTGTAAGCGGGCGTTTTTAAGTACTCGTTAAGAAATCCCTAATAGCTTCGTCATTTCTTGACGGATTTTGATTATTTAAAAAATAGGATACTCAGAAAGGTATAGCGCACCTGGTGTACTGATTAAAAATACAATATTCCATTATGTGATTCATCCTCATTGGCGTACAATAAAGTATATAATAAATAAATAAGTAAATAAATGTGGTTACCTGCTAAAAGTAGAGTCCATAGAAGATCTTTGCTGCACGCGGCGCTGTTTGAGACGAATGGACCGCAGCATCCGCCTCATCATCACCAGCTTCATCCGCATATGGAGCGTGACATTGTACCATAGGCACATCGCCTGTAACACACAGACTTAGGTTAATGGTTTTGGAGTTAATAATAATAATATGACCAGCAAACACAGAGAGGAGAAGGCCTAAGTAACTGACGTCATCACAGTAGGCATAGCCTAATTATAGGTATTATTTAGGATATCATTTTGTGCACAGCTTCAGCGTGTTCAAATATAAATCTACTCGATGCTAGATAATGATTCTTGTATCTAAGTACATTCCTCTTACATTTAGTGACATCTTGTGTGCGATAGTTAAACTAAGTTGTAGAACGAATACAACAGTGCTCATGCGATGGCCTTGCTGATGTACACGTAATACAAACAGAAACACATATTAAGTCCGGTCCAGACGAGTATAGTTCGTATAACATGTTGCATTACGTGTCCTGTAACGTATAACGTTCGCATTAACCGGCGCTCGCCACGATCCATCTTTAGCGTGGCGTCTTTTGAACCAGCTAGATTCGTGCTTAGTTCGTGTGGCCTTGCCGATCCTTCAGTACCTTGACCCTGTCGTTGAAGGCGTCGGTGGCGAGCTGCGGGTGCTCGAGCGTCATGTTGCGGCTGGACGGGTACAGCGCCACGGCGTTGTAGAACGAGTCCAGCAGCGCGCCCACCTCGCGCATGGCCTTGCCGATGGCGTCCGAGCAGCGCTGGCAGTCCAGGCGCAGGCAGCCGAACATCAGCTCCTCTGGGAACAGCACATAATACTGAACCTCCTTAGACTACCCTACCAAGGTCGGAGAGCTCTAGAAGAGATTTCGGGATTTATTCGAACGCGGCAAAATAACATAAGTCCAATAAAAAAGAACACAATAGACAAAAACGCAATCGATTTACATGAGCGCGTCAGACCAAGCCAAAGTGAGTTACCTAGTTGTAGTTTGAAAGCCGGATATTTGCGAGTCGAGCTCGTGCACGAAGAGTTCCGTACTATTAATTATTGGCCTAAATATTTATTTTATTCTATTTAGTTTGTAATAGCGGCAACAGAAATGCGTCATCTGTGAAAATTTCATCTGTCCATCTATCACGATGCAAGAGATACTGCCAGGTGAGTAGTGACCGACAGACGGACATTGTAGTCTTGGTAATAGGGTCCCGTACCCAAAGGGTAAAAACCAACAACAAATAAACATAAAATCCTGAGTTTTGGTCACAGCCAAAGTCCTCAGTCTTTTGAACAGCAGCTCTATTAGATTGACTTAATATCTCTTTTCAATATCTAACGCGCTCGAGTTTTTTTTTTGTTTACATTGTAACTACTTTGATGAATCATAGATTATATGAAAGATTATTAATTTTAGACTATGTAACGACCGGTAGCACAGATAAGGGAGGGATGCAGGGTAGAGTTGCCGTTATAGAATATGTTTTTTTTTTAAATACAATAAATGAGTGAATTGGTTGGATGGTTTGTCTAATGTGCAATATGTTTGCTGTGATTGTTTTATATGATACAGATATTTGGAATAAACGCATTTTTCTCTTCTTTCATAAACTTAACATAAACTCACGCCTATATCCCCGTAGGGATAGGCAGAGGTGCTAGCACCCACATTTCGCTGTTTATGTTTAGGTCCCAATGTAATAGGTGGCGAGCCTATTGCCATTAACCGGGCACTTATAAACCTGCGATAAATACACATATAACTTAACTTCTCTTCTTTCCTTCTTTTTTTTTCCCCATTTATCAGCTA
This sequence comes from Eilema depressum, assembly GCA_914767945.1. Lineage (NCBI taxonomy): Eukaryota > Metazoa > Arthropoda > Insecta > Lepidoptera > Erebidae > Eilema > Eilema depressum. The sequence continues at coordinate 21,439,319 of OU612023.1, read as the reverse complement.
TTTTAAGTTCACCTAATATCCGTTTTGAATTTCTGACGCGCTCGAGTACTTTTCACCTAATTTCTGTATGTATTTGTCCACAGTATGATTCTATTCACAAGTCAATATTAATTGAGTTTTACGCACCTTCAGTAGGTTCCACTTTACCGTCGGACTGGTCTGAGACACCCTCCTCATGTGGATCGCGATGTAGCTGCCGCATACACGGGTTTGTATTTACAAATCTGCAAAAGAAAAATCCATACTAAATATAGCGCCATGCGTCCACCAATCAGAGCATTTCCACTGTAAGGGTCTAGTCGTGGGTTCAAGTCCCGTGTTGGACTTTAAAATGAAGATCTAAATCTATAGGGAAAGCTAGCAAACTATAATTGCTATAAAATTCCATTAAACCCAAATTTCGGTTTAGGTACAAAATGTCCAATTTCCAAAATGTCCAGAGGGTGCCAAACGTCCATAAACCAAAATGTCCAGATCTCGGAATGTCCAAATCCCAGAGTGTCGAGATCCCGGAATGTCCAAATCCCGGAATGTCTAAATTCTAGAATGTCCAGATCACGGAATGTCTAAATTCTAGAATGTCCAGATCACGGAATGTCTAAATCCCAGAATATCCAAATCCTTGAAAGTGAATTGGACATTCTGAACCTAAACGTTATGATCATTTAAATACGTACTTATATTCAAATATATTGTTAATGACAGTTGGCACGATGTCTCTCTGCGCGCAGAGGAACGTGTCCTGCTGCGCCAGTGTCCTGCCCGCCAGCTTCGCTTGCAGCTCCAACCAGATTAAGTCTTTTAGCTCGTTCTGCCATACCTGCTCCTCACGGCTTATCTGTAAAAAAAGTAGACATGGAATTGCCGACAGATATTGATATACAGAGGTGTGGGCGTTACCCACACCTATTAAATTTGAAAAAACAAGTATTGTTTATTAGAGTATCCGAAAGATCGATAATATTTACTCCTAAAAACTTTTTCACCGTTTACCGCCACTACTCCAGTTCCTCCGTGATCATGGTGCTTACAACAGCGCCGAAATATCGGATACTCGAAACAATACATTGTAAATATCCGATAATTCTAATAGTAATGTAAACGACCATGAAAGTTTAAATACCTACCTATAACGGCAATAGTGTTACGAGTAAGAGATCGAAAAAAAAAAAACAACTGCACTATGTACTGTAAATAATACTTAATATTTTGCATTCGTCATTATATGAAAGAATTATTTAAAAAAATTCAAGGGCTTATTGCAGCAGAGCGAAGCCACAGCGCACAGCTAGTAATTCATAAATTGTACCTACTAGTATTGAACTTACAGCTCTTTTGCACCCCTTGTCCAGGTTCCCCATATTGATGAGCAAGCTGAAGGTCTTGTGGAAGCTGACCCTGCTCGGAGGCAGTTCCTCATCTCCGTCGCATTTCCACCGCTCCTCGCCAATAACCTCGCCGAAGAGCGACTTCTCCGGGCAGGTCCCGCAGTTTGCCTCGCGGTTCTTGGGCCGAGAAGTCAGAGACATGAAGCGGTTGCATGATTCCACCTGGAAGATATATAACTTATTAAAATGGATGCATGATTTGACATAACATTAAGAAAGAAAGAAAGAAAGAAAGAAAGAAAGAAAGAAAGAAAGAAAGAAAGAAAGAAAAAAACATTTAATTCCGGAGAAAAGTTGATGAAAGGAAGGTTGATGTTCTATTATTAATAACATTAAAATCTTATATGTCTACACTCATTGTGAAGCTGAAGAGTTTGTTAGAACGTCCTAATCTCTGGAATCGCATTCTCTGCGATTCAAAAAACTCTTTGGTATTTGATAGCCCAGTTCTTGGGGATTGTTATCCTTACTAATATTATAAACTAGCCTTCCACCCGCGGCTCCGCCCGCGTGCATCTCGGTTAACGCGACCTTTGCTCATATCTTCGTTTCTACTCAACCGATTCCGATCAAACAAACGTAATGCTACGTTTACATACTCGCGGCAGAGCGAGGGAAGTGGCGAGAGAAGTGGGCAGAGACGTGGTGTAAATGGTATATTCGTCATGCCGCGAGTACTGCCGCGTATGTTGCGCAAATACTAGCGCGATGAACTATACGAGACCGCTAGATGGCGCTAAGCTAAATAAAACACGACTTTCGTTATTGCTCCTCGAATATTTACTTTAAAAAATATTTATATCGATCTACGAAAAGTGTATAGTAGTTGAAAGTGATAGTTTTTATTAATAATCTATTTAATTAATTCGCTATGCTGTAAAAGCTTATTGCGTACACTGCTACAGCGTTGTCCTCCATACGTTTACGTCCGTCTCCGTTGCAGGGCGAATACTGTAATGCGGACCAACGCGATGATGGGAGTGTGTGAATGCTAGGGCATTAATCGCGCGAATATTTCTGGCAACACGATGAGCAATGCGAGCGGCAGTATGTAAACGCGGGGTAAGATTTTAAGTCTGAGCAAGCCCCTTCTAACAAAAAAAACCGCATCAAAATTCGTCCAGTAGTTTTTGCGTCCATCGCGGACAAACAGACAAACAGACAGGAAATTCAAAAAAAATATTTTCGTTCAGTGTCGTTAACATAACATAACCCAAGTATTTTTTTTTAAATATCTCCAATGTACAGACACGACCACTTTATAATTATATAATAGTATAGATAGATAGATGCAAAAGTCTGTGTCTGTCTTTCGGTCTGTATGTCGGTCTGCGTGTCTTTCTTTCTGTCTGTCTGTCTGTCTGTCTGTCTGTCTATCTGTCTGTCTTTCTGTCTGTCTGTCTTTCTGTCTGTCCATTTGTCACGCCCAAATCGAGCCGAGCAATAAGAAAAAAATGTTGCAAAAAGAAAAAACTAACATGCATCACACTTCTGTGCACAAATACATAAACAGTTCGGCTCATGCAATAGTAGTAGTAGCACAGTAAATATTACTGTGGTAGTAGGTTGGTAGTAGGTGAATTGACCAGTAGTGTGTACTTACTAGAGTTGGCACAGCCGGCAGAGGGTTTGGCGAGGGCAGGGAGTCAGCTCTGACGTCGTGGCTCATGTCTTGTTTGCTGTCTCTCGCTCTGGTGCGTATGATCTTTAAACTGGCCCGCTTCTTTAACCTGTCTGACGCTGGAACAGATTCGAACAAATTATAGTTACTAACCGACTTCAACACAAAAGAATGGACTCGGTCGGTCGGCAGGTCAGCCTCAGCCAGACAGGCTGATAACCTGGAAAGATAAGGTATGATTCCAAAAGCGACCGCATACGACAACAGTACGCAGAGCGTACCGTCACAGAACAGATTGGTACCGTGAAATAGACTTGAATATGATAATTTTTGTTTATTGTCTTAATTCATTGCGGTTTCTCAATGGTGCCGTTTATTCGTATCGAAGTTTAAAAACTACCTACTGTATGTGAAAAAATATGTGGTCTGCAATACTTACGCTAATTGGTTGATCTAACTTGATAGAGGACGAGTCTATTAGTCGAGAAACTTCAAATTCGGCTTCCAAAATTTATTTATATCGTTACAGATAAACCTAAAGATAAACCTTTCTTTCTTTTTTGATCTTTCACTTGTATTGTATTTGTAAAGAACATTTTTGCGAATGTTACATTACAAAAAAAAAATGAGACCGTTTTAACGAGCGATCTGTTGAGCGGTCTGGTGAGCATTCTCACGAAAAGACTAAAGAGCGTTTGCTAGAAAGATCATAAAAGCCGACATAGCGATGTTTGACTCGGTTCGTTGTTCAAAATCGGCGAATGTTCGATATTATGTTACAAGGGACTGCTCTAGTCTATCAGCGCCTTAATAAAAGTATTACAAACATATCATATGACGCGAATTTTTTGTTAGAGCAAAATTTAGATTTGTTTGCCAAAGTGATGTTGGAATGTGTTTGTCTACGTTTACTTTGAGATGTTCAATCGATCTAATTTTAAAATAGTGTGTGCAGTTGTCTGCTGTCGTATCCACATATTTAGGAAAAGCTAGATACCGCCGCGTTACCTAAATACTATAAAAGCGTAGTTAGTGGTTGGGGAGTCGACTTGTGGGTCTCAGGTTCGAATCCTGGTCATAGCATTACCGCCATGAACTTACTCCTAACAGAAGCTAGGTAGCTTAGTTAGCTCAGTGGTTAGAGAGAATACTAGTAATTTCGGTTCCTAGTTTTTTCTTTTCAATTGAGCGTGTATTTTTTTGTCAAAGCATTAACAGAATTGTTTGCCTACGTACCTAAGACCTCCAAGTTTACACTCTATCAGAAAAACAACCGTACGACCTCCTTTTTGAGATCAATTTATAGATGAGGTGCGAACTTTAAGGCCGTAAGGGCACGTAGCCAATCGTATTAAACCTGTACGTTAGCTAGAGATACTTACCGGGAGAATTCTGGTCGTGGTGTTCAATCACCTCTTTCTTCTCCCGCAGAATGCGGTGGAAGCCTGGCGTCGTGTCCAAATGGTTTCTGTAACAATTGAAATAGAATATTAAACACATGAAACTAGGTAACTACAGACAACGTTTGAATTGACTAAGGCCTGTATTCTAGAATGCCACTCAGCTGAATCTCGATTTACCTGAGGCAAGATTGTACGCACAGATTCCACAGATTTGAGAGCCTGTCAGGCAGATTGTTTATAGTTCTATATAATCTGTCCTCAGGTAAATTGAGATTCAACTGAGTGACATTCTAGAATACGCGGGTCTAAGATATGGAAGAAACTCAAAGAAAAGTAGGCAAGTGGACCCTGGGCTTCGAGGCGAAGGCCTCAGATGCAACCGAGAACAGCGAAAATTATCAAAAGGGAAGCCAGTGTAAGAAAAAACTTAGCTCGATCTAGTTATTTTTATACCACTCAGGTCACAGACAAGCACACGGCCTACCTGATGGAAAGTTACCGTTGCCTATGCACTCGCAACACACATAATCCTCTACAGTGAGTCCTACTCACCGCCGGAAACACTACACAAGGTATTCTGCAGAGTGGAGGTCTCCGAGCACGATTGGGACGGAAATAGTGATGTGTCCTACCTCCTCCAAAAGCTTTTCATGCCCCAAGCAAACCATTGGGAAGTCAACAGGAATCCAGTTATCCTCCTCGACACTGATAGAAACAACGCCGAGTACATGATGATGATATCCTACTAATATTATAAATGTGAAAGTTTGTGAGAATGGATGTGTGGATGTTTGTTACTCTTTCACGCATAAACGGCTGGACCGATTTGGTTGAAATTTGGTATGTATATAGGTTATACCCTGGATTAAAATATAGGCTATATATCAGCGATGAACGGGATCAGAATTCCACGCGGGCGGAGCCGCGGGCAACAGCTAGTCAAAGATAAAATTTCGTTTATTCAATTTAGGCACATAAAGAGCACATATGAGCGTCAAAAAATTACAATTGTGTCAAGAAGTAAACAAAAAATAAAATTTATAAAATATTAAATAAATTAAAGTAAACCATTTGAAAATTATTCTTTCGCTGGTTCGGTAGTTGCATGGTTCTACTGAGAAGATACCAGCAAGAAACTCAGAGAACTCGATTATCCTTTTTTTTCTAATACGGTTTTTATACAATTTTGACCTCGACCATTCAAATTTGACCTACCATTTCTATTTTTTCTACAAATTGAACATCCGCGGGAAAAATACCCCCGAACTGTGGCACGCAACCACTCTGAGTGTTTAATTGTGAAGATGGTGTGTCAGATACGCCCTCGATAATAATAGTAATATTTTTAATCTAATAGAGTAGTTCCGATAGCGAGAATTCCATTAGTTGACAGCACGTTGATGACACGAGGGACCAATTAATATTAAATGATGGACAGAACGACGAGTGAGTTAGTATTAAATATTTACGTAAAAGGTACCGGGTACTTCGCGTTCTGTCACTGCTAATAGGAAGTGATGCTTATTTCGACCACGCCTACGCATTAAGTCGTAACGCGATTTTTTCACAAATTGAGATTTTTGTGCCATCAGAACAATATTATATCATACTAACTTTTCATGAAGACAGAATTTTTAAAATGTCAATAAATAAGGAGATTTTCAATCGATAACAGTTGTAACTTTTAAACACACCCGCGCATACAGTTGTATTGCAAGTTACAATCATATGCGCCGATCAGTTGATTGCGCATGGGTCAAACTCAACAGAGTTCCGACGTCGTATGACACATGGTTCCAAGGCACAACGTCGTAACATGCATGTTACGACTCTATGTGACAGTCGATTAGCATATTTTGTGGTTAGTTACGACTTTATACTCTTCAAAAATATTACACTTGGGGTCGTAACTTATACTTACGGCCATATGCGCTGTTGTTATTTGAAATTATACAAGCGTATATAGGCGTATCACAAAGATAAGACTGTATGCTATGTTACATACTAAAGATACTGCTATTTGTTTTTTAATAATTCACATAAATACTATTAAAATTTTACTTTTTCGTAGATATTGTACAATTTATGTCAATAATCATTATTTCCCTATGTGTTCGAAGTACCGGTGGCACTTGAAACTGAGTTTCAGATTTTAATCATCAATCAGTGTTAGGAGAGCCAGTACACAGTTCACTACCATTTTGAATCAGAATACTTTAGTTTGTTTGTCTAATAATAGTGAATCAACGTAAAGATTGCAAAAATATGAAATTAAAATATTTGAATAGTTGAGGAAAGTGCATTTATTTGAGTAAAAATGGAGCGCGCACTACCATGTTCAATTTCTGGGCAAAATTCTTCTAAAATTAGGATAATGTAACAAGGAAGATGGACTAATAGCAAAAGGAATACAGATAATTATATGAAAATGTACACCACAACAACTCGGGTATCATTCTAGGTAATGAAATTACATTGTTAATCGTATCTTTTACTAAATCTAACTCGGATATACCTTTTAAGGTATTCATCTTTATAACAAAATTCCTTTACACTCTTTCAATAGGGAAGAGAATAGTTCAAACATTATAAAAAATTGGCACTTAGGTTAATGATCTGTTGCTCAGGATTGGTTGGAGTAAACTGGACCTATTTTGATAGGTGATGAAACCAAACAGTGAGATGGAAGGTCTTAACATGCCCTAAAAGTTACTGGTCCCGGTTAAATATTATTATGCGCGCAAAATTTTTGCTAATTTTATCCAAAGAATGATGACGAATGATTAGGTTTACAAAATCCAACAGAAACTGACATTTGTATTTGCTTTTTATAGTTAAATTATTATTGCAAGAAAGCATGGTGCATACGTTGCTAAACTAGTTAAAAAGTTTTGTAAGATTCAGGACTTTTGGACCAATTTTATGTTGTTCCTTTACCTATTACATGAGCTACATTTATTTTAATTATTTGTTAAGTATTGATCAACGTTTATAAGGGACCATTAGGTCTGTCTTTCTATATGGCTGCTGCTGGTGTGATATAAGCAGGAGCTGCTCGTCATGGAGATAAAAATACTGCGTTGGATGTACGGAGTCACACATAATGATCGCGTGAGGTACTCCTGTATCCACGGCTGGTTTCATATACGTGACATCCCAGATAAAACGGTAGGTCTTCTTTGCTGGTATGGTTATGTTTTGTGGCTACCGCCAAGCAACGTGGGAAACAAATAACTGGCAATGGCTCCTTCACTGGGTTCTAGTAAGGGGTAGACCAAAAACGAGCTAGCTTGACGTCGTAAAGGCTGAGGTATATCTGCGTGTAATGAGGAAGTAATTTTGTTCCTCAAAATAATGCACTACAACATGTTTTCTGACGTCAATTAAAAACGTAAAGGCAAGTATAGTAATCCAGTAAAGGAGCCCGCGAGTAGCATACTTTCGGTCCACAGTAAAATTTCACTAGATTAATCTGAATAATTTTGTTTGTGTGATACGGTTAGACTCCTGTCCTTACCTGTTAGATTCCTGTTAGGTAACCTTTAAAATAGTTTTACAGGGAACTTCCCATTTTTCTATATTTTCAAGAATTAGGTTATTATAGTTATCAATCAATCAATTAGCCTACTGCAGTCCACTGCTGGTCATAGGCCTCCCCTTATGTGCGCCACGTTTGCCGATCCTCCGCCTTCCGCATGCATTATAGTTATAAAAAAATCATATATATAGGTATGATTTTTTTATTCCAACACGTGTCTAAAATATTAGAGCAATAGACACTCACCTAATATACCTAATTAAATGCTAAAATTTACAAAATGAAATAATTTTTTGCATTTGTTTTTTTAATAAATTGGAATAAAGTTGTTCTCATATCATAAGTACTACATTATCATTTATTATTAATTAATCTTTATTTTTCAAGCAAAGACTCACAGAGAAGTTCCGTTAAATTTTATGTTTTATATCAATAAAAAATAATATTACAGGGATGTTTATAGAGAACAAACATTGTGTATGATTTGAACAAGCATTATTGCAGTTTTGTATTGTGTGATACCCTGATACGACTGTTTTCTTAGATGTATAACGGTATACCACGTGAAATACTACGCGGTATACCGTCGTAACTTAAACACACGACCTTATTCGTGTTGTCTAAATTGGTCTGAATAGCGGCATATGGTCATAACAATGACATACGACCTTTGGACTACTCGTATAAGGTCGTAATTCACTAATTAAGGCTATATTTTCGTAAATATGACTTTTATGAAATCCATATTTCGGCACAATATTATTATGTCAATTATTCATAACATTACACAAAAACATCGGTGAAAAAGATTTAAAAAATCGAATTAGACAAGAAAATATCTTAAAACGGCTCTCCTGAAAAAACAGCTTTTTAGCGTTTCGACCTTATGCGTAGGTGTGGTCGATTTGACTGGTTCGAATATTTACTAAAAGTGTAGCCAACATAGCCTGGTATAGTTTATCAGCAACACATGAAATAACGCGTTGATTCATGTGTCGTTCATGCCCTAGGTTTGGGAACCTATACCATGGGTCATATACCTTTGAATTGTCAGCCAGCCTGTGACCACAGCCCATAGATATCTTATTTAGACAAAGGAGATCAGTGCCATAGCCCATAGATATCTTATTTATATAGACAATGGAGATCAGTGCCACAGCCAGTGTAACCTGCTGTACAATTATCTAGAGATTGTCATTGGTCTATCTGCAGTGACGTCACCCAGTCCTACCAATGACAATCTTAGAGAAGATTACAGCTGCTCGAAACGTCAGGCAATTCATAGGTATGTCTGTATATCCGGTACTCTGTCAGACTCATATGAATATTATGCTATAGACTCTATGCTATATCACGAGCTTGCACTCTGGGAGTCCTGCGCCTGCTCCCCTACCCGTACTTTTTAAAAGGTCTTGGAGGGGCTACATATGCCCAATACTTTAAGCGTAATTTATCTATAATATATAAAACTAAAACCCGACTACTTAAAAATCACGCTCTGAAAAGTATTAAACAAGAAAATATCTAGGATAGCCGTGGTCGTATGCCACTTTTCCTTAGAATAGCATGTATGTATCGTTTTATTATAGTAAGTGGCATACGACCACGGCTATCCTAGATATTTTCTTGATTAATACTTTTCAGAACGTGATTTTTAAGTAGTCGGGTTTTAGTTTTAAACTTATTTTTTTATTTTTTTTATTTTGGGGCACCCAACAACTATAATTTATGCATATTTGAAATGTGCTAATTGAGCTCTTTAATTTGATACCATACACGGCATATTTATCTCAAATTATTTTTTCAACACAGTACTTTATGGCCGCTAGAGGGCGCCACATTAGATTTAGTGACACGTCATATAGCCTATAACCATCGGACGATCAAGACGATTCTAACGATATGCTATGTCCTGTCCAGTTCTAATAAGTAGTTGAGCAGCTATGAGGGAACAAACGAACATACATACATAACATATAAGACACATGTCTTGGACCCTGCGCAGTAGACGATTTTTAGGTCCCCTTTGAGGAAAGCGCGGAGGTGCGACGGCGGAGGAAATACGACGCATCCACCAATCATAGAGCTGCGTGCCAACGTTTTAAACCAATCAGCGGACGCTAAACTCCCGCGTCCTTCTCCGTACACTTGCGTGCAAAAATAAATTTGAATTTATCACCACAATAATTTTTTCGAATTAGTATTATATAATATAATTTTTTAAGATATCATATAAATTTTATATTTTGCGATTTATATGTTGATCTTGATTTATACGGTTTTTGTTTACCCTAGGCAACCTACTAGCTTTTTTAACGCGAGCGTAGGCACATACTCTTTGTGATTATTAAACTACTTTTATCATCGGGAGCTTAGTAGTTACGAGCGAGAGGTCCCGTGTTCGAATCAAACTCTGGACGGGTTCAAATCCTACGGGACTACCGACGTGAACTCCTAACACACGCAATTTGGCTTAGCTGGAGGGTTAATGAGAATATTAGTAATTTTGGTTACTATTTTTTTTTATACTACTTAGGTCACGGCCCCCCTGGTGGTAAGTGGTTACCGTGGCCTATAGGCGAGTGCAATACCAGGGGAGCCACACTCGTGCTGCCGACCCTGTAAGAACAGAGAGATTGTGTGCCATTAACCGAAAAGATAGTAGGACAAAGCCTTTGGTTTTCCCACTGACGTGACAGCACAAAACCTCTCCTGTGAGCTCTGGCTACCCTACTCACCGTCGGAAACACAACACGAGGTTATTAAGCCGCGGTCTTCTGTAGGTTAGTAGGTATTGGTATAGTTAATAAATAAATAAATTGACAGAATAAGATACATTGTTTATACTGTTGACAATTAAATATATTATTCTAATTTCTAACCATTAAATTATATAGCGTTTCATGATACAATACGCCTACAATCATGTTGACGGGGATTAACTCGATTAACTGTTAAATATTATTACGTAACAATTTCTACATAATACCTAAATAATTTTAATTGGTAATTTAAAATGAAGATTTTTAATAGTTCGGGCGATAAATGCCAGAAACGCTAAAACACATAATAGAGTAGCCATTTTTTTGTCCGGTAGTGCACCATGCGCGAACTTGCCGATTACTCGTGTCCACAGTTTATACATACATAGCCTGTCAAAATCATAACCCTCCTTTGGCTTCGCCGTAGTCGGGTAAAAATCTTTTATAATATAAAAATAAATCGCTAAATATGTTCCTAAGCTCAAATCTCGAGAACAGCTACACCGATTTCGCTAATTCTTTTTTTAGAATATTCCTTGAAGTACAAATATGGTCTTTACGAAGAGTAAAATTAAAAAAAAGAAAAGAATCGACTACGATACGAAGGTACGAAGTTCGCGGGGTCAGCTAGTTGGTGAATAAATATTACCATTAATCATGAAGAAAACAAAGAGCATAATGAATCAATAATGATTTTATGGTTCACATTGGTGGTATTAATCATACATTTCTAATTATATCACAGGGTTAAATAAGTACAACCGTATACTACCTATCTATTCTGTGGTACAACGTAATTCCACAGTAAAGTCTGTTCATAGCTTGACCCCACGCGCTAATCGCAGCTGATAACCGCAAAGACGTGGTCCGGCTGTTGACCTAGTTCAGGAGACTGAACCGCTTTTGTTGATAAACATTTCTTGCGCCGTTTCTTCTCCACTGGCGCCTAGGAAGCGGTGGTAAATTTAGTTTTAAGCAGAATTTGACGACAGAAAAATTGAATAACGTTACACAATTTTGAGAAATTAAAGAATTTGAATTATCATATTGAATAGGTACGTCTTCAAATTCCCTGCACGAGTGTCTGTCCTTGTGTGACACACGTCCATATGCCACGGTAACACTTTCCATCATTTCCTGTGCCTGTCTGCAGTGGCGAAGGGTGGATTTTTTTAAAAGGGAAGCCGAACGAAAGAAAAAAACTTACCATGGCCGATTGTAATGTGTAGGTACTCCTTCCAAAAGCTGTGACTGGCTGGTTCGATGCTTAGGTCCAAATGGTTGAGGAAATTTCAACCCACATTTACTATACGTGTGAGCACTGATGATTATTATAACAGTGTTTTTCAAGTATAATGAAAGTGGTTTTGAAAAAAAACCTTTTGCAAATGAGATGTATGATGCATGAATATGATGTGATGTCTACCAACTAAGTATTATTTACTTGTTAAACTACACTACTTAATCTACTTATACTCTAAAGCTATACGTCTATTCTTTCTTACGAAATGAGCTAGGACCCTCATAAAAACCGGGTTCGTTCTTAGTCTTAAGCAAAAAATGTTTTTCTTTCGATAATTTTTTTATGTCGCTATCCTAAATGACTCCACATACTCTTAGAATCTGAGAATAACAAACAAGGAAAACAATACATTCTATTTAATTTACAACTGCCTGTCAGCCACTTATATTTATCGTAATTAAAATGTTTCGTAAATCCATCGCGCCGTTTATATTCTATATTCATGACTGCCCTGTCATCGACCTAACTGAACTACATGTTTCTTATTTTCATAATTTAATTTCGAGAAAGATGTTTCCTCACACAACAAATAATCAGTCAGACAACAATCTAATGCTATTAACGTAGCCATTATAACAGCAAACTACTAAATTTGCTGAACTACTTACCAAAATATCGACAAATATGTCAATCAATGCACAACAGTCAGTACACTACACATACACAAACACAAATTATACTTAGTAATAACCACTTCACACAAAAAAGCGAATTCTAACTACTTCCAGTACTTTATAACATAAATAATTATTGTTGAAATCAAAAATGAATGTAAAAATTGTCGTGAGCAATTATGTGTTGAATTTGAATACATCGCTCATTCGCGTCAACTTCAGTGTATTGTAACCAAAACAAACTGCATTCACATTAGTGCTCTCTCGCTCTCGCAAATTCTTATCGTATATTCCCTCTTTGTCATAGGTAATCCCTTGAATCGCGGCTTACATCGTGACATTATTTCTACGAACACTACTAAGAAAAATTGCGCATGTGTGCGTGCGACTGTAAGTAAGTAAGTACGTAAGATTCCGTTTTTGGCGACCGGCTTTTTTTCGCTTGGCGCGCGTTCAGACAGAATCATACAAGAGGTTTCCTTCCTTATTTGAGAACTAGATGGCGTTATGAGAAATATGTGTAATATGTAATGTATGTAAATAATTATTATAATTGCGATTTACGTAACAGAATACTTTTTGTTTTATATTTTTGTGTATTGAATGGATGTGGTTTCATTGATTTATAATTTATTAATAGACAATGCTTAGGGGTTTTTGCAAAGGTAAGCCGGTAGGAATCGGGTTATATGGACACTTCGCCACTGCCTGTCTGTCATCTAAGTGGTGTTAAAAGGGCCATTCAGAAAATCTCATAATAAAATCTAGGGTTATACAGTTTGGTATTGCAGTTAAACGGCTATAGCACTCAACAAAAAAAATGCTGAAGGATTAAAGAAAACATATTTTGTTAGGTTAAAGGTACGAGGTTATAGCCAACTTTAACAAAACCCACAAATCAGGAAACGTTTTACTATTTCATGACGTGTATTGGCGTTAACCTAAATCATTGAACTTGGCAAAATACAATGCTTCCGCAAAAAGCTCCAAAAATACACTTTTTTGCACTTGGTAAATTTGACGCAACTTGTGTTGTATGGACTTATTGGTCAGCTCGCCACTTGAAAACCCGCCACTCGGTGGCGAGTTGCCCCGAATTATTTTAATTTATTTTTCATTGGTTAACTCGGCACTGGCATAGAAGTACAGTCGATAGCAAAATGTTTAATACATTTTATAAGTTAAATAAAATCAGAAAATATATAGAATTTTTGTCCAATGTGCAATGTGATACGTTAATAATAATTCACCTGATTTATAATTATTTAGTATTGCGCGCCTGAGTTACTAGCGTTGCGTAGGACCAGTTTATAACGTGCATTTATAACGAAAGTAGCTGATGATTCCCGAGCCGATAGCGTTTGGCGCCAAGTTGTCCCTGTGTGTGTCAGACCTCAGTCATACTTCAAATTAGAGGTTTGCACCGGTGCGGAATTTGGTGAACCGGTGTAAAAAGGTTTTTAACGAGCTCTGGTGCTTCACCGGAGAATCACTGGAGTTTGGATAGGAGGATAAGGAAAAATTATTTTAATTTAAAATCTTCTATAATACCAATTTATTTATTGTTAATTATGTTAAAAACGTAATATTATAATGTAATTGTAAGTATATAGAAGTATATAATGGATCACAATGGTAATATTATTTACTAGCTGACCGATTTGTGTTCATAATAATCATTTATCATAAATCAATTAATATTAAAAAATCTATACGATTACCGTTTTCGAGGGTTTCGGGTCGATATGATTATACAAAATATTATCAAAGATGGCGGACTCGCAATTTTCAATAAAGTCAATATGTGTATCGTATTCGAGATTATCGGGCTGCTAATTACAAAAATAACATCCATTTAGCGATCAAAGATGGCGGACTCGAAGCCTTGTGTTCTGGTAACCTGTAAGAACCGGAGATAAACCGGGTTTTCTCCGGTTCATCGGTTCGGTTTTTTTCACCGGAGCTGCATTTAGGGTTGCCAACTCTTTTTCGAGAAAAAAAAGTATATTTTGGTCTGAGAAGAAAATCGAACAGTATTTTAGAAAATAGAACAGTATTTTACATACCTACTTATAATTTATAAATTTTTACTTAAATAACAGCAAAAGTTAAAGTTCACAAAAGAACTTTACGCAAAAAGTAAACCATTTCAACTGGTTTTGTACTACGTGTGTCCATGCCCTTACCTAAAGGCGGCCACCCACTAGCAGTTTATCGAACTATAACCGGATGATATTGGTCTGTCAGATCATCGCAATAGCCCACACACTTACAGTTGACGGCTAGTATGTGTGGCCGCTTGATAATTTCGGTCAGCAAAGACAGTTAAAGGCCGGATAGTCTATGGCCGTCGGCATTTTATAGTTATTATTTTAGTCTGAGGTAATAAAATTATGATGACATTGATGACATAAGGACTGCCGGCCGCCGGACAGACGAAAAACTGCAGGCGGACTGTAAGTGGGCGGCCGCCTTAATACGTGTTTCATCGTGTTTGATAGTACTATACCCCATTTGCGACATTTTTTACAAATATGAACAACATTTTACAACCTTAAAAATATGTTAGATCATGAACTTGGCTCGCTTCAGACCCACGGTACCCCTGGTCATACCCCTGGTGGTACCGTAGGTCTTTAAAAGTTAAACGGTACCACCGAGTGAGTGACCCTAGTGATGTGATGACCTACCTAGGTAAGTAATAGTCATGTATATCTAAAATTAAAAATTAAAAATAAAACGCGGCGAAATAAATTCAAGTAGAAATGCCGATCAAAGTCAGACCACGGAATCTCTACCTTTGTATTAATTGTTATCTTCATAGTCCTTTGGTATTAAAGAATGTTTCAATACCTGTTGATTACCTTTTGAATTATTGAAATCGGACGTTCTATTCAAAAGATGTTACGAAATTATAAATGTCAATAAAGCCGGTAGATTGCCATACTTACATTATTTGAAAACTATTTAATTACGGGCATGGGGCTAAAAGGGTGCAACGGGCGTTTGAAGTATGTCACGAGCAAAGACAGGAAGGGTCAGCTGAACAGAAGATGCAACGGGAACCAGATTCGAATGCGGGGTCGAAACCTCCATACGATGCGACATAATCACTCCTGATGGTCGACGGGGGTCAACGGGACGGGGGTCCAAGGGAACTTTAGCACAAAAAAAAAGTTGGAACGGAATCCGAATTCCACGCGGGCAACAACTAGTATTCCATAAATATAAATATTCCACTACATTTTACACAGTGCTATCTAGACCCAATGTAAGCATAGCTTATCTAGCTTGTGTTATAGGATCTAGAATGCGGATAAACATACTTAGAAACTTTTTTTTTGTAAATGCATACATATTATACATAGTATAAAAGGGGTCAGTTAATGAAATCCATGATACTCGGCGATACATATATTTTCCAATATTTCACAGCTTATAGCTTCACAATAAAACACAGTACACTGTTCGACGGTCGACACGACAATGATCTCATCCTTACTAGCCGGTCAAAAATCAACTCGGGCGGAAGTGCGCCATGACAGTTGTTGGCGTAAATATCTAAATGGCTAATTTAATCAATGTATTTGACCGGATAGTAAGTTCATAAAATATATTTATATACATTAATAATATCTAGATTTATTTTAACTGTTATTTGTAATATTTTGAGGATCACATTAAATCGATAAAAATAGATGACTGCTAAATGCATGTTGCTAGTCAGTATAGCTACTTTATGTTTAAAAAATAAACAATGTATTTTAATAAATGCTAACAATAGGAACACCCAAACCAATGCGGAAATATAGATATTCATGCATACAAATATTTGCACTGACCGGGAATCGAATACCCCATCCATACCTATCCATAGTTAAAATCATGTTTTTTCAGTCGTAGATGTTAACATCACATCACTATTAGTCGGTGGTACCGTTTAACTTTAAAAGACCCACGGTACCACCAGGGGTATGGCCAGGGGTACCATGGGTCTGAAGCGAACTTGGCTTTCAATTAGTAGTTATATTTTTAGGTTACGTATAACCATAAAATTGTAATAAATTATTTAATTTGGCTGAAAAATTGTTCGCTGGTCGCAAATGTTTCGTGCTTGTCATAGGCCTGTAAAAAAATATTTCATTACTATCACATGTTTTTTTTTATTTTTATCGTGTCTAGTTAGAACCTCTAAACTATTTGAAATTTAAAATACGTAGATTATTCATCTACTGTAATAAACGTAACTAATGTTCACACCTATCAATGTTTTTAACTATATGCAATGTTCACCGCCGATTATAATAAATCAGGTGACAAACAGAGGTCTAGCGAAATACTAAAAATGACATGGAATTCGTACTCAGCATACTCATAAACCAGTTAGGCCATACCCATATTGCAATTTTCTAACTAAGGCGCGGCGGCCATATTGGTCTCCAAAAATGACATGAAATTCGTACTCAGCATAATCAAAAACCCATTAGATCATACCCATATTGCAATTTTGTTACTAAAGCGCGGCGGCCATGTTGGATATCAAAAATTACATAAAAATCGTACACAGCATACTCCAAAACCCGTTACACCATACCCATATTGCAATTTTCTTACTAAGGCGCGGCGGCCATATTGGATTCCAA
Organism: Eilema depressum; assembly: GCA_914767945.1. Taxonomy (NCBI): domain Eukaryota; kingdom Metazoa; phylum Arthropoda; class Insecta; order Lepidoptera; family Erebidae; genus Eilema; species Eilema depressum. Next base: position 21,422,047 of record OU612023.1, on the reverse strand, counting down.
AAATGACATGAAATTCGTACTCAGTATACTCAAAAACCCGTTACACCATACCCATGTTGCAATTTTGTTACTAAGGCGCGGCGGCCATATTGGATTCCAAAAATGACATGAAATTCTTACTCAGCATACTCAAAAACCCATAAGATCATACCCATATTGCAATTTTGTTAATAAAGTTCGGCGGCCATGTTGGATTTCAAAAATGACATGAAATTCGTACTCAAAAACCCGTTACACCATACCCATATTGCAATTTTGTTACTAAAGCGCGGCGGCCATGTTGGATATCAAAAATGACATAAAAATCGTACTCAGCATACTCAAAAACCCGTTACACCATACCCATATTGCAATTTTCTTACTAAGGCGCGGCGGCCATATTGGATTCCAAAACTGACATGAAATTCGTACTCAGCATACTCAAAAACCCATTAGATCATACCCATATTGCAATTTTGTTACTAAAGCGCGGCGGCCATGTTGGATATCAAAAATGACATAAAAATCGTACTCAGCATACTCAAAAACCCGTTACACCATACCCATATTGCAATTTTCTTACTAAGGCGCGGTGGCCATATTGGATTCCAAAAATGACATGAAATTCGTACTCAGCATACTCAAAAACCCATTAGATCATACCTATGTTGCAATTTTGTTACTAAGGCGCGGCGGCCATATTGGATTCCAAAAATGACATGAAATTCGTACTCAGCATACTCAAAAACCCATTTGATCATACCTATATTGCAATTTTGTTACTAAAGCGTGGCGGCCATTTTGGATTTCAAAAATGACCTAAATCGTACTCAGCATACTCAAAAACCCGTTACACCATACCCACATTGCAATTTTCCTACTAAGGCGCGGTGGCCATATTGGATTCCAAAAATGACATGAAATTCGTATTCAGCATACTCAAAAACCCATTAGATCATACCCATAATGCAATGACTTTGCCTTAATGTTTATGTTTTATTTTCATCATATATTAAGCCTTTACTGCGTGATTGTACCACAACCACAGGGACCAGAGTAAATGACAAAAATAAATAATAATTTAATTATAAAATAGACCAGAGGTCGAGTGGGCACCTTAAAATTAAGAAAGGACGAATGGGCATTGGGGACGAATTCCAGGGGACCAGTGGGTGCTCACCCGTTTTATTATATCTAAAGCGAATTGTGATTAACTATTTACAAATTGTGGTATTGTTGCGTATTAAAGTAGGTTAACTTTTGTACGCATGCTATTTGATAATTGATTAAAAAGACAAGTCTGTTTTTCAAACGTTATACAAATAATTGTTTATTTTTCGCTTATGTTTGTGCTAAGTATTAGCTTAAAGTTGTAATGCTGATTTTAAAGAAATTATTATGATAAAAATATTTGAAGACAAGTATAATGTTTCTTTAAATCCTTTATTCCCAATATGAAACCTTGTTCTAATACTGATTGTTCACAGCTAAAAAACTTGCTTACTTACTTACCACTACTTTTCAGCAGCAGGCAGCGCCTTTTCTAATAAAACAGTGACATTATACTTTTGGTAATCGTCAAATTGGGTTTTATGTACGTACTACATTTATCAAACAATATTTTTGTACGCAACTGTACAAAAATACTACGTACTTAAATTGTGGGCCGAGTTGACCAATGAAAAATAAATTAAAATAATTCGGGGCAACTCGCCACCGAGTGGCGGGTTTTCAAGTGGCGAGCTGACCAATAAGTCGTTGTATGGGGTCAGTTTTCCGACTTCTTAATATTACCAGAGGATTGAATAACAATACTACTGATACTTAAAATATTAAAAGATATTATAGGATTTACAAATAGGCAACTTTGTGACGATAATAAGTTGGTATGTAGTATCTAATTATTAGATATTTATGGATATTTCAAACTTAATATTACTTATGTTTCAATTCTATGACACACAAGTCAATGAACTCTATTATCATTTCTAAGAATCGGCAGTACTTGTACAGGAAAATTATTCCAAGGTCATCTCTATTAGCAGTTTTTATCAAATAATAACGCTAACCGTAGAAATATCTGCGATTAAAGTTATAAAATTAATCGTGAAGTTTATGTTCATCGGAATTTTCTTATTGGCAAGTAAAGTATGTATGTATGCCTGTATGGTTATTGAATCTTCATCTGTCGCTTCGACGGTATATATCATTCGTCAAACTTTATTATTTTGACCTAATGTTCAGCCACAATGATTGTCTTATCAGAGGCCCTCATGAGCTCTTCCGGGGTACAAGTCTGTGGGCAAGCAGCACACGGTAGCAGGTGGGCCATCCCTACTAATATTATAAATGTGAAAGTAACTCTGTCTGTCTGTCTCGCTTTCACGCCCAAACCACTTAACCGATTTTGATGAAAATTGGTATAGGTGTAGGTTAGACCTTGAGAAAGGACATAGGCATGTTTGGTCGCGATAACCGACATCCACGCGGGCGGAGCCGCGGGCAAATGCTAGTAGTTTATAAGTCTGTGTTGCCACATTCACACTCAGGGTCCGCCTCATCTGAGAAACCCAGTTTTTATTATTTTGGTTATTAATAAAAACCGTAAACAACATTTTAAAGTACTTTAAAAGAGACAACAGATGGCGTTGTACCAGCTGAGTGGTGTTATCGTTTCGTAACCAACTGCAATACAAAACCCGAACGAATACAGAGACGTAACCACGGGGATGTTTACTGGTGGGCATTGCATTTCTCTAGGCAGAGGCAAACTTCCACGTCAGGAGGTGATCAAAACACCCTATTAAGAAGCTGATATAGTACTTCTTCAACCTAACCACAATATTATACTGTGACCTAGCCTCGCCTCCAAGGTGAAGGCTTCGAATGATGACCGGGACTAACGCTAAGACGATGATGATTAATAACTCTACTTCCTCGAATTGATAACTTCTTCAATAATTCCGAAAATTTCTCTCAATATCTTCACAGCGATCGGTAAAACTCGGATAAACGTCAAGATTGTAATATACGGACATTGTTTTCCTCCTACAATCGACGCCGACCTTCCATACTGGAGTCTAGATTTGTGTTTGTATAACAAATAGGCTTAAAATTTCTCTACTATCAACAGGATATGTTTGTAGGGCGAGCGAACATCGCGAAATCCGCCTTGAGTCACGGACACTCAGGTTACCTACTTATCATGCTAATATACCCATTCACAGTGATAACCGTAATGTTTGTTTATATCTGATAATGTGTTATGAAAATAAAATCTGTGACGAAACAGCTCATCACATCCTGATTTACGCATTTTAAACTCAGTGACGATGTACCTATAGTCAGCATCAGACGATTTTGACGAACAAAGTAAGATTCAAAATGATCTTTAATACCTTGAGGTTGTGTGCGCGAGTAACTATCTACTTAATAAAGATACTCGCAAATAGTATTGGACTATGTACACATAATTCAAATACATATTTACCCAGTAGGTACCCACACAATTTGCTGCCGCTAGATACTTAATTCACAAACAGTTCTAGCGTCCACAAATAAATATTATTTTGCATCAATATCACAATCCGCTGGCTTGGAGGAATTAAAAAAGGCTAGGCAATTTTATAGTCAGCCAAAATACAAAGTTCAAATGCCTGAGAACGTGTATCATATAACAGCAAACTGTTATTAAACAGTAGATCTGACGTCATTTTATATGCTGCTTAAAATAGAATACAGGTGCTGTATTTGCATTTTTAAATCATTAATGTAACCGTTATAATTACATTATCTACGAGTAAATGTAAAATATTAAATGTTCAGGACAGAATATCAAGATGTTCGCAACCCTCGTGAAAAACTAACTGATTTCGTTTTCGCGACCTCAATCAATCAATCAATTAGCCTACTGCAGTCCACTGCTGGACATAGACCTCTCCCAATACGCGCCACGTTTGCCGATCCTCCGCCTTCCGCATCCAGTCCGTCCCAGCCACCTTTCGCAGGTCATCAGTCCACCTAGCTAGGGGGTGTCCCACCTTCCGTTTACCTTCGCGCGACCTACAGGAATCTATTTCCGAGATAACCTATGTGCTAATCAAGAATCTGCCTGTCTGCTACATTTTCAAGTCTAGACCACTGAACCGATGTGCATGAAATTACTATACTTAGCTTGAGATCATCATACATTGAGAAAGGTCATAGGCTATGTTTGACAGCGATAAACGACATCCACGAGAGCTGAGACGCGGGCAACAGTTAGTAATCTATATTTGTGCCAAATTCCATCTAGATCCATACATACACCCATTCATACTCATAAACCTTTCACATTTATGGTATTAGCACGATTTATGAATGGCATTAGGTACATTTTTGGTGTGGGATGGGAGTAACGATAGCCAGAATGAGTGAAATTACAAAACTTACATACCATTTTTAGTTATACACGCCATTTACAAATTTGGTTCAAAATAAAATTTTAAAGTGGGATCAATAAGGAATACGCATTTGGGGTCAAATAAGAATGGGATCAATCGTCGTGGGATCAATACGGAACAACCCAGTTATTCAAGTTTAATTATTGACTTAGTTTCTAATTATATTGTTTAAAGGTCAGTCGGTTGTTGTTTCTGAAAGTTTTGCGTGTAAACCGAACATTTCAACTGTACAATACTAAGAATTCGAGAACATAAAAAATATGGAAATACTCTATTACTACTAAAGTCATAACAAGGATAAAGCTTGGCCACAGTACTATGGCTTGGCTTCACAATTAAGGGGCATTTTGAATGACATCAAGTTTCAAACGCAGTGAAAACGTGAGAAGACGGCAGATTCCAACTGGTTAATGTTAATGTGTAATGAATTATCGCAGTCCACGATGGGCAAAGAATTGGGGTAAACGGCGGAATCGGTGGGGATCTTTGGAATAGGGGGGAATCGAGAGCAGGGCGAGTCGCGACTAACCCAGAGAACTGGCGATAGCACCGCATCGGTATTGTGGAAATACATTTTGGTGTATATAAAATTTAAAAAATGTACTTACTTATAAGTAATTAATGTGCTCTTCAATTATACATAATATATCCTACTCGAAGATCTTGACGTACACGCAATGTTTAAAAAAAAAGGTCGACTGTCAGTTCTACTCATAATTTGAAACACATTTTATTAAGTAAGTATAGTTTTTATTAAGGTACCGATATGTGTAAAGTTTACTACCTAATATGTATAAGAACATTGTTTTAAATTCACATACATGTATAGACAATGACTAAGTAGTATTTGTATTATGAGCTGATATTTTTGATTTGATCTACGAATGTGGTTCGGCTAATCGCGCTTATCAGTGCTTATCGAATGAATCAATATTTGTATTATGTTTAACCAGACAGAACACAAATACAGGCCTCCTATGATAGATGTCGGTTATCACGACTAAATATAGTCTAGGTATATCTTTTCCCTACCTTTAAACTATCTCTGTATCAAATTTCATCAATATCGGATCAGTGATTTGACCGTGAAAGCGTAACAGATAGATAGTTCCTTTCGCAATGAGCAGTTTTCCAGTAGGTATAATAATCAGTTGGTTTTTATATCATCAGGAGATGGCGCTAGCATAGCTTTTGGTAATTTTAATGTTCTCTGTGGTTTGTTTGTAGTATTTTTTCATGACATTTGCGATGTTGCCAAAGTTTAATTTCATTTACCCATATTATAATAGATAAAATATTACAAAACGCTTAATTCTTTTCGCGTCACTGTCTGTAAGCTAGTAAATAATATTTACAACACACCTGCTCATAACAGTGATATTATTTTACCGCAATTAAGCACGGAATGACACCTATTATAAAACTGTGACTTTTTCATTACTATTATTCACAAAAGTGAGTTATAGATTCTTTTTTAAATTTTATGGGAAGTGTCTATAATTGTCTATGTTCTTAAAAAAGTTTTGATACAAAAAATAACGTGTTTAATAGTACGAATAAATTAATACGCCTATTGTATGGTCATTTGATGCATTTACGTATTTAAATAAATAATTTCAACTTGTAATACTTGTGTAATAAACAAAATTTTCGCTCAAATTTAACTTTTTTTTTTCTCTAAGTACAGAAAAAAAAACAGAGTAAAAAAAAGTTAAGTTCAAACCTCATTCTTTTTTAAATATGGTCGACCGCCATTGTTAAATGCGCTCGCATAGGACAACGAATTAATTTGTAGTATTGTTTATTTAGTATTTGTAGTATTATTTTATTCGCAAGTGTGTTGTAAAACGTCGTATGGCACGTGTGAGCATGATGATTACCGTCCTCGGCTGTCTTAAGACACTCGCCTGGCGGCTCGGGTCTCAATGGCGCCTCGGCGGTAATCACCAACGTTGCTCACTTGTACCATAATGTACTATTATTAGAACATACTAGATAAACAGTGCCATAATATTATAACGTCCTGGGTCCTAGGGGTGCAGGCAGAAAAGAAGCGTATTAAACACTCCCATTTTGTTAACTATACTTTTTGGCCTCAGTATTCATGAAAAATCAGTACATATTCAGTGACTGATGAAAACTATGACTGAAATTCTTTAACTACGAGTTTACCATTCGAGGCAGCGCAGAAAGAAAGTGTATTCAGTGAATACTAGAAAAGCGGCAATTATCCCTACTAATATTATAAATGCGAAAGTAACTCTGTCTGTCTGTCTGTCTGTCTGTCTCTCTGTCTGTCTCACTTTTACGACTAAACCGCTGAACCGATTTTGATGAAATTTGGTATAGAGGTAGGTTAGACCTTGAGAAAGGACATAGGCTATGTTTGGTCGCGATAACCGACATCCACGCGGGCGGAGCCGCGGGCAAAAGCTAGTAATGTATAACTCCGGACACGTATCTTGGACCTAAATCGCCAGAAAAACGAAATAATAATCTATGCTTGGTGAATTTGAGTTCGTCCACCGCAGTAGCAGCCCGTGCTATCCTCAAAAGACACCCAAGAAATGTGTACAGCGCGTATAAGGCACATTTTGAGCACATTTTAGGTCCAAGATTACATGTCCGGAGTTATACTTATACTGTTCCCTAGAATACACAATCTACAAGGCTGTAATGTTGCAATCCTTCGATTAAATTCCTATTTACACGCGTTATTATAATGAACAAACAAATTGTATAAAAACATCCTCTTCGCTTTATTTACTTTAATAACAAAGAAAATTATGACTACCTACTTAGTTAGTCACTCATTGCAAGGATTTATATTAAAATCTTCCATGTAATAAGTTTAAGGTGATATCAAATGGTAATTTTTTTGTTCATTGTCGTCTTACATTTTGCATAATTTCACTCAGTGTTACGTTTGAACATAAAATGAAATAATAGTTATATTTAGTGCCGATTTAATTTAATAGTGTAACGATCCAATAGTGTTAGAAATTGCCATCTGTAATCTTTCACTCCTACTCCGAATGAATGAGAAACAAATGGTTCATTTGGGTTCGACCATGATCACTAATTAAGCGAAAACTTCAGGAACGTCTTCTCTTCTCTTTTGTTTATCATCACTATCATCAGATTTATTTTATTTTTGTAGTTTCTTCTTGCTTTTCACGTCAATCATATGGTACCGGGAACCAGGTTTACCCTAAAAAATACTCTCAACTGACCTTGGCCGCCAATTTTGGTGTCCCGAATGTGACCCGATTGTGAAACGCGACGCGAGGCTTTTAAACAATTCTCATAGAATGAAAATTGGCAAGCGGCCATGTATTTCGTTATTTTTTTTAATAATTACATATCATCTTATTTCAGACATAAAGTCATGTGTATTGTGTTGGTAACAATGATCGTATACTAATGCTAGTTTTATATTATAAACAAAAACAAATCCTACCAATATTCCTAGATACTATGTATTATTATAAATGTGATAGTTTGTGAAGGTGTTTGTTACTCAATCACGCTCTAACGTCTGAATGGATCTGGCTGAAATTACTTATTTGGTACCTACAGAGGAATAGTTTACATTAAACAAGAGTAGGTTCCCATGCGTGCACAAACGGGATCAAAATTCACCGGAACAGTTGAAAAAGGATAGTTGAAAAGTTCCACCACTCGAATTAAGCTGTCTTAAGCTTAATTATTTTCATGCTAGCTAACCCGCCTGACTTCACCCGTGGCATACTTCGAATCATCCCCTTGAGCCATTATGTCCGCAATTTATTAAGTAATTCTCAAGTAATGTATAAGGGAATCTGCCGGATTTCTTAACATTTATAATCACTATTCCGCTCCCTTGGGTAGTAGCGTGATGATTTATAGCCTAATAACCTTTCTCGATAAAAGGACTATCCAACACAAAAATATTTTTTTGATTCGAACCAGTAGTTCCTGAGATTAGCACGGCCAAACAAACAAACTCTTCACCTTTATAATTATTTTTTAATAACACGTATGTGGCAGACAAGCACATATATCATATCATATCACCGGCGAAAGTAGTTTATCGCGAGTGAAGTCAAGTGCAGAGCACTTGTACAATGGCAGCGGTTGCCATCTGCCTGTGGGTGCTTGGTACAGCGCTGATAACACTATCTGTCTACGCGTATTTATAAATTGTGGTCACGGAAATTACGGAGAATCATCATATACATAAAATTGCAGTACAGAATTAATTAAAGGACCTATTCTAGATAATAATTAATGTCAAGGCTCCAGGACGAATACGATGCTTTTGCCACATTTTGTGGCTTGCAAGCAGGAAAATGGCATTTTAATAAATGTCGAGTACTACCTAAAGGTGGTGTTGAAATTTTAATCACTTTAACTCACGCATTTTTGTGTTATTGTTTAAAGGTAAAGGACAATACTATGTAACACAAAAATTCTGAAAATGTATTATTATAGAATGTTATGTAGACTGCAGATCGTTGTCACCGGAGTCGTCTGGTGATACTATTTATCTGCATTATTCAAAGGGAGGCTGCATACCAAAGCAGCAAGCACACATTAAATAATAACCTATATTTAGGGAAGCCACACACCAAAGCAGCATCAGAAGCATTTTTACGACGAATTCTTCCAGTGTTAAATGTTAAGATCATTTGCACTAGAAGACACACACACACAGAACGCAAGAAGAATTCGTGGCGTAATAGTTATTTGTTATACAAGAGTGCAAAGTTGCTTTTTAACCGCGTGCTCAGTTTTGATGACCGAGCAAGCGAAAGATTCTAAATTTGAATCACGAGCATAGCGAGTGATTCATAAATTAGAATCTTGAGCGTTAGCGAGGGAATCAAAAGAGCACAAGGTGTAAAATCTTTGCACTCGAGTGCAACACGTAACTTTTCATCCCACCTCAGCGAGGAAATAATGAAATGCTTCTTCTTCCTAGCGTTAATTCCCAGTCGCATCCGAAGCTCTCACCTCGGAGTTCGGGGTCCGCTTTACCAGTCTTAACTGCGGATTTGGCTGGACCTCGATATTTTTCGTAAAGCGACTGCCATGTGACCTCCACAAACCAATGGTGACATTAGGCGATATCGAAGCATTGCAGCTAGACCGTTGTTGTTGAACTTTTTATGCATACAAATATTTGCACTGAGCGGGGATCGGACCCGCGCCTTCTGCGTTGCGACCACGTTCACTACCACTACGCCACGGAGGCTGTATAATAATTATGTGTAATAATACTAATAATAAAATATCAACAAATAAAATTCAACAACAATGTTCAACCATAGGACGTGAAAAAAAAAATTATGCGCGCAAAGCAAATTAAAAAAAAAAAGTAGGTACACCAAGGAGGTTCCGAGTTGAGTTTTTCATAAATTAAAAAAAAGTTGTATGATAAATCGGCACCATAGAGGTAGAAGTAAATAGGTTTAATGATGTTTTGAGTTCACAAACCTAGTACACACGATGTTCTAAATTCAAATTTACTTTCCACTCTAGAGGATAAAAGCGACTTTTACACTCAGATATCGAAGAAAAAAAGTACTCTTTCCGAGATGGTGGGATGAAAATGTAGTTTAATACTTATAGGTGCATTTGCTATGTGCTTGCTACCGTTTTGTGTGAAAAAAGTGCATGATCACGGAATATAAAAAGAGAAAGTGTTTTTTTTTATCATGCGAAAAATCCCCACGGACACCTCCCCCGCCGGAGCCGGAGGAGGAGGTTATGTCGGAATCGAACCGATTATACGCCGTCTGTGGGCCGTCAGTTGCCGGAGGTGAAATTGTTGTAGCCATATCCCTCGCACCCCGGCCGACCCAAAAAGAGAAAGTGCCTTAAACTCCTTAAACCATATTAATATGAAAACTAGGTCTACTAGGGGGTCCTACCAACCTCACCTACCAACTGGTACACCTGCCCATTGAACCATGAGTCTCTGACATAGGCATACAACTCGTACAGCGGTATTCGGTTATTGATGCTCTGCCATTTAGATAACAGCCGTGTGAAGTGTATTGTAATCGCACAGCGAGCTGTGAAGCACTCGTTATACCTATACTTATCAACAATTTTCTGCTCATATTGTAATAATTCATAAGTAGGGTGTTTAAGGGGCCTTAGTATGATCTCTGGGACCAAGCCAACCTCACCTATTAGATTGTGGATCGACAGATGAGGCTCTGACGAAGGGGCCCTTTTCGGGTTTGGGGATTCAGATAGAAGTCGTTCTTACAATGTATAGTTATTGACCAAATAAGTCAATTCTCAATTCTCGGGCTCCGAGATCTCTAGCGCAAGCTTTCCTCTGGGGTTTGGGAAGTTAGACGGCAATAGTCCTCATAAAAGCCGTATAAGCCAAATAGGAGACTGTGTAAACGAACCTCGGGTTCTGAAGTTACTTCGCATGCAACCACGATCAACGCGATGATGATGAGGGTTAAATAACGTTTTTCGGTTGCTTGTAATCTAGGTTCCAAAGTTTAACTTATGAAAGTCAGAAGCTACATTAACATTCAATAACAGGTTCCACAAAGTAAAAACAAGAAAGGAATAAGTTAAAGCAACTTCCGAACAGCCAATTACAATCATCTATACAAATAAATAAAATTGAAGTATCTATTTTCGCAGTAATCCTAAGTGGTTGGGCTGATTTTCACGGGTTTTATGACACGCAAAGTTTAAAACCCAAATCGAAGTCCTCACGGACGAATTCATAGGTATAGCTACATAGTTGTAACACACTGTAACCAATACAGACCTCTTATGTGCTACATTGTTACGTGTTCGGTTACCCACAGGAATAAAAGTTCTTTCACCCAATGGCCAATTAAACACACCTTTAATAAAGGTCAACTGGTTCACAATTATTCGTTTTTTCCTGTTGATCCATTTGTCACTGCCTTATAGAATTGACGCTGTGTACAGCGGCGAGAGTCTCGTAAGTATTTATATTGTTGTCTGTCTGCAGGTTCACAGTTGTCTGTTAATATTTTTCGGAGTTTATAGGTACAGGTTTGAACTTTCAACTTTGCAATACCACAGAAGTTCGTAAGCACAGAGATCGCCTCTTTGGGAATGGGAGTATTATACCGCCCTTACAATGCATGTGCCGATGAATTCTTTCATAATCCCACCCTTGCCACCTTTTCTATCCAGAACAACACGTGCATGGCTGATCCGTCACCCACACAGAATACCAGCAATGTCATCTAGGCTAGGATCCAACGGTTCGGCATTCATTTCTTTATTAAATAAAGGTCACACAACATATGTGCTTCCGTCTTCTTACAATCCTAGCGACATGAACACCTATCGAGACCGTTCATTGCCATCTATAATGGTGGCTTTTATTCTTAAGACTTCGCTGAACCTTGGCTCTTGTATATCCGAATGGTGTAACCCCGCGTTTACACGCTGCCCATCGCATTGCTCATCGCGTTGCCGGAAGTATTCCCACGAATAATGCCCTAGCATTCACACGTACGCATCATCGTGTTGGTCCGCATTACAGTATTCGCCCTGCAACGGAGACGGACGTAAACGTATGGAGAACAACGCTGTAGCAGTGTACGCATTATGCTTTTACAGCATAGCAAATTGATTAAATAGATTAATAATAAAAACTATCACTTTCAACTACCTATACACTGTCCGTAGATGGATATAAATATTTTTAAAAGTAAATATTCGAGGAGCAATAACGAAAGCCGTGTTTACTGATTAGCGCCATCTAGCGGTCTCGTATAATAGTTCATCGCGCTAGTATTGCCGCTGACATTCGCAGCAACATCGCGGCAGTACTCGCGCTATGACGAATATACCATTCACACCACGTCTCTGCCCACTTCTCTCGCCACTTCCCTCGCTCTGCCGCGAGTATGTAAACGAAGCATAAGAGTTAGGACGGTTTTATTCCAATATCTTTGAGTAGCAAGTCTTAAAATACCTTTTACTTAATAGTAAGGAAACTAACAACACTTATCAATACGATGAGTTTGTCACGAATCGATAAGTTATCGGCATTCCACGATAGCCTCGACCGATCTCGTATATTAAAATGCAATTTTTTAAATAAGTCGATTGTTTCCTGTTACTACTTTTTGCTGCTGCTGGATGGTAAGAAGAAATCTGATCATAGTAATCTTCGTGGTCTTGACAGACGCTTTTTCAGGCTCCGCTTGAAAAACCCGAGATCGTATGAAGAAGGCAACACGTGTGCGGGCAAATTTTATTATTCCACTTCTTCTCCGTGCGGGAAAGAATAGAAGTTCCAAATCGCTTGGTCCGAACCGGTATTGCTTCGCACCGGTCGGTTGGTTCTAACTTCTACGGTTCTACCGTGTGGGTGACACCGTAGGCCAGTTGGTTGCTTCTACCGTGTGGGTGACAGTGACACCGTAGGCCAGCGTGTGATGGTACTACTATTTTTTTTTCGTTGTCGGTAGCTTAGTGGTTAAGTAGTCAGCCTTACGATCGAGAGGTCCCGGGTTCGAACCATGGCCTAATGGTCCTAGCACAAGTAATTTAGCTTAGCTGGAGGGGTTCGGTTGCTAATATTTAAAAAAAAATTATATCGATTAAGATTGGGATCGATTAGAATAGTCAGCATACTAATTGCTTTAAAATTTAATTAAATGTTATATACTAGTAGTTGCTAGACCAGAATTCAGATTAGCCTGCATCTACTGCAAGCAAGTAGTGCTTGACTTCATTTTCATTCCAAAGTTAGTGAGAATACAGTTCTAACTGCAGAATCGCCGAATAATAAATCTGTTTGTTTTATTATTTTTACCTATTTGCACACCTCTGCACAGCATTCTTGCTTTATGCGATAATTAAATTGTCTAAGAAACCTGATTTGTTAATTGCAGATATGAGACGTGGACATAAGACTCGGTAACGATGTCTACGCTACTCTAAAGGTATGATTCCGAAGACTGGCGAGTTGTATCTTTTTTATATGTTTTGCAGTGGCGAGGGGTCCCTATAACACATTTCTGCCGGCTTGCTCAGCACAGTGAAGCCGTGGTAGAGATGCTTAAGCTTATACTAATAATATACACAATGCAATGTATCTGAAATTCAGTAGGCTAAAATTTCAGAGAATTTCATACAAAATTGCCATGGTTGTTCGTAGGTAAGATCTTTTCCATTGGCTTCCCTTATGAACTTTTTCACCCTTGATCACTGATGTTTTGTGTCGTAGTGTGTTCCTATACATTTTTTGTCCAATTCTTGATCTGATTCAAGTCAACTCTCAGGAACACATATTTTTAGAGAGTTAAAGACGACGAGATAAACATCCGAGCAAAACAGAGGAAGGTCGCTCGTATTGGTGGAGAATATCTTAGGGTTAAGGTCCAACCCCACCAAACGGACCGCATCGGCCCGGATTTTACAATCTTTAAACAAAATTAAATCTTATTATCACAGTGTTTGAAGTTTATATTACCAAGTCACGCACAACAGCTTGACAGCGACGTGCGGCGGCATGACGCACGTCAAGCTGTCATGCGTGACTTGGTACCTAATATAAACTTTAAATGCTGTGATATAAGATTTATTTTGTTTAAAGATTGTAAAATCCGTTCCGATGCCGTCCGTTTGGTGGGGTTGGACCTTTATTGGACGATTGAAGAAAGAAAGCACATTTATTTAGGACACGCACATTACACATAATATAAATGATACAGGAGGCTGTGAACAACCCCGGGGCACGTATCTAGGACCTAAATCGCGAGAAAAACGAGGCCTTGGCGAGCGCGGCTTTTTTGGTAATAATCTATGCTTAGTGAATTTTAGCTCGTCGACCGCACTAGCACCCCGTGCTATCCTCAAAGGACACACAAGAAACGAAAGGGAAAGAAAAGAAAGGGTTCTGCCCGTATAGAGCACATTTTAGGTTCAAGATTATATACGTCCCAAGCGATATCAATAGCATGGGTAGCTCACATCGCACTTCACATGTCAAAGACATGATGTGGAGTGCTGATTTTCGGATGGCGCCTTTACCATGAAATCACGTTACGCACGTGCGCACACAATAAATAAGCACATTACTACACAATACATAAGCACATTACAAAACAATACATAGCACGCATAAATACATCGTTTCATTCGCATCGCAAAATCAGGGTTTTTTTTTTCATAAATGAAATCTACAAACAGTTTTAAATTGTTAACGTTCGCAGGGATAGAACCTCACTGGTATGTGGGGGATTTCCACACGACAGGAAAATTTGTTGAATTTTTATAAGGTTAAAAATTATCAATATGTTAGTAACCTAAGTTTTAAATAGGGGTCTAGGAGTCTTAAAGGGTCGGCAACGCGAGTGTGACGCCCCTGGTGTTGCACACGTCCATAAGCCACGGTAACTTCCCATCAGGTATGCGGTGTGCTTGTCTGCCACCTAAGTGGCAATGGTATAAAATAAAGTATTTTTTATCACATAATTTCTCTAACTCGTATGAACCATAACTCACCACCATAATAGTCGAGCTAGCAGTCGTACTTGTATTTTTCTGTTCATTTATTTACAGAAAAATGTTCTGTATTTCCGTATTTTTCTGTATGTTCTGTCACAGAACAGATCATGGCCATAACCCCAAATTATTGCAGTGCAAAGCATAGAAAAGTGCTTAAAAGAATAAAAGGTGGGCAAGGCTTTGGTGAATCTGTCTGATCCACAATGATAATAAAAATAGTAGAAATACAAATAAAAATGGAAGGAACTGATTAAGCTTACAAACTAAACATGCTTAGAAGGAAATTAAACAGAAACAAAGGTGAGACGAAATAAAGGCATAGGAGTTATTTGTATTTACTTTTAATGGAGGATAAAAATGGTAAAAAATACACAAACACAACACAGAAGCACACATAATAACAAAGCTAGACTAACTTCCTGCCTCTCTCCTTGTCCCGGATCCTGGAGCGAGGTGGAGTGGTTCCCAGGAGGTCCGCCTCAGCACCATCGCCGCAGTCGGCGAGCAAGTACTTCGACGAGTGGCGAGGGTTCCTGAAGACCACGTCTTTGGTGTCACTGGCGGGAGAAGGAAAAAGTATGTGAGATGGATATGTACAAGCGAAAAAGCCTTGAGAAATAAAGTTTATACCTATTTATGTTGCCATATCTCTTTCTAATAAGGTTTAGACTGTATTAAGTTTCTGTTGTCACTGTTCCTTATAGGTTAATAGAGGCTGTTGAGTGTCGTGTTTTGTATTCACGGCATTTACCCCTAGTCCTATCAGTTTGATCCACCTGGTGGAACCAGGGGGATATCTTTTTCCCATGTACTGTTTATTAAATTGCCGTTGATTATCGAGGCTATAAATTGAGACTTCATTGAGTTGATTCGTAGTCTCATCCCCGCGAAATTTGGTTGGCAATTATAGCTGCTACAATATTGGCTGCCAATTTTGGCTGCTAAAGTTTGGCTGCCAATTTTGGCTGCTAAAGTTTGGCTGCCAATTTCAGCCTTATATTAACTTCATAAGCTATTAATAATTTCTCAAAAGCAATATTATAGCACCACAAAACACATTAAAGCATTATTATTGGAGCTGGGTAATATTTTTTATAATATTAACTGTTCGATTTTCCATACTGAGATAATAATGAGAAAAAAACCCTCTTATCAAAGTGGATTATATCCATAATATTGAGAGCATAAAAGCATGATTGATAAGTAATAGAATCGATAATAAAAATAATAACCAAGATTATTCTGACTGATATTTGAAATACAGTTAACATATTAAACCACTAAGAATTATAATATACATCAGCCATCATGATCATATATATATTAGCATAGCATGAGATTTATTGTATGAGACCTTAGTAGGATTATTACTATAGTACAACCGTAAGCATTTGATTTTCTTTAATATGTACAGTATTGTTATCACAGGTAGCAAGCGATACAAAATAGTATAGATCTTAAAACTAATAATATATGATACACAAGTTCCTGTGAAATACGGCATTCGGTGGTATACAATTATGGTATGATACAGCACAGCCCTACAGGGTAATAAAGTATGTATAAACACTCTATAGTTTTAAGTCCTAATGAATAAAAAAAAAACGTTCTTGATATGACAATTATGGTCAGCTCAATGGAGAGATTTTGTGCTGTCAGTGGGAAAACCAAAGGCTTGTCCGACTTATCTTTTGCGCTGACGGCACAGAATCTCTCTGTTCTTGCAGGGTCGGCAGCACGAGTGTGACTCCCCTGGTGTTGCACTCGCCCATAGGCCACGTTAACCACTTACCATCAGGTGGGCCTTGTGGTTGTCTGCGACCTAAGTAGTATAAAAATAAACAGGGTTTCATCAATGATGGATGTTGTTTCATTCCGCTAAGTATTACGTTGGGACAAAAAGTGAAGCATCCAGTACCTAACACCTATAACACGTTTTCTCAACAGGGAATACACCCTGCATACAAATAGTTGAAAATTAAAATTAAATGCCAAAAATAAGTAAGTTCATATCAGAAGTACACAAAAAATATATTCTCACATGCCGACGCATGTATGAGTGAAATCGACGTTTCAAATTGTCGTAGGTAAGCGTCATTGTAATTTTACAACAATAGAAGTCATTGATCTATAATTATGTTTAACCGCACATATTACAGGATATCATTATGTAGCGTGGCGGTAGAGAAGGCGACTGCCACGCAGGAGGCGAGGGTTCGATGCCCGCTCACTACAAATATTTGTGTCATGAATGCTACTTGTAATGGTCTAATCTTGCCTCGGAGAGTACGTTAAACTGTTCGATCTCCATTTTCATACGAATATCTATGGCAGCCGTTGCGAGTAATTCGAGTCCACAAGCCGAATAAATAAAAATATCGAAGTTCTGCAGTCCGACTCGTGGAGGTCATATGGCAGTCGCTTCACGGAAAATATCAATGTTCAGCCGCATCGTAGACTCCCCCTCCCCCCGCCCCGACCTTTGGGATTGTTGGGATTCCAGGATATGTTTTGTTGTCTTGGAACTTCATCACGCCTCCCCCGATTATGGAGAGGCGGCAAACGTGCCGGCGAGTTGTCCAACGACTGGCTAGGGTCTACCCCGACCAATATCATCTTTCATTGTATTCGATAGTTCCTAAGAATATCGATAGATGTTCCATCGTCACCCAAAGACAAATGTATAGAATTTCGAGCTGCATGCAAATTCATGTAGCTCAGGTACCTAGTCAGAGCAAATTCGGATGCATGTTCATGTAGC
Organism: Eilema depressum; assembly: GCA_914767945.1. Taxonomy (NCBI): domain Eukaryota; kingdom Metazoa; phylum Arthropoda; class Insecta; order Lepidoptera; family Erebidae; genus Eilema; species Eilema depressum. The sequence continues at coordinate 21,404,350 of OU612023.1, read as the reverse complement.
TCAGGTAGTCAGAGTATTCCACCTGTAAGGAACTGACTCGGGCTTAAATCCCGCCTTGGATGTCCACTTTCTCCGTCGAAAGCTATACAAAAAGTTAGCACAGTAAATGCTGTACAATTTCATTAAACCTGACATTTCCCTACTATCAACCAAATGACACGCCGCCATGTAATTTCATGGCCACGTCACGCAGTAATCAGGTTCCATTAACTAATAACTGCATAAATACACTTATCAGCACTGATATCAACACGGTATGTCCACAGATTGTGTGGTGTGCTTGATAAAAGTCCCTAGAAGGCCACGCGAACGAGGTCATGACCTTTATACGGTATGGTGCCCTTTATAAGGGTCTAGAAACTTCTACGGGATTTGTTATTTCATTCATATTCATGTGCTCCTTTCTCTGGAGTAAGTCGTGTATCAGTTTCTGTCCAAATCGAAAATAAATCATATTGTGGTAAGGAGGAAGATTGGAGGAGTAAGAAGGGTGGTGTTTTGCGTTGCTATTAACGTCATCAGGGCTCAAGCCAAGGCTGGTATGCCTTTCCATCAACGGACGAGGCTCTGGCGCAGGCTTTCTTCTTGAAGGTGGGAGGTTGAACGGAAATCGCTCAAGTAAAGATCGTATAGTATAAGCCAAATCAAAGGAGTAAGTGCGCCATGGGCTCCGAGGTAAGGGCCTCAGATCCGTCATAATGCTAAGATGATGATGAAAGTGAAAAAAGAGGAGTTAGAGAGCAGATTTTGGCCTCTAGGGCACCAACGGTTACAACCACAAAACGCCGCCCGGCATATTTCCTGTAGATTTCATGTAATTAATATGGACGCACCGCAAGCGGTTGACGCCAATGACCGCCAAGAGCTACAAATCTTCGCTGCTACAAAACTACAGGAAATATGCCGGTGGCGGCCTTTTGTGGTTGTGCCCGGTGATCCGTCTGCGGCGACCCAAAAAAGCAAGCTTTGTACATTGTTAAAGAAGACTTATTTTTCTACTGTGCTTTAGATGCCACGAGTTTGGCGCTCGGATGAAAAAATTACGAACAAAAAATACATATCACGCGAATACAGTTTCACATAATAAATATTTTCTACATTTAACGTAGTTAAAATTTGTCACTTGACAACCAAAACATGATTCTATTGTGACGTAAATACGGTTTTAAAAGATTCGTCACGCTTCTTCACATCTATTTTAATTATGCCGGCCGTCGCCGTCGGAAGTCTCTGTGGGGCTTCCCCGGCTTCGCGCGGTATCATTACGACTCGATTCGCAGCCTTGATTGGTTTTGTAATACGTATATAAATACAACGGGTCGAGTAGGTAGAGCTAAACTGTCCAATGGCTTCAAATGAGTGATACATTGTCAGCCTAGTGATAAACGCGGTTCCCCCAAGTTCTTTGCCGTACAAGCCATTTTCTTTATACAACTTAGACAAGCACATGGCCCACCTGATGGAAAGTGGTTACCGTGGCCTGTGGACGTGTACACCAGGGGCAAACTCGCGCTGCCGACCCTGTAAGATCCTTCTAATGCCGTTCTTGAAGAACCACATACCACAGATTACCTAATAGTTGCCCATACTACGAGAATAGTCAGTCACTTGGAAAAACCAAGACAGGGTGTTCATCATACAATTTAAACGTACGGGGGATGAAGTTCCTTTCATACCTGACTGTGCGTACTGTTACTTGCAGATTGACGGACGAGAGGGAACTCTCGCGCAGGCTTTGATCTCGGAGTTAGTGGTTAGACGGCTGTCACCCTCGTATAAGCCATAGTACTTATACCAAATAATAAAGTTGAAAAGCGGAGCAAAGCGCAAATTCTGGATACAACCGGGTCAGGATCGGCGCTCTGATGACGTAAGTACGTAAGATGTTTCTGCCTCTAAAGCAGCTGGTAAATAACTCTTTAGAGCTCAGTTCGCTTTTGTAAATAATTAGTTTTCCTGTAATCTCTGTATGTGTACACAGTGTGAGATGTATATTTTGTGTAGGTACAATAAAGAATTAAGAAATAAGAGGACTGTTTACTTCGTTAATTCGAATTAATTAATTACCTACTGTTTTCGCTGCAATACAGACGAATCACGGACTCCAAGGTGAGAGAGATGTACAGTCAGATTCTGATGTAATCAAGACGAACGCAAAGAACGAATGACTGTTATAATCACAGAGCAAAACATCCACGCGAACCTTTTAAGGGAGGGGGTTGCAGGGCCTTTTATTTCTTAACCCCACCCAAGCTTACATTTGCCGGTAAGTATACTTGCTGATTGACCAAGGCTCTGGCACAGGCTTTTTTTCGGGGTTAGAAGATTACACGGCAGTCGCTTCTGATGATGAGGCGGTATTCAATACATTACCGAATCAAATAAAAGAAAAATGAACTTTATATCCTTATCCATTAATAGTTATTTATAACCTTCAGATTGCGCTGTTTAAAAACGAAAAAACTCGTTTCTGACTTTCGGCCAGTTTCGGGCAATGAACTGCGTAAAGGAGACAAATTCGATACCTACTATATGTACAGATGTACTTATATCTACATAAAATACCGATACAGCGTAATCTATAATAAAAAAATAAAAAACCTATTAGGTGCACAACATAGGTTTTTACTTCCAATAGCTGGGTCGTTGATACGTGTCACCTTGGGTGCCAGATGAGAACCTGTCCCAGGTAGGTATTTGTACCTGGTAAAGCGCTGAACTGGTCCCCTTGCAATATGGCAATAAGTTTTATATAGTTCTTGATTACTTTACTTTAGTCTGTCTATGCCTACGGCGGAATACCTACGAACACGATGCTGCGATTTACGCAGAGTCCTTTTTATGATGACGCTAGGATCCTGTCTGTTATTGTCAAAAAAAGTATTTCCTTTCATGCAAAATGTAGTGAAAAAATAAAAAAACTCACTTTTGTAATAAACAATCTATGCTTGGTGAATTTGAGGTCGTCCACGGCAGTAGCACCCCGTGCTATCCTCAAAAGACACCCAAGAAACACATGTTTCTGCTGCGCGTCTAAAGCACATTTTGAACACATTTTAGTTAAAGATTGACCTGAGATATGGGCTGGGGTGTACGGGGTCCACCCAGACCTTTGGGGGGCTCTGCAGGCCGAAACTCTAGCTGATTGACGGACAAGATACACAGGACTCCGGCGCGGACTTCGCTATTGGGGTTGAAAGGTCAGAGAGTGGTCTTTTACATAATTACCATGCTTAGGGCGAAAATCGTATATTCCCCGTAGTTTGGCAGTTTGTTTGAAGGGACTGGGACTTTTTATCCGCATAGTTCCTTTAAAACTAAACAAACTATTCAGATAAAGTTCCTTTTTTTGTGTTCATTACCCTTAATTTATAATTTTGCTAGCTGCATAGTTGTTATGTCAAAAATCGCAATAGTTGGAATTTCACCTACCTATTTTCAAGTTTTTAGCCCTGATATTTGGGTATTTCCCTCTTAGGTAGCATAAACAGGTAAACACAAAGTGCCTATTTGTATCAGGAAGCAGAATACTTGTTAAATATCAGAAGCAGTAGGTAGACTTTGCAAAAACAAAATAGTCACTATGTGTTGCAAATGTGACGTCAATATTATGTTACATGACAAATACATTGCAACTATTTTATTACTTAACTTCCATTTATTACCTCAAGTTCTATTTACAATACCGTTTATTCCTTTCTACTTGTGGAAACTTCTGAGCAATATTGCTGAAGGCACTATGCAAATTGTTAAATCCACAGAATATAATAAGACAAAAAGGGAGTGCCCTTAAGGTTCACTATCCAGAACAATTGGTGCTAGCCTGTGGTGACACCCACATATGGTCGAATTCATTTTGTCTCGCACCAAACGGTTTGAGGCCTACTTCCTCTGCTGCACGAGAGCTGGAATACTCTGACGCCGCACATACATATTTCCCTCTTCCTACATGGCCTTTTTGGGTGTGACTGCTGTGCCCCAAGAGATATTCCTGAACCGGCATCACTTCCATCAAGCAGCAGTTGCAACTTACAGGTGAGGCTGACTTATCTCCAAAAGGCTTGGCCCATGCAGAATACCATTCACCCTGGGAGTCATTACGTATTATGAATTATTCATGATTGAATGAATTTCCTCGTTAGTGAAAGAATGTGCAACATAAGTTAATGGAACTTGTGTTTCACATTGTTATAATAACCAGGAAAAATCAGGGTGTTTTTCTTGTTTACAACAATAATTTCTTTAACTGGCTCATTTACCCTGTATCATAATACAAATAAGAGTTCACAGTTGAGCTTCCATCCCGAAGCTGAATTTGTTCATATTAAAGTGATATTTTGGAAAGTTATTTTCCAAAATATCAGCAAATTTTGCATGTTATGAGGAAAATAGTTAACTCAGCAAATTGCAGAGATTGCAGTGTATAGGGATTGATGATATGCAGTTTTGTTGAGAGACCCTAGTCATCACCATCATCATTAGGTCTTAGACCCTGTGCATCCACTTAGAAGCCCGGGATGTACCTCCATACTATTTTTTAACTGACTTCATAAAGGAAAAGGTTCCCAATTTGATGTGTATGGTTTTTCTATGTTTATTATTACATTGCAATTTTTATAATTCATTTCTGTTGTAGTGGGAACGCTTCAAGAGTGATCCCATCCACAAAATATATGCAAAGATAATGTAATATAAATATTAGAATCTTTAGCCTAATAATTTCTTAGTATTTGGCTCTGGAAATCATCTCCTATGATGTTGAATTATTAATAGAAACCTTAGCCTTAGCTTAATGATGGATGACGACCGGTGGATCAACCAATCGATTCGTTAAGTTAAGATTTACTAAAATGTGTAATAAACGCCTAACAAATAAAATTGTAACATGGTCATGTCTATAATGGTGACCCATTTCCTGGAACTTTGCCTTTAGCTTACCATCAGGCGAGGTGAAGTCAAATTAATGTGTCCTATGCATAAAAAAATTTAAAAAAGAGTTGAACACATTTTAGAAACAAAAAAGGGAATAATAACTGAATTCCAATAGGAACAAGGATACAGAAATCCAATAGGAATTCCAATTGGATTTTGATATCCTAGTGATCACCCAATGTGTTTATTTTTCATTTAATAGCAATTACCGTTAATGACATCTCTAAGTAATAGCTGATAAAGTTGATTGCTACGTTGTGATAACCTAATCTATGGTTAAATAGTCCGTAATGTACATCAAATGTACCATGCAATGTGAAGTACTTAGGTACTTTGATAGTAAAATAATATACTGCCTATAGCTAATAGCTATTCCAAGATATGAAAATAATCTTTATAACATAAATTGCTACCTTGTAGATGTTCGTAAGCAGTATCATATAGGTTATGTTAGATTGCAAATTTGAAATTAAAAATTGTACACCACATGCTTCTTAAAAAGTTGATGCAATTGAAATAAATTTTCAATGTCTGGCTTATGTCACTGGGTAACCACTTCATAGTAGAAAATATTAATGACTTGTAAAAAATTTAGATGGCGTTAGGTGTATCAATTTACAATTAGAATTCTAAATGAACAAGAATTCAGTACTATAAATGTTGTTTTTTAATAAAACTAAAATACATGTACCATGTAAACATAAAATAACGAACTTTTAAATCTTATTTCGATAAATTGGTTAAAATAACAGCGCCGTCCACGCTTTTTTTCAGTACTAAATAGATACCGCTCCATAATCCAATATTTTCGTTTCTTTTTGTTCATAGATGGCGCTATTTAACATTCCTTCGATTTTTTGACAGATCCTACTTCCTTATTTTTGTTTTGTATTGTATTCGATTATCGTATCGGATATACTTTGAGAGTTTGAGCTGTGTTTTTGTCACAGGGGGGCCCCGTTCTACATATAGAAATTCTAGTTATACAAATATGGGGCAAACATGAATTGAACCTTCATTATATCACTTTGTCTCTTTTTTTCCAATATACAGTTGTATCTGCTAAAAAGAGACAAAAAATTTAAGTTATTGCTCACTTGGGAAAATGAGTATGAGAATTTGACAGCGTGCCGACGACGGTGCCAACATTTATGAATGATTTGCGCCAACATTATGAATGATTTGCGACAGCCATTGAGCCATTGTTGAATTTTTCTAGACCATACAACTCATAATAGTGATGTACTCCAATAAATGATTTGACGACGAAACTATTCTCCTTTACAAAAATGTACTCTTTTGAAGAAATACGAATTGACAAAATTGTAATGTCTTCTGTTTAGGCAATTGTGGTATTGTTAGAAACGTCTTGATCGTCCGCTGGTTATAGGCAATATGACGTGTGAATCGGTGTGAATGACTATCTGAAACTCTGACTATAATGGAAAAAAACTTAAGATATATAGAACGTGTTTGGTATGAAATTAAAGGGCTCTATTAGCACATTAAAAACATGTATACATTATTGGGTGTTGCTTGCATCAAAATAATACAAATAAAAATCAAGTTTAAAACTAAAATCCGACTACTGCAAATCACGCTCTAAGAAGTAATAAGCAAGAAAATATCAAGAATAGCCGTGATCGTATACCATTTACTCTAACCCCGCGTTTACATACTGCCGCTCGCATTGCTCATCGATTTGCCGGAAATATTCACGCGAATAATGCCCTAGCATTCAAACACTCGCATCTTCGCGATGTTCATCGCGTTGCCCAACACTCGCATCATCGCGATGTTCATCGCGTTGCCCCGCATACAGTATTCGCCTTGCGATGGAGATGGACGACTTTAGTTAAGTGGACACCTAACCGAATGCAGTATAGGCATTTTATTAGGCTAGGTTATCTAGGTACTTAGATACTTAGCTAGTAGGTAATCAGGCTAATTTGGTAGGTAGGTAGGTACCTACCTACCTACCTATTTTAATTTGGTAGGTAATCAGGCTAATTTGGTAGGTAGGTACCTACCTAATTCTAGTTTGGTAGGTAGGTACCTACCTACCTACCTATTCTAATTTGGTAGGTAGGTACCTACCTACCTACCTATTCTAATTTGGTAGGTACCCTAGCTACCTGTTTGGTAGGTATACTTAGGCTAATTTGGTAGGTAGGTACCTACCTACTTACCTATTCTAATTTAATAGGTAGAGGTACCTACCTACCTACCAAATTAAAATGGGTAGGTAGGTAAATTAGGCTAATTTGGTAAGTAGGTTACCTACCAAATTAGAATAGGTAGGTAGGTAGGTACCTACCTACCAAATTAGCCTAATTACCTACCAAATTAAAATATGTAGGTAGGTAGGTAGTACCTACCAAATTAGCCTGATTACCTACCAAATAGGTAGGTAGGTAGGTACCTACCTACCTACCTATTCTAGTTTGGTAGGTAGGTACCTACCTACCTACCAAATTAGCCTAATTATACCTACCAAATAGGTAGGTAGGGTACCTACCAAATTAGAATAGGTAGGTAGGTAGGTACCTACCTACCAAACTAATTATACCTACCTAATTATACCTACCAAACAGGTAGGTAGGTAGGTACCTACCTACCAAATTAGCCTAATTATACCTACCAAATAGGTAGGTAGGTAGAAGTACCTACCTACCAAATTAGAATAGGTAGGTAGGTAGGTACCTACCTACCAAACTAGAATAGGTAGGTAGGTAGGTACCTACCTACCTACCTATTTGGTAGGTAATCAGGCTAATTTGGTAGGTACTACCTACCTACCTACCTATTTTAATTTGGTAGGTAATTAGGCTAATTTGGTAGGTAGGTACCTACCTACCTATTCTAATTTGGTAGGTAACCTACTTACCAAATTAGCCTAATGAGGATCATTCACGTTTTTAGCTGAGTATGCAGATTTATAATGATTAAAAAAACAATAAACACTGTGAAAAAATTATTTCAATCCGATCAAAAATGACGAAGATACAGCAATTTTAATGCAGTAATCTCAAAAACGCTCGCCGCCGCGCCAAAATACTGTGTGACGTCATCTGTTATGACAGCGCGCGCCGCCGCTATGGAGAGTATGAAGACTTAGGGCTCTTTTGGGTTAAGACTCCATAGCTGTTTTATTTCGTAACGTATAATTTTGAAATTTTGTACGGATTTTAAGTAATTTACAAAGCTTCTAATAATATAGTTTTTGTGCTATTTACTTCAATACTTTTTTTAATAAAAATAACTACATATATCTATACCTACTTATAATATTATGAAACTGAAGAGTTTGTTTGTTTGAACGCGCTAATCTCAGGAACCACCGGTTCGAATTGAAAAGCTCTTTTTCTGTTGAATAGTCCATTTATCGATGAAGGTTATAGGCTATATAACATCACGCTACTACAAAAGGGAGCGGAGCAGTGTTCATAAATGTCAACAAATCCGGCAGACTTCCATACATCTATGTTAACATAGTAATAAAGAGCGAAGATTTGTATTTTTGTATTCGATTAAACTCAAAAACTACTAGACCGATTTCGAAAATTCTTTTACCATTAGAAAGCTGCATTACCACTGACTAACATAGACTTTATTTTATTTTCAAACAAATTAGGAATCCTTACTAAAACTTCAATAATGAAATCCAAGATGTAAAAAAATTACTTAAAATATTTCTTACATCGCGTGCGCTGCGAAAACTATTGATGATAGAATAATATAATGTACTGCGGAAATATATAACTTAAAAAGGTCTACATAAAAGTCCCCGATAGCATAATTATGTCTATCTCCTAAGAAAAACCCACAGCAATCATTTTTATCTTTTAAAAATTACAAAATAATAATGTGTCATTATCGAAGCTATTTTTAACAATACAGTATCATTCCTTATCCAATTAAATACGTTCAATATATTGTGCATTTAATGTAGATTAAAATTGCTATTCAAACTATTTGATTACAATTAAGAACTTCAGCGTTAGGTAAGCGGGAAACGTGCGGTGCGGTGTGATGCGAGCGCTCAGGCGGGCGTTCGGCAGCCCTCTCTCTGCTAGTTTGTGTCGTCGACGACTCACCGAGCGGTAGGTGTATAGCGCGCGGCCTTGAGCGAGTGACGGAGGCCTGACGCAACGCAGCAAAGCAACGCAGTCCACTGTAGTGTATAGACTGGAACGTTTGTTATTGTTTCGGTGGTAATAATGCCCCCATACAAATATTGTATTGTGCCAAAATGCAAGAATACAAGTGTTACTACGCCTAATAAACTGTTTTTTTTTTATGTTCCGAGAGATGCAAAGATAAGAAAAAAATGGGTTAAAGTAATGAGAAGAGATGATAAAACTCCTCTTTCAAGCGAGAGTGTTTTACATTGTTGCGAAGATCATTTTGCAATAAAGTAGGGATGAAGTACTTAAGTACTTCATCCCTACTTTATTATTATTTATTATTATTATTATCCCTACTAATATTATAAATGCGAAAGTAACTATGTCTGTCTGTCTGTTACGCTTTCACGCCTAAACCACTGAACCGATTTGGATGAAATTTGGTATAGGGGTAGATTAGACTTTGAGAAAGGACATAGGCTATGTTTGGTCGCGATAACCGACATCCACGCGGGCGGAGCCGCGGGCAAAAGCTAGTTTTATTATGAAACTTAATACCTTTTCCTTTTCTGAACCTGTATTATACTAGCTTCAGTTAGGTATTTCACGTCATTTCTAACGTGGTTTATTACTCGCTTGACAACACAGTAGGTACAACTTTCGACAGAACATCATAAGGTAGGTAAATAAGTAGGTACAAGCGTTAGGACGAACTACGTATATTATAAAGTATTTTAAAAACAAACTGTATTTGAATAATCACCAAAGAACTTAAAACACAAATAAAGTACTAAGAAAAACCAATAAAATAGTACTAATAAATAGTAAATTATAGTAATAATAAAAAATAAAAAATAGTACCAAAAAAATAAAAAGAAATCAATAAAATAAACTAGTCGATCCACGAAAGAATTTGTACTGCCTGACTGGCGACTGCGCTAGTTGGGACGCGTTCATAACAGATGACGTCATCGTCTAAATCGCAGTGTAAGCGGGCGTTTTTAAGTACTCGTTAAGAAATCCCTAATAGCTTCGTCATTTCTTGACGGATTTTGATTATTTAAAAAATAGGATACTCAGAAAGGTATAGCGCACCTGGTATACTGATTAAAAATACAATATTCCATTATGTGATTCATCCTCATTACCTACCTACCTATTTTAATTTGGTAGGTAGGTAGGTACCTCTACCTACTAAATTAGAATAGGTAGGTAGGTAGGTACCTACCTACCAAATTAGCCTAAGTATACCGACCAAACAGGCAGCAAGGGTACCTACCAAATTAGAATAGGTAGGTAGGTAGGTACCTACCTACCAAATTAGAATAGGTAGGTAGGTAGGTACCTACCTACCAAACTAGAATAGGTAGGTAGGTAGGTACCTACCTACCAAACTAGAATAGGTAGGTAGGTAGGTACCTACCTACCTACCTATTTGGTACGTAATCAGGCTAATTTGGTAGGTACTACCTACCTACCTACCTATTTTAATTTGGTAGGTAATTAGGCTAATTTGGTAGGTAGGTACCTACCTACCTACCTATTCTAATTTGGTAGGTAACCTACTTACCAAATTAGCCTAATTACCTACCTACCTATTTTAATTTGGTAGGTAGGTAGGTACCTACCTAGCTACCTAGCAATTTAGCATACTCAAAAACCCATTAGGCAACACTCATATTATTGCAATAATTTAGATACTACAGCGCGGTGGCCATGTTGGATTACAAAAATGACATCAAATTCGTACTCGGCATACTCAAAAACACATTGGAACATACCCATATTTATATACTACATCGCGGCGGCCACTTTGGATTACAAAAATGCCATCAAATTCGTACTCAGCATACTCAAAAACCCATTATTCCATACCCTTATTGCAATTTATATACCACAGCGCGGCGGCCATATTGGATTCCAAAAATGTCATCAAATTCGTACTCGGCATACTCAAAAACCCATTGGAACATACCCATATTGCAATTTAGCATACTCAAAAACCCATTAGGCAACTCATATTATTGCAATTTAGATACTACAGCGTGGTGGCCATGTTGGATTACAAAAATTACATCAAATTCGTACTCAGCATACTCAAAAAGCCGTTATTCCATACCCATAAATATTTCAATTTATATACTACAGCGTGGTGGCCATATTGGATTCCAAAAATGGCATCATATTCGTACTCAGCATACTCAAAAACCCATTTTTCCATACCCATATTGCAAGTTATATACTACAGCGCGGCGGCCATATTGGATTCCAAAAATGCAGCACAACATCCAAGAACCCCAAGTCTTAGCTGGCGAAAAGATGGTATTACCCTTTTTTCCTACATAATCGTAGCATTCGTAGCTGCTTTAGAAATAACCCGATTCGAGATGCGATCTGTACTTACGAGGACACAGTCAATCTTACTATATAAAATTCAATAAAATTAAATAGTTATATGTGCTTATATTTGTTAATTTATTTTTTTTGCTATGACTGACATTTCTTTGAGATTGAAAATAAAGTACAGCACCATCTAGTAGCTATTACTAAGTAAAGTACGCTGAAACACGGGTTATTTCGTTGCCATCTAGTGACGGGCTATAATATTTAAAAATAACCCGCAAAATAGCCCGACTTAAGGTGGTCTCATTTTTTTGTATGGGATGGGGTATCTGTACTTTAGTATTATGTTATCTGTGCTTATGTCAACAAATCTTTTAGAATAGCCAACTACAATGGCTATTACGTACACAAACTGCAAATAGCATAATAATTTAAGATGTCCTTGATTTTACTTGAAACTTCAAAAATAAGTAAAAAAAAATATAAGTAGTAGGTAAATAGAATTTTGTACACTGATTGAAGAAGCGCACCAAAGACACTTCTTAAATGAATTTTACAGCACTTGCAACATTCTAGCAGTCATTCTGCGGTGGGTATACTGTGGTTAGGTACTAATAAAGATAGTGTATAATCTATGATACAATCAATTTAATTGTTATAATTTTCAAAACGTTTATGAAAATTTGTGACGCAATTGTACGTGCCATTGAAAAACATCTTTACTCAAACAAAAAAAAATGTTACTGAACTGATTAGTAGGTACAAAAGATTCAAATTAAGACGCCAATCAAAAGTTTTCGGGCGCCAAATGGAAGACACGATTTGACTGAAATTACCTAACAAGATAATTAAATTAACACTTACAACTCATCGTCAGAACTTGTGGGACTATAGTTGATCGGAAAACCGATGTTTCTCTTCCAATCTTTATCCTCAGCCGCATCCATTTTAAAAAATACAAAAACTTTACAACTGTTTTTAAGATCTGTACTTCACTAACACTAGTTCACTAAAACATATAAAAATGCACTTTAATCACCCACAGAATTGGCACAACACTGCTTAGATACAAATTCTAGAATAAAGGACATTTTCTACAATAGTTTAGCAAGAGAACCGGTAGTTCTTTTATATTTAAATTGTAATAGGACTGTGTAATTTCACGTCTTATCATCACGCGACGGCTGATCTTATATACTCTTTGACGGCTGACGTGAATAAAAATGTCAAAATTGTCAAACTCATTTGGAGCTCGTTCCGTTTCGGTCAGAAGTTCAGAACACTCAGAACTCAGATATAGATAAATCGTTTTATCTAATGTTTAACAATGTTTGCTGTTTTCTCCAATTTCACATGCAATAAATATGATAATTTCATTCCATATCATACACACGTATCACGTATTATAAAGTTGTGTAGGCAGTAGGCCACGGTCACACAATTATTTTCATATCATTAATTAATACCGTTAGCAAAACACTATTATAGATGTAGGTGTGTGTAGATCGGTTTAAGTAGGTATAAAAACTGAATTCCAGTAGGAACAAGGATACAGAAATCCATTATGAATTCCAATTGGATTTTGATATACCTAGTCTAATTCGTGAGTTGCGTCTAGTACGTTCATAGAAGATATACCTAAACAAGAATAGCAGTAGGACTGAATAAAGGAAAGGACGAGGACGGGCTACAGTAAGTGTTTACTGATGGATGGAGAATAGGCCTACCCATAAGATGCCTTCTACGATAGCCACAGAAAGATATGGGATGGCCATAATCTTGGTACTCCACCGGAAACCAACAGGGCAAGTATGTATTTGATTTTTAGTTTTATAGAAACAGCATGGTTCCACTATCGATTAAACCTAGGCGACTGGTTTACCTAACCTCCAACTAGGAGAAATTACAGTCATCATTATCATCATCATCATCAACATGTCGTCGTATGGCTTTTGCTCGAGTCCTCATAATGTCGACGTCCAGTTGGCGAAGCCAGTCTATTGCTGCCGGTGTGAGGTCATGTAGCTCACGCATTCCTCCAGGGAAACGACGGAGTGGACACTCCTCTCCTATATGCATCGTTGTCTGCTTTGGAGCTCCACAATCACAGTCCGGCGCTTCTTTATGTCCCCACTTATGAAGATGGTAGTTGCTTTCCCGTTTCCAGTTCTGAACCGGTTGACCCTTGACCACACAGTGCGACAACTGTCAAAACCGGGTGGCTTAGTGGTAGGGTCAGGCACCAGGTCCTTCCAGGGATGGTGCTGAAAGAAACGCCTCCCACGACGCCCGCCACTGCTCTCCAACAGTTCTGTTAATAATAAAACAAGAGATACCTATCTGAGCTAACAAGGAGGGGGAGTCTCAGGGGACATGACCCCCTCCAAAATCGAGCACGTCTAATTGAAAAGTATTCCAAAAGTAGTAATTTCTAAAGGAAATTCCGCACGTGTGCTGAGTGGGAGAATGAGAGGACTAAAAATAATGTACCTAGGTAATTACATGTAATAATTAGCTCCGAGATTTAGATTGCACCTAGTACTTTATTAAATAGCGACTTAGAGCAATACACTCTTTGTTAAATGTCAGGCGCAACGAAATACCTCAGTTAAATAAATATTATTTCTATTCTTATAATGTTAATTCGTACAAAATTAAAATAGGTATCTAGGTACATATTTCACAAAATATGAATTTAAAATACAACAGGTTAAATTACAGGTTGGTACTTGTCTCGAAGGAAAAAAGATAGTCCGGTGAAGATTGAATTACTGCAGTACCGGACCTAGAGCGTTTTATCAATGCACATCTACCTACAGGTTATTATCTTTTGCAGTAATTAAAACCGAAGTTATAGTTTGAATAATAATATTTTCTAAATAAGACAGGTTTTAACAACTCTATCATAAAGAGTATCTAACTGTCAGTCCAATGTGCGTAGGCGTTACGGCAAGTATTGCTCAAGCCATAAGATATTTATTCTGTGCCATAATACCTTGGACCTAAAATGTGGTCAAAATGTGCTCCATATGCTCAGTACATGTTTTTGCGTGTCTTTTGAGGATAGCACGGGGTGCTACAGCATAGCATAAAAGCATAGATTATTAGGCACAAAACAATCCGCGCACACCAGGGTCTCGTTTGTCTAGCGATTAGGTTGCGATTAGGTCCAAGATACGTGGCCCGAGGTATACCGAAAACCTACATGCTTACTACTGCACGAAAACTTAGTTGACATAACGACGTGTACTGTACAATCAGTAGGTACACAACTTTAAAATAATTACACTTTACAAAGCAGTAAAATTTCGACAAAATCAGGTAATTTTTTTAAAAATTTCTATGTCTATTTTCCAGAAAAATACAATGGCCAGACATAGTTTTCCTTATCGCTCAGGTACCCTGGCGACCAGGGCCAGTACAGCCTCCGTTGTGTCTGTTCGGTGATCACCTCGACAGAGTCGGGAGTAGCGTCCCATCGCCTGCAATTCCTATAACTCCTCATTGCACCACACATCTGCACCATGAGGATTATTAGGAGCTTCAGTAAACGCATCTGTGGAATTATGTTTTAAATTAGTATATGCATAGACATGTAATTTTTTTTAAAATAAATTCACCTTCTCGCTTTACAAGGGACTTTCACAATAATACTAGAACTCTATATTTTATTCTAAGGCCATCTGCTGCATGACAAGCAGCCAATGCTCACTGGTGATTTTTTTTCTAGGGCATACCCGTGGTCCTACGGTCTCCCCAATAGGATCTGACTTGGTAGTTCTAGTCAGCCCGATTCCAACATAGCCATCTCACTAACAAAACCGTTGAGGTGGTGGTACACATAGAACTTCCACATGAAAAAATAAGTTCTCTCTATTGGTCTTTGTGGACGTTGCCCTTATCCCTTTGAGACGTCAGTTAAGAAGAACAGATATAATATGGAAGCGGCTCCCAGGGACACCCATTAAATAACATGTCCAAAAAGTCCAAATTAGTATTTTGATGATTAACTGACGATATAAGAGACAACAAATTATAAACGAGCGAAATACTAGTAACACATAAAATATAGAACTTACTTTTATCACACTACAACATGTCCGACTCTATTCAAAAGTATAAGTTTATTGAACGATTTAGGAAATTAATCTTGGACTTTATATAGGTACCTAACCATGCTTCATTGTTTTCCTACCACTGTTACGAGTGCTTATATCACGAAGTATAAACACTACACACTATCATTCAGTCAGTAATATTTGAGAGTTGTATTCTCCGGTAAAATCAGATAGTCCAAGTTGAAGAATGCCAAATCCGTGGTTAAGACTGATAATAGCGGACCCCAGACTCCGAGCTGAAAGCTTCGGATGCGACTGGGAATTAACGCTAAGAGGAAGAAGAAGAAGAAGAATATAGCTTCAAATATAACCAGCTCTAATTCTTACTTATACTGGGTGGCGCAAAAGTACTGGCACTAAAGAAAATACCTTTATTTTTTTTATATGACATTTTCTGTCATTCTGTTGTTGAAAATTGTGTAGTGAACAAATGTAAAATACACTGAAAATAAACATGGACCGTTTTACTCCCCAAGAACGTGGAATAATTGTGTCAATGTTCTTACGGAATAATTCATCAGTGATAAGAACATAACGTGAATTTCGTCGACGATTTCCCCACCGTCCGGCACCGATTGGTCGCACAATTCGACGCTTTGCCACACGCCTTGAAGCAACTGGCTCAACATTGGATAGACCTAAGTCTGGGAGACCAAGAACAGGCCGTTCAGCTGAAAATATCGATGCTGTGCGCGAAGATGTGGAAGAGTGTCCAGAAACATCAACGAGGCGACGTGCCACGCAATTGGGCATTTCCAGACGGACCCTGCAGCGTATTTTGGTGAAAGACTTAAAGATGTTCCCGTATAAAACTCAAATGACTCATCAGCTGCTGCCTGCTGACCACCGAGCTCGTCTAGATTACTGCCAGCGCGTCATAAACCTCAACCTTGAAGAGGATGATTTTCCTTCAAAATTGGTTATGAGTGACGAAGCGCATTTCCATCTCTCAGGGCATGTCAATAAGCAGAATACTCGGTTCTGGGGCACTGATAATCCGCGCATTATTCAAGAAACACCTCTACACCCACTAAAAGTTACTGTATGGTGTGGCATCTGTATTGACAGAGTGATCGGACCCTATTTTTTCGAAGACGCTGGAGGCAATGCGATAACTGTCACTGGAGAACGCTACAGAACCATGTTACGTGAGTTTTTGATACCCAGTTTGGACGAATTGGGGCTGGAGCACATCTGGTTTCAACAAGACGGCACTACGGCACACACAGCGCGCGACACTATGGACTTAGTGAGGGACGCTTTTCCAGGCCGAGTTATCTCTCGTTTTGGCGATTTGCCTTGGCCTGCAAGATCACCCGATCTGACCAGTCCAGACTTCTTTCTTTGGGGTTTTTTGAAATCTCGGGTGTATGTGAACAAGCTACAGACTCTCGCAGCTCTAAAAGAAAACATTCGTCAAGAAATAACGAACATATCGCAGGAAGTGTTACGGCAAGTTATGCAAAATGTCATAAATAGGGCTCAAATGTGTATCAACTCTGGAGGTCACCATTTAAAAGACATCATCTTTAAATCCTAATGGTACGAAATTTAATGGTACAAATATACATTTAAAAAAACCTAAATCTAGTTTTCTAATTTAGAAAAAATGTTATAGCCGAACCAAATAGGGTCTTTACTTTTGCGCCACCCAGTATTATAAGAAAGTTTGCAAAGATGTTTGGTTAATAGAATATTTGGATGTTTGTTACTCAATCACACTCAAACAGCTAAACAGATCTGGCTAAAATGTATCACAGTACTCACAGGGATAGTTTAAGGGATGAAACTACGCATAGGCTACTTTTCCCAGGGTTGACTGCGGACAACAGCTTGTCATGAAAAAAAGACCGAATGGATGCAGGTAAAAAATAAATACCAAAACTTTATTACTACGCAAGTATAAAATACACACAATCTAATGGTCGTGATGGTCGTGACGCTTTTTACTTCTTAAAACCTTCTCAAAGAACTCCTCACTATGATCCTTCGTTAGCTCTAACCAGTCCTTTGCTTTCTCCTTCTTAATTTTCTTCTGGTAAATCACATAACCATCCTTCGTCACATACGATACAACCGGCGTCAATATTTCTTGTCTCTTTTTCTTCGAAGACCTTAAATCATTTTTATTCCGGTATTCGTTCTCTTCAGATGAACAAGAGTCTTCAGAAGACGAAGAAATAGCAGCTCTATTTCGCTTGCGGTTGCGTTTCCTGGACCGTTTGGAGTCCTTTCTTCTCTTATCATTCTTTTTGTTATAATGTGGCATAACAACCATTGGTAGCCGACCTCCGTTTAGTGGTAATTGCATTGGACTCATGCGCATTTGGGGCTGCATTCCGGGTAGATGTGGCATATTAGGCATCATGGGCATGGCTCCTGGTTGCATTTGCATGGGCATCGGTTGGCCTTGACCCGGGAAGAATGGAAAGGGAGCATGCGGCATCGGTGCCATTTGTGGCAAAAATTGTGCCGTTACCGCTGCGAGGAGTAATATCAGGACTTGAAGCATCATGTGAACAACCATCTGAAAAGGAAGAATATGTTAGGTGCTTATAGATTTTGTTATAAAACGATACAACCTTTAAATTTTAAAGAAATCCTACTTTTTTACGTTTGGATGTTTATTATGCACTTATTCAATCACGCTCTAACGGTCAACGAATCTGGATGAAATTTTGTACAGAGATAGATTACGGTCCGATATCACATAGACTTTATAACGGGAATAGGTTTCCATGTGTTACGGAAATGGGATATATAACTACACGGGTGAAGCCGCAAGCAGCAGCTATTTAACTCTATCGTAAGCTTTCTCTTAGAAACCACTGAACCGCTTTTAATGAAGTAACTATAGAGATAGAATAGACCTTGGATCGCACATAGGCTATTTTAGTCGCGATAATCAACATCCACGCATGCGAAGCAGCGGGGAAAGTCTAGGTTAAATATAAAATAACTAGGTTTAAACTCATAATACAATCTTCAAACACATACCTTTATTCCAATTTCAACTCTTACGTCATTGTGAAACAGTCAAGTTGGGAACTTGGGTGTCGATTGTGAGGGAAATCGAATATTAACTCAATAAATACCTGACTGAAGTTACAGCACAATGAGCTTCGTGGAAAATGCCAAACAACGTTATATAAATATTCCGTAATGTAAGTACCTCAGTAGGTATAGTAAAAGAGTTACCACTTACAATTTAAATTATATACCTTATACCTTGTCCTTGTACCCATGTTCCCAGTTTATTTGAGGTCGGCTTACCTGTACAGCTGCACCAGGAAATTCTATTCTGGGTTATCTGAGTGCTTTGGCTGTCGGTCCATCTCTTGTTTAGGCTACCGCGCGATGCTTCAATATACAAAATTGAAGTTTTCAACCCTACCTGGAGGGAAGTACTCTAATTACTGGAGATAGAAAATTATACTCAAAAGATACATTTCATTATACTCGTATATAGAAAAGAAACAAATCTGCATACTAAGTTTTCAGAGACGTCACACTCTTGGTAATAATGGAACCGGCTAAAATCCGAAAAAAATTACACTCTGTACTTTTATATCATCGATCTTTAAGGATCAATTTTGCCAGATAAAGCACTACTCGTAAGGTCCATCAAGATACCTTAATCTTTTAAAGCCATTTTTATTTTATTTATTAACTTTGTAGTTTGTAATTTAACTCTACACTCTCTCTCTACTTAAGATAACTGATCTTGATATGGAAGAAGAGCTACGAGTATAAGAAAAATGTTGGAACTATCAGGAATAGTGTTCAAGACGGTATTTGGTTTTACTACTGCTCGCTAGATGGCGCTGTTCCATTCTGGAACACGCTAGTAACTTATAGACAAAACCTAAAGTCAGCTTTTATTGTCAATCGAACCATTATGTCAGTCTGTTTGTAATCCAAGTTAAGTTTGTGCTTAGATCAGGCGGTATTTCTTCATCAGAACTCCTAGTCGTCAATATCGAAGAAGGTGCTTGGCAGACCACATTATCGCCATACGACCACATTATCACAATACATTGTTGTCCCACCAATGCATTGTGACGTAAACAAATCATTCCAATATTTAAAAAAAACATAATTAGCCTGTGCTAATATTTAACGTTCTCATCATTCGAGTACTGGTAAAATTTATATAATCTCGAATCCAAAAAAAGAAAAGTTCAGTAGGTAGCAATACATAATCGGCTCGCTATTGTGGGGGCGTTACATAGTGATATTGTGGTGCAATGGTGTAGGTACCATTGTATTTGCACCAACACCTGCTCAGAAACACCTTACAAAAGGCCCAGTAGCGCCTGCAGCAGCATTGTAGATCCTGGACGGCTTCACTCAATGGAAGCTTATAGGTAGGTTTTTTTTTGGTATATTTTAATATGGATGTCTTTAGAGCATACCTACTATCGACAGAATGTGTGATCTGGATGGGTGTAAGAAAAGAAAACTGTTGTCTATACTACGACTGGTAAAGACAACATTTTTTTCTTTTTGATATGTGAGATAGCGTGAGATTCAACTTTTTTCGACTGAAGATATTTTCATGGTTATTGATTAAATTAACAGTTTTATTTTTTATATAGTTAATATGAGGCAAATTAA
This sequence comes from Eilema depressum, assembly GCA_914767945.1. NCBI lineage: Eukaryota > Metazoa > Arthropoda > Insecta > Lepidoptera > Erebidae > Eilema > Eilema depressum. The sequence continues at coordinate 21,384,213 of OU612023.1, read as the reverse complement.
TATTTCAATGTTTTTGTTTAGGTGCCTTGAATATTGTTGTCTCCATTTTCGGCACTCTGTAGTGCAACAACCAGGCTTCGAACCCAGCGCCTTTCGATTCAACAAAGCTACCAATGACGCTTTAATTTGTTCACTAAACTGAGTTTTGCCTTTATTTCAATAAAATTCCACTTATAGTTAGGAGTGAAAGTGTTATCCAGAATGAATAACATTCACCAAGTTTTTCTAGTTAGAGTCTTTAATTACATCTTGCTTTTTTGAATATCTTATACCTATGTATGTTATTCAAAACATACTCAATCATGCAACCTCATATCGTTATTTCTTACATTTCAGATAAAAATGACGCGACCACTGCATATTTATCAAATTCTCATTAGTCTAACATTAGCGTTGGCTGAAAAGGAGAAACTCGATCTACCCCTATGCCCAAAATACCTAGAATATTTCCCACAAGAGCTCCCCATGCACTGCAGATTACCAAGAAACGTTGATAACGAAGCATTTGGGCTCCCACCGGATAACCCGTTTCCTCTCTACCGCAGAGCAGACAAACAACCACCGCCTCTTCAAATTCCAATGCCTCGGTTTCCCATACCAGGAATGCCAGGCCAGCCTCTTCCTTTACCAGGAATGCCAGGCCCGCCACTTCCCTTACCAGGAATGCCACCAGGGATGCCACCAGGGATGCCACCAGGAATGCCTGGTATGAATTCTCTACCTGGAATGGTAGCTATGTCTGATGATCCATCAGCAATGAAAAACCGCTTGCCAATGCCAATGCCCATGCCAATGCCGATGCCGATGCCAGGAGCTCCACCTCATAAATTACCAGTTATTGTTATGCCCTTCTACTCACCTGATCCAAGTTCATACAAAAAGAAACCACCTCATCACAGGCATCAACCCAAAAAGCCACATAAAAAAAGACCACATCATCATGATTCAAGTGTTACTGATGATTCTGATGACGACTCTGATGACAACGAGTCTCGTGACGTTGGATGGTGGAAACCACCTAAGAAAAATAAGAAGAAGTATGGAATATACAGGCGATTCAACAAACAGCACAATATTAGGAAATTTAAAAAGAAGGGAGAATTGCTAACACCTATCCTCCAGTATGTTACTAAGGATGGTTACGTTATTTTCGAGAGAAAGATAAGTAAAAATGAAGCCAGTAATTGGCTAGGACCGAAAGAAGAATCTAAGGCGAAGGAAGAAATAAATTTCAAGAAAAGGCTTGAAGTAGAGGATGCTACAGAGGAACCCGATGAAGAAGAAGCAGTTCAGGAAGAGATACAAAAAGTAAAAGAGAAGACTACAAAAATTGAAGATGCAAGAGATGTAAATGAGATGGACGAAATAGAAGAACCTCAAACACAATATCCTTTTCGGCGAAAAGCACCAAACAGGGAACGAGCTCTTTTTGGAAATAGAGAACGAGCTCTTTTTGGTAATGGTTCACAAAAGTAACTTGAATATTATTTATGCTTTATATTTTTGTACAGTAACAATAAAATTAAGATGCCATTTTATTTGGTTTTTATTATTGAACTAGTCTAGCGTGGATGTAGATTTTCGCGGCTTTTGATCATATCTCCGGTTATACTCCACCAATTGCAATAAACAATTCTGATTAAATCGATTGATCAGTTAATTCTGACCAGTTGAACGATTCTATCATTGCAACGCTCGCCACAGGCAGGAACTCGCAGGGAGTTCATCCGCACACGTTTTGACCGGAAACGGTGCGCACAGTCAAAACTGAAAGGAACTTCATGCCACGCACGCTTAAGCTGTGGAATGAGTCCATGCAGTAGGGAGTTCACTGACTGTAGTTTTTATTACAATAAGATTAGAAGGTTCCTACATGGTCGGCAGCACGAGTGTGACGCCCCTGATATTTCACACGTTCATAGGACGCGATAACCACTTCTCATCAAATGGGCTGCGTGCTTGTTTGCCACCCAATTATTATAAAAAAGCATAAATAACAGAATTTTACAATGACGAAAGCAGGTATGTAATATAACGTTCATAAATAAAATGAACAGCAGGGGCCCGAGAAAAGACCCTTGTGGCACCTTTTCCGATCCGTATCTATTAATGAAAAACTTTTCTGTCCTCTTTGTTATGTAAGATTTAAATCACCTCCACCGAATACCAGAAGGAGAAGGCTAGCTTTTCCAGCAATATTTTGTGATCTACACGATCAAATGATAATGAATAAGTAATCATTTAATTACAAATCTGGTTTGATCACCTAGTTCCTCTTAATTGAGTAAACACACGCAATGACACTGTCCTGGGTGTTAGCACCTTGTTGAATGTTGTTGAGTATTTTATTGCTTCCAATGCTCAATATAAAATAATACTATTCAATCTCTGTTTCACATTTATCTCTCTGATTAGAAGAGAGAGAGAGAGAGAGAGGATAAAACTGTTACTATTTTGTTGTTTAGACCGGGTATATTAAAACAATGATAGTAATATATTATTGAATGATTTATCAATGATGATTCTATTATTGCATGTATTAATTTGCCATGATTTTCGATTATTAAGAAACTTGTGTACAAGTTTATATAAAAAGTCGTCTGTCTATAGTAAAAATGAAATCAAATCTGCATTATAAAATCAGTAGTGAATTATGAAATCGAATTTTGTTTTCTGATTATCGAATGTCGTAAAAATCAATCGTTACACATCGATAAGTTGGTTCTAGAATAACAATGTGCTCGTAAATACAATTTGTTTTGAAATAATCCGAAGGAAATGTTTTCTCTCTACTTATTTAATGGTCTTATGATAAGCGTGAGTGGCTACTTTTAATCAAATTTTATTTTTAGTAGGGTAGCCAGAGCTCACATGAGATGTTTTGTGCTGTCAGTGGGAAGACCAAAGGCTTGTCCTACTTGTCTTCTGTGCTGACGGCACAGAATCTCTCTGTTCTTATAGGGTTGGTAGCACGCGTATGACTCCTCTGGTGTTGCACTCGTCTATAGGCCATTGTAACCACTTTCCAACAGGTGGGCCGTGGCGTGGGCTTTTCTGCGACCTAAGAAGTATAAAAAACCACATAACGTTTCAAATGACAATGTGCACTTGTAGCTATTTGGATACTCAGTTTGAACGGCCTAAATCGAGTCGCCTTTTGGCCAGAAACAAAAACACTGATCCAGTGAAATGTAAAAACAAATATTTCTAAACTTACTGAAACAGAAATCTGTAGTGGTTCATACCACACTTTTTGACGTTAATAATTGGCGTATGTATGGGTATTACCCGTGGAACACCTAGTAGATCACCGGGCAGTTCACCTGGGTAATCCACGGTAATTTTCTCAGATCTATATTCACCTAGGTGTTAAATGGTTAGTAAATATTTTTGTTACCAGATTATTTTCTCATTTATTAGTAGCAATAATTTAGACGTTTATAAGTGTTACTTCATGACTATTTAAACGTTTATTATAATGTTTCAGGTAGCGTTACACAAATGGTTAATATTAATACTAGTAACTATGGGACTATCGGCACCTCAGTATCCAATGCTATATGCTCCTCGCTATATTTTACCTCCACCACCACCACAACAACCAATACAAGTGCCTGTACCCATACCTGTACCGCTATCTATACCCATACCCATACCAGTGTTAATAAACATGGAAATCAATTCTACTACTTCGACCACCAGTACCACTACAGAAAAACCTGAAAAGAACTATACTTATTTCATCCCATTATCAATTCCTTTTCCCATGGGCATAGCAGCTCCTCCACCAGTCATCATGATCCCATTTCCACCTGCAACTATCTATAGACTTGATCCATCTTCTTTGAGCGACGACGCTTCAAAATCTTCAAAATCTTCATCTTCAGATAGCGATGATAGTTCAGACTCGGACTCAGATTCATCTAGCAGTGATAAGAAAAGGAAGAGAAAAAAGAAACGATATGGTATTTTTAGAAGATATTACCGGAGAGCCAACGATGACAGTACGGAGGAAGACCTGAAACCCGTACTTAATTTCGTTTCTAAAAATGGTGACGTCAAATTGAGAAAGCAGTTGAGCAAGCAAGACGCAGAATTACTAATGAAAAATGAATTGAGCCCGCAACCGGTGCATAGAGTACATGTAATGGTTGGTAATGACTCCAAAGAGAAATCAAGGGTAAAAGTTGTGGCTGAATCTGTAAACTCACCCAATAAAAATGATCAGGGAAAGAAACAAATTGTTATGAGGAGATCAGCGCAACAAATCGTAAATAGTAATAAGGAGCTAGTATTTAAACCTCCAAGTAACAAAAAGATTAGTAACATTTCAATTTCATTCGATGTGGCTAGATAAATTTGTTGATTTTTGTGATATTTTTGTATAAATGCCAATAGATTAAATGATGAAGGAGATTGATGAATAAAAATACAATAATTTCCTTTCGAATGCCTCGAACTGTACGGTGGCATGTGCTCTGTTATGCTGGATAGATCCCTCGCAATTTTGCAACTCTTATACCATACCTACCATACCCAGAATGCACGCTGGGGAGAATTTCCAGTTTCTAGGTCTTCGTTAGAAAAACGATCGTGGATGTCTGTAGCAATTTTTTCATTCAAGTAGTAATCTTTCTCATTTGGTGTCATTATCTCTCTTATATCTGTTTTATTAGGGATTTATGAAAATACCTTATATTAATATTTTAATGAAACAATAGATTTAGAACTTTATTTTTTATTTCATTTTTCTATAAAATTAAATAAATAAAAAATTTGAACAATAATCCCCCTGTAAGGGAAAGATCGCGGGTTCGAGTCCCGCCCGAGAATTGATTTCGCTTTTTCCAATTTATTATAATTATTTTTACATGTTCAAAGAATCTGATAGATTTCTTACTAATAGTTTCCTAGAAAAAAAAGCCCAAAACACGAGACGATGCCTACTATTTTGTTAACATTTTCACCTTTTCTTGAACTGAGTTGACGATGTTTGTTACTGAAGTCGTTATCTTTTACTCTTTCTCACATTTCTCACTCACCCATGAAAATAGAAGGATCAATATTATCCAAAGGTCTTCTCATTTTAACTCGTCCGTCAGAGGTTAAAAATGTAAGGACTGGTTTAGCGATCACACTATCATTATTATGTTCAACATCAAAACGTCTATTATTTCTTCTGTAAATGCCATAATTATTGTGCTTCATTCTCGGTTTGATCCTTCTTCTTATTTTCTTTTTCCTTACATGATAATTCTCACAGCTGTCTGACTCAGTAGATTCTTCATTTGATCGTGGAGCCATCTGAGGTACGAATGCTACATATGCAGGATTTTGTACGTAAGGTACGTAGCCTGGGTACGGCATGGGGAAAGCTGGACCTGAAAGCGACAAAAGTATTTTGTAAATTTTTACCACACAGTCTTATCAACATTTACTGGCAAATTTCTCATTTTCTAGTCTTGAATTTTTTTAGGATTAGCTACAAGATGGGTCGGGTCACTCATCATACAAGAAGCACAACAATAAAAATTGTAATAATATTATACTGCATTTTAGGGTGTCATGGAAGCATCCACTTTTAGTCAATTAATTTCAAAAACCGACCAAATTGTTATAAGGAAATCGAATAAAATATGTTATATCCCTACGATGCCGGAAGTTGGGTATTCAACTACTTGTAATAATTATTAAGAGTATACCATTGATTTATACTCAGAAAAAGACTATACTTATGTAATTTACCAGCTTTTGTTATTAATTGTTTATTATATACCTATGAGCTGTGAGTTGAACACAAAATATTGTGTTGAACAAATTAAAGACTTTAGGTAGACGATGGTGTAGACCAAATAATTGTACTAATTAACATGCTTGTTAACAAACCTGGAAGAGGAACTGGTGCCTTAGGTGGTGGAATCAGAGGTACATCTTCAGGTTTTCTACACCTACATTTCTGATGGCATGACGAGCAATAAGAAAAGAATGACGGTGTACATGGGCTACAAGTGCATGGTGGGCACGGAGGACAATTTGGGTTCCTTCGGTTGTTTTGGCAAACCGAGGACATCATCCCTGGCACAGCGAATAGAACAGGTGATGGAGCTGGCATCGGGATCGGTTGCGCCATTGGCATCGGCATCGGGATCGGTTGCGCCATTGGCATCGGCATCGGCATCGGCATTGGCATCGGTCGTGGCATTGGTACCGGCATCGGTCGCTGCATTGGTACTGGCATCGGTCGCTGCATCGGTAGCGGCATCGGTTGCTGCATCGGTTGCTGCATCGGTCGCGGCATCGGCATTGGTAGCGGCATCGGTTGCTGCATCGGTTGCTGCATCGGTCGCGGCATCGGCATTGGTAACGGCATCGGGATAGCAATAGCAAGATTATCTTTTATAATTTTGATTGTCGTTGTTGTTATCTCGGTAGTTGTTGCTTCCTCTTGTTTATCATTTGGTATTACTATGTCCACTCGCATCACCATTGGTAGTGATATCGGCATAGGCGGAGGTGGTGGCATTGGGACCATTGGAGGTGGACATGGCATTACAGGAAACATTTGTGGTTGTGGAATAACAGGACATGGCCGTGAAATTTGTGGATTTGCCATTGCCAGAGTTAAAAATATCAAAGGCCATTTTTGATACAAATTCTGAAAGAAAAATAATTAACTAAATGATTATAACGTAACTCGTAATCCATTAAATATGGAATAAATTTAATTTTAGTTACAAGGTTTCTGAACTTAATTTTTCTTTGACTGAACTGAAAGTGAATACAAAGAAGAAATAGGTGAATCACGCTCTAAAATAGATAAAACATGATGTAATATTTTTTAAGATGGACGCTCATGCACAAACTGATCGATTGAAGACGAAAGTAGCATCAAAAGTATTTCTACATAATAAATATATTCTATTACTTATGTAAAATAATATTCTATAATCTTCAAACTTACGCAAATCATTCCTGCTCCGACACATGCCTGGTTGTCGATTTCGTGTCGTGGGTGATAAGCTACTACTTTTATACACTGCTCTAATACATAATAGTGTATTGTGTTAGAACTATGAGGTAGGTAATTTAAAGCTGAGTCTACATTAGCACGAACGGAGCCGTTCTGTCCGTCATCGTTATTGCTCGTAGCGTTATGTTAACGTAAGTACAACGAATTTACAGCAACCACTGTCCTGGAATGTAGTTTCCTGTAGCATACCTACCTCTCTTTGTGTTCGTCAAAATACCGATAATTGGCAGAGCACTCTTGAGCACGTGTCAAACACTCAAAGCGTGCTAATTTCTGGCTCATAAGTTGGTCCACACTACACGTATTCATACCCGGCTGATGTTCTGCTCGTGCTGGCTTCTCTAGTGTAAACCCAGCTTTATATCATAACAAAAGTATCAAGTTCAAGATATTATGTAACAAAAATCTCGCTACGCAAGTCGCTTGAGACTGACCGCGATAAAATTTTGAAAATTAGTGAACTTCTGAAAAAGGTCAAATCAGTAACACCCAAAACTGGAAGATCCATTTGAATAAGAATAAAACGGTGGGCAGAGTTAACCAGAACTGGGTTACACTCATATGCCTTTTTTTAACGTGCGGGCCGTTTGGTTGCCAGAAGTGAGACATAGTAATGCCTGTGATAGCACTCTATCACACACAAGAACGGTCTTATGTATCCATTTTGGTTTCACAATTGAAAATACCTTGTAGGTAATAAATATAATGAAACAATTAATACGAACTTAATTTTTAATTTATATTTGTATAAAATTAAATAAATAAAAATTTACTTAAACAATAAACTGTTTCTACGTATTAAAAGAAACTGAAAGATTTCCTACTAACATGTCAGGAGGAGGCCTAAACACGAGATGCTGCCTGCCTTTCTCTTCATGTTTATAAGAGAAGACTCGTTTCTGTTTCTTGACATTTCCACCTTTCCTTGACCTGAGTTGCTCATGTTTATTACTAAAGTCGTTTTCTTTTACAGGTATATTTTGCATTGAGTCATCATCCTCACTCATCAACATAGAAGCATCAATTCTATTCAAAGGCCTTCTCATTCTAACTTCTCCTTCAGGGGTTATAAAGTGAAGTACTGGCTCAGCAATTACATCATCACTACGGTCAATGTCTAAACGTCTATTACTTTTACTGAAAACACCATAATTATTGTGTTTCATTCTTCTTATTTGGCCTTTCCTTAAATGAGAATTCTCACAGCTGTTTGACTCACTAGATTCTCTATTTGAATTCTCTTTACTATGCCTGTGTGGTCCGTGTCGATTCATTTTCGATACGACAAATAAAAAATTGCCTGCATTAGGTGGATATCCTGGGTAAGGCATGGGGGCTGGACCTAAAAAGAAAAAAATATGTTTTTGTTAATTTTCGTCACAGAGTAAAAATTTTTCAATATGCTTCTAGATTCACTTCAGATCAAATAAGAACGAGTTGTCAAATCTCTTTAAAATACAAACAATGGCACCCTTGAATAGATTCATGACAATATGTTTATACCATTATTATGTTTATTTAAACATCACACAAACACTACTGGTTCCAACTTCCAAGTATAAAATTGAAAGCTACGACTAGATTTTTTCTTTTTTTAATTTACCATATCCAATAGTGTTGGGTCTATTTTGACTACCTCTCTCTGTGTATGACTGTAGAACACCTACACCCAAAGTAAAAAAGCTTTAAGGTTCAAAGAATTATTTACTTTAAATAATAGTAAATAAATTAATATGTTGGACAATAAATCTGGAAGAGATGAATAATCCCTAAGTTGAAGGAATTAAAGGTATATTTTCAGGTTTTCTACAGCTATACCTATTTCTGATGGCATAACAAGAAAGCAATAAGAAAAGAATAATGGTGAACATGGATCAAGTGCATTTAGGTGTTTTCGATTCTTCTCACAAACTGAAGACATCATACCTGGGAAAAGAAAAGGCGACGGGGCTGGCATCGGCATCGGCATAGGCATCGGCATCGGCATCTGCATCGGTAGCGACATAGGCATTGGGATAGCAACAGCAATATTATCATTTTTAGATTCTTTAGTTTTGTCTGCCGTTTTTGAGTTATCTGTTGCTATTGTAGTATCTGTAGTCGCCGGTTTCTCTGTAGTTTTCGGTTTCTTAGTAGTTGTTTGTTCATCATCTACTAACGCTATGCCCACATGCATAGGCATCGGTAGTGGCATCGGTAGTGGCATCGCCATGGGTAATGACATCGGTTTGGGCGTAGGTAGAGGCATGGGTGAAGGTTGCATTATAAAAACCATTGGTTGCTGTGGACCCATAGGATATGGCATTGGAAATTGTGGATTTGCCATCGCCAGAGTCACAAATATCAAAGGCCATTTTTGATACGAACCCTGAAAGAAAGAAAAAAGATTTCATACTACTGGTAGTTTAATTATAAAGATTTTTAATATTTATTACAAAAAAAAAACGATATTTCTATTTAATTAGTCTCTCTCATCCTAGCGTTAATTCCCAGTCGCATCCGAAGCTTTTCAGCTCGGAGTCTGGGGTCCGCTTTACCGTCATAACTACAGATTTGGCTAGACCTCGATATTTTTTCGTGAAGCGATTGCCATCTGACCTCCACAGCCCAATGATAACATTAGGCGATATCGAAGCTTTGCAGCTAGACCGTTGTTTTTGGATTTTTTAGGGCTCCAACTGGGTAGTTAACGACTGCCATAGATGTTCTTATAGCAACCGGGACCGACGGCTTAACGTGCTCTCCGAGGCACGACCAGACCAATGCAAATACCCATATTTCATGAACACAAATATTTGCACTGAGCGGGGATCGAACCCGTGCCTCCTGCGTAGCGGCCGCGTTCACTACCGCTACGCCACGGAGGCTGTCATTCTATTTAATTCGTCTCTCTCGTTCTAAAATCGGTGAAAGTGAAAAATAAATAGTCGTTTTACGGTAATATATTTTAAGATCCTTTTATGTTTAAATTAACGGTTTAAAATTAATTAGCGAAATGTGGGTGCTAGCACCTCTGCCTACCCCTTCGGGGATACAGACGTGAGTTTATGTTATGATAAGTTATTAAATACATAATGGATATATATATACAAATTATTATAGCATTACAAAATTATACATTTATAAAGTTAAGCTACTAATTAATCTAAAATTTCAAATAAAATATAAAATAAGGAAAAAAGAAAAAGTACTTCAAAAAGGGGAATTTGCGCCAGAAGTTCTCTTATCTTTAATATTAAGTTACGTAACATAAGATAACATCCTTACGAAGGTAACATTTTAAAAATAATTTGAATCACGTCATTAAATCTTTGGAGACGATAACACAGACTGACTGATGAACACAAGATGATAGAAAAAAAAGGGAATTTAAGTTAAAAACAATAGAAACTTACGCAAATCATTCCTGCACCGACGCATGCCTGTTGTTCGATTTCGTGTCGTAGGTGATAAGCTACCACTTTTATACACTTTGCTGAAATACATAATGGTGTATTGTGTTAGAACTCTTATATCATAATGTCAAGAGTGAAACAAAAGTACATAGGAGTATGGTGTGCATTCAAGGTTTTACGTAATCCAAAAGTAAGTGAGCAAGTCGATCGAGATGGATGAAAAATATACATTGACAAAGTTAGTGAAGTACAGAAAAAGTTCAACAACCTCGGCAGTATGTTTTTTTTTAAGGTTTGTTAATAGAGGAATGATAATTGTGATGTGATACCGACAGAGAAGTAAACGGTAGGCTGCTGTGTCCATAGCATGTTAAGGCATGGGTAGAAAATTATCTCTATTTGAATGTAATTAAGTAAGTTCAATGTATCCACTACGATATGGATAAACCAGACCGTAATTTAATTATTAAAGATCTGTACTCAATTTAAGAAATTGATAATAACATAAGTTCTATTGTTACAAAAACTTATTTAGTACTAGCTACCGCCCGCGGCTTCGCCCGCGTGGTGTGTTGATAAAAAGTAGCCTATATGTTAATCCAGGGTATAACCTATATACATACCAAATTTCAACCAAATTGGTCCAGCCGTTTATGCGTGAAAGAGTAACAAACATCCACACATCCACACATCCATTCTCACAAACTTTCATATTTATAATATTAGTAGGAAGTAAAGGAATAAAATGAATTGCACACGGACAGCTTCAATAATTAGTTAAGTCTTTGTAATAAAAGGATCAACACAAATGTCTTGTTACATAAGACAGTGCCAAAGATCAACTTAGCTAACAAGTGAGTTACGCAAAATAATCCTAACAATAGTCGTAGGTACTACTTCGGAGACCTAAACAATCGCTTTTCATATAACTCCTTTTATTTTTACCTATAAACTGAAGCTCAGTTTACCAGTCAATGCTCTTGGACTAGGAGTGCCGAAGGATAACTATATTTTCTTTTTTATAACAGTTTCTGAATAAAACCCAAAGAAAATTAATATAATCAACAACATCATGGAAATACTATATGTAGTAATTCATCTCATAGTCATTGGAAAAAGCATGTCATTTCACTTTGGCAGCCTAATACAGACATTACCACCATCAGTACCGGAAGATTACAAAATGAAAATTTTAGAGATGTACTCAAATAACCCTGAAGTTTTTGGAGATTCAGTGGTTAAAGACAAACATCATATGAAGGTACATAAAAGTAAGAAAGTACCAAAGGCTTTAAGACAAGACAAAATACCTGGTAAAGAACATACCACCGCAAAACCAGAAGTTCGAACTATTTCGGCAATGGTTCAAATGCAAATGTTACCAATGCCTGGTCCTGTACCACTTCAAATGTACCCACAGTTTCCACAAATAGTACCTATGCGGTCGTACTTCGAGCCGGTGATACACGACCACCCTCCACTGGATGAAATTAGAAGAATTATAAAAGAAGACGAAGAGCGATGGGAAAATCCTAACAAAGTAAAGAAAAGGAAGAAGCATAATAGACATGATACGGATTCTGACACAGATTCTAGTGACTCCTCAGAAGATCAGAGTTATAACTATTACGATGATGTTATTAAAGTTAGAGGTAATTAAGATATCGAACCAAAACATAATGTGTACTAAGACCAACTGGGGCATTATTCTACTTGACAATTAATTTTAATAACAGTCTTGTTATGCGTCAACTGTTGATCAGAAGATTAACAGAGAAAACTGGCATGAAGCACAAAGTCATCCATGCTTATGTGCTTTTTGATTGACAATATAATTCAATCCTACAAAAGGTACCTATCTTGTTTTGTATGCAGTAAGTAGCTAGTACCATAGATTAGCTATGTATTAGGTTATACTACAATAAACTTACTACCAGAAAACGCTTGGGTTAGTAAAATTTATGAGTGTTGCGAAAGATCTTCAAATCTATTTGAAGATCTTTCGCAATAAATTTTTAAATTACTTTACGTTTAGATATCCCTATTTGTATGTTTTCATAATTAAAGGTTTTAATAAGTAAACTGAGCCTATAAAGAAACTGCATTTTTTTGCTATTAATCTTTAAGTTCCTTTCAATACTTACTTTCTTTAACCTTCCTTTTCCTTCTAATTATCGGATGACCCGTTAAATAAGCATTGTTCTGCTTGACAATGAGGTTTAATCAACGTAGTAACGTGGCTCTATGGTGATTTTCGATAGGTTTGATTGGTAAATGAATTGATTGTTTCTTACGAGTCAATTCATGTAAGAGAATAAAATAACAATGTACTGGTTTCAAATAAATTTTGTACCGATATTAAAGCTTTTATTTATATTTACAAAACTTACCTAACTTAATTTTTACTTAAAATTAACATTGTTTAACTTAAACTTAATCTGTAATTTAAATATACCTATACATTATCATTATCACGTACTATCGTGCGTTACAAATAATCAATCTCATTATTGCCTTCAATAAAATTAATCAATATTTTTGCGTTGTTGTAGATTTGACTAACATCCAATAATGGCACAAAATAAATATTTTATATTGGAATAATTGGTTTCTTTAATTATTACTTGTTAACACGGGTATATAATAAATAACAAATTTCAGTAATAAATAGTTACAATAAGGGAGGCGTGGCGGATCCCGTTGGAGTAGAAAAGAGACCCTATCTCTTTCTGTGGGTGCCGTGGAAGGCGAAGGGGTAGAGCCTATAGGGGTGTTCGTCATTAAGGAGACGTGTTTTCCTGATTGCATCCGAGATCAAACTGGACTCTGAGCTCAGGGTCCGCCTTCCGGCTCTTCCTCCCCCACTTCGCACGATCTTGGGTGTTCATGGTAGTGAGACCATTGGCACGCATGTCACCCTCTACGATGCCACAGCTGTTCTCCATCTGACAGTAAACACACAGCCCATAACAAAGTGCCAGCTTGACGACAATTGGCTCCCCTATAGGGTGTGAGTTACGTGAGACTGAAGTTGTTAGTTCCGTAAACCTTCTACTTCCTCAAACAATAAATAATAAAATACTAAGTCATACACGATGCCACTTTTGAAAAGAAATCTCACTGATATTAAAATAACTACACTTTCAAATTTTCATTCAAAAGTGGTACATCAATCTCTAACTTCGTAAGAGATTTCTTCTCAGTCGGGGTCACGAAGATCATGGCCCCATTATTGTGTACCCAGTTTAGGTATATTGATTTGACTGAATAAGTCATTAGTGACAAGCCTGTGACTACTAGTGCTATATCAAAGATGATAATGATCCAAGGTGCTATTTTGTACACCAGGTAGAAGAGGAACAATATATTGTTGGTCATCTTCGGTTGCTCCTGAAACAGAAAAAAAATAGGATCGTCATTTTTAGGATTTATTTTTTATCATTGACCCATTTCTGAAGCTTAGTTTAAGTTAAAAAAATATCCATAATATTAACTATAATCCAGTCCAAAAAAATATAAACAAAATTTTTTCTCGCATGAACTCATGAAAACATATTTCAGGAATAAAAGTAGCCTTTTTGTTATTTCAGACTCGCATCAATCTCAATTTTAACCAAATTCGTTTTTTTTTGTACCACTAAGGTAGCAGATAAGCCATTTTTGCGTAAAAGACTAACATACATTCATACTTTTCACTTTTATAATATTAGTGTGGGTGGGTATGGCGGGCGGTGCGGTGATAGAATGTAGGCATCATGTCAAACAATTGCTCTGAACCATTGTCTAGATTAACACATATATATTATAGTAGAACACTCTTCATCCCGGGAACAAGTTGCTGTGGGGAATAGTATCGGGAAACTAACATCACGCGGGTGAAGCAGCGGGGATCGAAATCTATGTTGATAACAAAAAAGAAAAATGTTACATACCGCTTCCAGTCGAAGGATGGGTAGAGTAATGTTGGCGAACTTCCTCACTTCCCTGTTGTAGCTGACGTCGGCGACTGCAATATTGAGCTGCAGTGATACTTGTGTTTTGAAAGTAACACCGACTCTCTGTAATCAATGTGAACGTATACAGGACGAATCCGATAAAGCAGTTGACCCATACACCCCGATTGACGGATGAAGCTCTGCCTCTCCAGAAAAGTGGCAAATATGTTGGTCGGCGTATTGTAGTGTAGAATGGCGAATGTATGGGATTTGAAGTATAATGTGTCATAAACTAGCTATTGGTATAAAGATACTAATAGTATTTTTATTTTGTTGTAATATTCTAAAAATCTACCACTCTTTTTTGTAAGACAAGGCCGATGTTTCCAGGCGCGGATCCACTAGGGTGGGCAATATGGGCATGCCCACCACCTTAATAGACCTGTGACGTCACTTTTTTTATGGTTTATTGAAAAAAAAACCAAACAAATGAATCACGCGTGATTTGGAACACAGCGTATAGTGCAAAAGACGATATACCAGCATTTGTTCGTACTGTTACAATATCAGAAATTACACACTATTATTGCGGCTTTTTAGTTCGCCTTTTTAAGGAGCATAGGTCTGAGGTGTAAGTACATTCAATCAATCAATCAGTTAGTATATTGCAGTCCACTGCTGGATATAGGCCTCCCCGAATATGCGCCACGTCTGCCGATCCTCCGTGTTTCGCATCCAGTCTGTCCCAGCCACCTTTATCAGGTCGTCAGTCCATCTGCCTAAGGGGCATCGCACCTTCCTTTTTCCTTCTCGCGGTCTCCACCCTAGGACTCGTTTGCTCCAACGGCCATCAGTCCTTCGACAGATGTGGCCAGCCCACTGCCACTTCAGCCTTTCTTTCTTGAAGTTGTTTTTACCGAGCTGGATAACCTGCGCCAGGAGATATATTTTTGAACAACTCTGAGTGTCACCCCTTCGATTGCAATCGATTTGGTACAACATGTTCGTTGAACATAATCATGGTGTTGTCCAAGTTTACACCCAGGCCAACTTGTCGAGAAGCTCCATTCAAGCTGTGCAGCATTTCGCCCAGTTGTTCCAGCGACTAAGCAACTATGACGATGTCGTCGTCGAACCGAAGATGCGAGATGTACTCACCATGGATGTTGGTACCCCGCCAAAGTCCAATCCAGAGTCTTGAAGACGTCCTCCAATACGTTGGTGAATAGTTTGGGAGATATAACATCTCCCTGTCTCACTCCACGCTGAAGGCTAATGGGTTTCGTCTTCTGGTCTTGGAGTAAGATGGACATTGTGGCAGTGTCATACAAACATCTCAGCATCTCGATGTATCGCCAATCTACACGACACTGCTGCAGGGCATCCAGCACTGCCCAGGTTTCGATTGAGTGGAAGGCTTTTTCGTTGTCCACAAACGCCATACACAGCGGCTGATTGTACTCCTGCGTCTTTTCTACAATCTGCCGAACAGTATAGATGTAGTCCACGGTACTATAGCCTTTTCGAAACCCGGCTTGCTCAGGTGGCTGGAACTCGTCGAGCTTATCCGCGAGGTGATTTGTGACGACTCTTGAGAACAACTTATAGACATGGCTCGGGAGTGAGAGAGTCTTATCACCTTTTTTGAAGAACAGTACCACCGCACTCCCGCTCTGTGCCCTAGGTGTTAGCTCTTGCCGGATGATGGAATTAAAGAGACTCGCTAGCTCTTTCAGGATTGTTGCGCCACCTGCTTTCAGCACCTCAGTAGTAATTTCCGTCATCACCAGGGCATCTGTTGTTCTTCAGTTGCCTGAGAGCCCTATTCGACATCTGGTATCTCCTCGGTGTAGTGGCGCGTGAGTGGGGCTCTGTCCAGGTGTGTCTCTGCACAGGTCTTCGTCGCTGTGTCCCGTCGGTTTACTCATCCGTGCTGCGTATAGCTCAGTAAGTAAGTTTCGTCAGATGGGGCCTTCCCAACTGCTGAGCGAACACTTTTAACCCCCCTATATCGCTCGATTGTCTCCTGGATGGAGCGAGTGTTGGAGCGTTCAAGGTCGTGTCGTATCGGCTTTTTGATTTAAAGTTCGGAAGTCTCAGGAGAGAGCCTGGACTCTTGCTGTTTGCGTTTTCCGGGAAACAATTTTCGAGACACTTCCTGCAATGTTTTGACCACTATGTCGGCCTTCTCGTCAATGCCGCTAGGTTTCCAGCATTGCGAAACGATTTTGAAGTTCCAGTTGGAACTTTTCGGACCCTAGAGCTATATATCATTCGGAATCTTTCAGCCTTTATGTTGATATTTAGAGAGCATCGGATAAGTTGGTGATCGCTTCCAGTTTGAAACTTGTTGATCACAAAGACATCTCTAAATATGTGCGTAACTACTGTCCATTATGAAAAAGTCTGTCTCGTTCCTTATCGCAGAGTCCCGGCGTTACCAAGTCCACTTCCTGTTGGGGTTTTTCTTAAAAAAAGGAACTATTAATGAAAGCTACTCGAGGAAGCTGACTAGCATTTGCCCCTGCGATTTCTGCACCCCACTCCATAAGGTTCGATTTCCGTCCGTCTCACCGCGTTCAATTCAACAGATCAATGTGAGACCAACACCGCCAAATACACCCCCCCCCCCCCCCCCCCCTCGAGCGTATTTAACATGCTTGACATGAGTTCGCACTACGACTCGCACTTGACCGATCTTCAGGTACCTTGTGCCCACTGTTCACTAGTTCCGCGTCTGGATCCGCGCCTGGATGTTTCTTACAGTTTTCATTTAATATTTTGAAAAAAAAAAAACACTACTGAGAGAGCGAAATAAGGTGTCGAAAGTTTATACAACAATTACTATTAGAACTATCGGGATACTTATATTTATACAACAAGTCCGTCAGTTTAGAAAAAAATACTATTGGTGATGGTAGTCGACATCCACGCAGGCGAAGCTGCGGGCGAAAAGCTAGTGTGTCATAAATGTCAAATCCCATACATTTGTCATTATATTCTATAATCGGCGTATTGTCACTTATCTAGGAAGGCTGGTGTAAGCTTTCCTGTGGTTATGGCTTCCATTCCAGCCCACTTAGACAAGTGGCAATTCTTTGGCCGGCGTATTTTGACGTTTATTACATACATTCGTTCGTTCGTAATATACGTTCATCATTCTATTCCTCAATATTCCAACGAATTGCCACTTGTCTAGGGGGCAGAGAACATAAGCCAAATCAAAAAGCAGGAAAGGAATGAAGGGAACGAGGGCAGCCGGGAGCATCGTTAGGAAGATGATGATTGTAAGAAGCTTCACATCGATACTTACGCGATCTATGGTTATTTGGTTACAGTGCTTCTTCCTATCTGGCTTCAATCCATCGACAGCCTCTAACAATTTGGGGTCCGCATCCAGGAAATGAGAGAAGGAGGCGACGAATGGCAGACCTGTGGAAAGTAACTATAAATTAGAAGGTACAAGTATTTAGAAACGAGATAGTTCGAGAAAATATGGATATTATGAAAAAATAATCTGTAAAAGTTCATCTAATATAACTAGCATATCTAGTAAACGGACAGTGCTTCTCTTTTAATTAATTTATTTTAATTTAAAGCATAACATTCGATATTAAAGCTGCCTTTCTACCAGAGATGTGCTATGCTGGTATGCTACGAAGATGTAAAAGCTAAGCTATGACCGTTAGCGATGTGACTGTTTCCATTGTGCTACGAAGCGTAGCGTAGCGAGTAAGATGTGTTATGAAACTGCCTACAAATATTAAAAATTCGAATCTATTCTCCATCCACAGCACGCACCCCTTTCCACCAACCCTTTCTATATAAAAAACATAGCTTAGCCGAACCCCTTTCTACCGAAGGTAGTTTCACTAATTTATTCTCAGGCGAAATTGGGTCCAGAGCCGCTAGAATATTATAACTTATAAGGTATTTAATTCATTCATATGGCAGCTATCCGGCGAAAAATATACCTATTAGTCTACTGCTTATACCAAGTGTGAGTAGGGTGTAGCAGTAAAAGGACTTATAGAAGTCTGCCTTGGATACATATGTAACAACGCTAGTAAGTCGCAGACAATGAGGGGCAGGACAGTCCCGGATCCTACAAACGGCGGGACGAGAAAAAGCATCTATCAAAGCCGTCAAGTTAGGGACCACAATAATTAAGGACAATAACATCGGAAATGGTGGTACGTATCTTCTGGACTGCACCTCAGCTTTTTACCATCTAGCAGGATGCAGTCAATTGACGGACCACATAATATAAAAAAAAAGGAAAAACATTATTTCAACGTACCATAATAACACCCTGAGATGTCCATCAGTCCATCAGGATGCATTTCCTTCGTGACTGGATTTGGTTCATTCATAAAGGTGCTATTATTTATTGTATACATCAGGCCCTCGCCGCCATAGGCCATTGTCGTCGACCCCATGTACTGCAGGTTCAAGCTCCTACAGATCGGAACTCGGTACCAGTTGATTGGGACGTCGGGGGTCAGCTCTGGGGGGTAGCCCAAACCCTCATAGGTGTCTGTGAAGGCCTGTTCGCTGGAACATTGAATTAAGGGACTGTTATGAGTCTCTTCAAGTCTCGATCCAGTGAATTTACGATTGTTTTACTTTAAAGTCAATTAATCAATTAGTCTATTGCTGTCTATTACTTGACAATTAGGCCTCTTCCAGTGTGATCAGACAGAACTTTGGGATAGGGATACATTATAGTCTGGAATAAGTCATAGGCTACTTTTACCATGGGAAATGGGAACGGAGTCAAAATTCCGCGCTGGTGGAGCAAGGAGAAACAATTTTCTGCTACCATCTTATAAATAACTACTTTATCCGTGTGGTGATGGAGAAAGAATACAAGAACAGCACCAAATCTCATCCGAAGGGTGTCTGAGGCGACTAACGAACAAAATACGCTGACGACATCACTGCGAGAGAAGGAAAACTCGAAATGAAACCCTGTACCAACGTGTCTGGCCAGCGTGGAAACAGTAGGCCAAAGCCTTCCAACATTGGGAGAGGCTATGTCCAGCATTGGACTGCGATGGGCAAATTGATTAATAATTGTGTGCCTACAATGAAGATTAGGGAAGTATTTATTACCTCAGTGGGACATCCCCAATGCCGCCATGAGACCCCTTTCGCATGTACTTCTTCACTGACTTGATCCTAAACCGGTCTTCGTTGGTCGCACCTATCAGTATCCTGTAGTCGGCTTCTTTGTCATACAGCTGAAAACAGAAAATATTGGGCTGACATCTTTTTAAAGTAACTTGCAAGTATAAACTTAGCTTAAGGCAAGTGAATGGTGTTATAGGTAAATGGAGTACCAGCAGACCGTGCGAGACTCTGGCGCAGAATCTTCTTTCGGGGTTGTGAGGTCAGACGACAGACACTCGCTTCTAAAGAAGGAGTAAGCGGACTCTGGCTTTCGATGTGAAGCCTCGAAAGCCACCAGGAACAACGCTAAGAAGGTGATGATGAATTCATTAAAACTAGGCGTCGGTAGCTTAGTGGTTAGTTGGCCTTACGATCGACAGGTGCCGGGTTCAACCCCGGTCATTACACTACCGACGTAAACTCACTTCAGCAAATTTAGCTTAGCTGGAGGGGTTAGAATATTAGTAATTTCAGTTACTAAGTAATAATAAAAAATGCATGCTTTTTACACCACTGCCA
Organism: Eilema depressum; assembly: GCA_914767945.1. Taxonomy (NCBI): domain Eukaryota; kingdom Metazoa; phylum Arthropoda; class Insecta; order Lepidoptera; family Erebidae; genus Eilema; species Eilema depressum. The sequence continues at coordinate 21,364,162 of OU612023.1, read as the reverse complement.
CCTAGGACAAGCTCACGGCTCACCTGATGGAAAGTGGTTACCGTAGCCTGTGGGTGAGTGCAACATCAGGGACGTCACACTCGTGCTGACGACCCTGTATACATACTACCAGGTCTGTGATGATAATGCTCATGCTTTCATACAAAATACTCACCCTGTCGAGTAATCCTATCGAGTCAAAGTACACCAAGCCAGGTAGCAGCCTATTGCTCCACGTGATCAATGGGTCCTTATAACCCCAGAAGTAGCTGTGCATGTCTAGCTTCATGATAGCCTTGGAACCCATCTGCGCAGCTACAGGGCCGAACGTGGAACGTAGTAAATAGGGGTAGGTTGAGAAAATGCTGGTCGCACTCTGAAATATACAAAAATATTCAAGTGATAAGTAGAAGTGGTATTTGTATGCATAATTCACTCGTAAATCACTGTTATACATACCGTACAATAGGAAATAGGGACCAGTAGTGAAGGGAGAAAAGTTTGAAAAGAAAAGCCGGTGGAAAAAAAAACTTACGACCAATTTTGTATGGAATTCCGGGCGTTTTAATGAGTGTCATACTCTAGTTCGAACAATGTTTCCTCGATGGTCGTTACCTCGATGTCTCTAGCTCGATTTAATACCAGACTGATTTTCAGTTGCTAATTTCTGATACTAGAGATTTAGATAGAGACTTACATAGATATAGAATTTCAGACACATTCAGTTTTAGATAACGCATAACGTAAATTAGTTATATTACCATATACCAGAACATATTTATATATCATATCAACTTAAACGTCTCTACCACGGCTTCCCTTTGCAGAGCAAGCCGGCAGGAATCGGGTTACAGGGTCTGCTCGCCATAGATAGGTACATGCTACTTATATTACAAATATGACATTTTTATGTTTTTTTTTAATTGGACAGTAATAATGGATTTATTGATTGATTGATGAATGAATGATAAATAATTGAAGTGTGAATGACGGAACAACAAATTATATACTAGAATATACGAAGAAAGACTTTTGAATTCAACTTACCAGCAGGGGTAAGTTAGCGACAGTTAGATTTATGTCTTTGGGATAGCCCATGGACTCTTCGGGCACAAACTCAGGTCTAAACTTAGAGGTCCATTCCATTTCTGTTCCGTCCTCGCTCATTTTTATATTCTCATACCATCGGTACTCTCTGAAAACAATATTTGAACTTGATATCAACAGGTTGGAATAGGCTAGCTGTCCAAGCGTAGCTAGGCTAGGACAGCTATCAAAATTTTTTGGTAGATTTTCTGAACTCCACAAACCATTAGCAATATTGGGCGATATTGAAGCATAGCAACCAGTTGTTGGACTATGAACCGGAGGGACTCCGAGGCACGACCAGACCAATGCAAATTCCCATATTCATGCATAGTTACAAATATTTGCACTGAGCGGGGATCGAACCCACGCCTCCTGCGTGGCGGCCGCGTTCACTACCACTGCGCCACAGAGGACAGAGCCAGAGCCTCGTATGTTGAATAGGAAATAGGACCCTATACCGAAGTACCTAATTATTTAGTGTTATCGTCATCTTCATGTTATCCTGGATGCATCAGGACTCTGAGCTCGGAGTCCAGGGTTCGCTTTCCGGCTTTTACTCCTCCACGTCTCGCATGGTCGGACATCCATTGGGCATCCATCCGACAGTGTTCTGGTTGTATCCGAAACATTCACCCTTTAAATGAAACAGTTTAAGAGAAAACTACTTACTGGTACACAAAAGGGCCAACTTCCTCTAACATCAGCTTGGGGTCCTCCCCAGAAATGAACCTGTCCGCGTTAGAGATGTTGAACGGGTAGATAAACACACGAGCCCCCTTGAATTCAGTGCTCAGGAAGTTGTACAGGAAGGACCCTGGCTTGAGGCGTAAGTTCTGGAAAATGTGAACAGTGATGACAATTATTATAATAATTATGACTCTTAAGGTGCGTACAAATTATATAGCATAACATGTTATAAAACAATGTTATATACCATGTTTCAATAATGTAGACACTGAAGTTAGTACAATGTTGCAAAGTTATAAAACAATGTTAGATAATGTGGACGTGTTATATAACACAAGTTATACAACATGTTACATAATCTGTACGCACCTTTAGACTATAAATAACTATAGACGGAGTAGTGTCATTCTAACGCAGCCTAAAAATAGTTATAAATACTACTTTGTTAAGGTTGTTTTACATCAGACGGGCAAATTAGTGTAAACAGTGACAGAACATTCGTTCGTTATCTATCTATCAATCAATCAATTAGCCTATCTAATTGCAGTCCACTGCTGGACATAGGCCTCCCCCAATGTGCGCCACGTTTGCCGATCTACATCTATTATCTATCTATATCTATTACTATTATATAATTGTAAAGTGGTCGTGTCTGTACATTGGAGATATTTAAAAAAAAACTTGGGATACGTTATGTTAACGATACTGAACACGAAAATATATTTTTTTAAATTATATAATGCTGGTATCACTCCGTACGTATATAATATATCTATCTATATTATTTTATAATTGTAAAGTGGTCGTGTCTGTACATTGGAGATATTTAAAAAAAATACTTGGGTTATGTTATATTAACGATACTGAATTGTCTGTTTGTCTGTTTGTTCGCGATGGACGCAAAAACTACTGAACGGATTTTGATGCGGTTTTTTTGTTAGAAAGGGCTTGCTCAGACTCAAAATCTTACATTTGTTTCATGCCAATCGGTTGAGTAGAACCGAAGATATGAGCAAAGGTCGCGTTAACCGAGATGTACGCGGGCGGAGCCGCGGGCGGAAGGCTAGTTCTTTCATATAAACGCTGAAAATAAGAAAGAATGCTCTTGTTCTAGTTCTAGCTCTATGTTCGTTTGTTTTAAATCCACATTTACTAGTTGACATTATACCTATACCTCCTATATCATTGACAATTTTAAAGAAAAACATTACATTAGCTTACTCAAAGATAACGTGTATTTCACGCCGTTTTTTTTGCATGCATGCTGTACCTATGCTGTATTATGGTCTAAAAGCGGCCACCCACTAACAGTCCGCCTGCAGTTTCTGGTCATATTGGGCGGCCTGCAGTCCTTAATGTCATCAATGTCATCATAATTTTAGTACCTCAGACTAAAGTAATAACATTATTTTATTCTTTTAGTCTGATGTTATTACGTAAAAAATGCCGACGGCCATAGACTGTCCGGCCTTTTACTGTCTTTGCTGAGCGGAATCGTCAAGCGGCCACACACATATTAGCCGTCAGTTCAAAATCGTATACGAAACTGTGAGTGTGTGGGCTATTGCTATGAACTGACAGACCGATATCATCCGCAGGGTTATTAGCTAACTCGCGATAGCAAAACGATTGCAATATTTGCACAGTAATCGCGCAAAAACGGCAAATTGGTATTACGTAACTCAAAACCGAAACGAAAGCAAAACAATCGACCGTGCTGCCTCTATCTTACAATAGGAGAACTAAAAAGTGCATTTTATCGCAAAGTTATCGCGAAATTTCCTTGGCGCGTTACAAATTTGGTATTACGTATCACATTTGACAGCAAGCGGTCAGCGACAAGTTTCTTTCTTTCTTTCTTTCTAAGAAACAGAACTATCGCGAAAATGTAATAAAATAACTGCCAAAACTTTTATTTCTATACTTATTGACGTTTGTGACGGTGATGATTGGTGACAGCTGTTACAGAATAATATTTGATATTTTTTTTGAAGGAGTATATACTCTATGGAACATTGTTTTCTACACACCAGTGTTCTTCTCTATGGAACATAGTTCCTCTTATCGCTACCTTTTCGCGTTTGGCGCTAGTATCGTAGCAAAAATTACATCTTTGGCGATCTGATCGCAAAGCATTACATAATATCAATTTTTTTGACGTATCGCGATCTATCGCGCAGTGATCTCGTTCTTACTGCTCATCGCTCGCTGGTCGCGAAAAGTTAGCTAATAAGCCCGCCGGTTGTCGTTCGATAAACTGTTAGTGTGTGGGGCGCTTAAGTGATAACTATCAGGGAGGTCCGTAGCTACTGCGTTGGAAGGTACAATGACTAAACCGGTATAATTTCTGCTCTCAGTTATTATTATCAAGGTTCAAAAGTCATAACTATTAAGGTAGGTAGGTAAGTACAATTAATGCTTACGTTGCTTACGCGTTTAATTAGTTTCATCACGTTTCATTACTATGTCATGTCAATAAGGTCGAAAATTGTTTGGCTATTTCATCCCTAGCTTCTTTACTAGTCTCTGCTATGGATGGATGTTTGGATGGTGCAAATGGCCGAATCGGACCAATTTTATCGGATATTATGTGAAAACAGCACATGGTGTGAGTTATCGGATGTCGGCTATCGTCGTCCGACACCGAAATCGGATATAGGATAATGTGAAAACGCTCTAACTTTAATGTGTTTACTCAATTGAAACCCCGAATAACGTGAGCATTGTAACATAATACCTTATAATGGTGGAACTATGGTTTTCTTAGTAACATAATATAGGAATTCATATTCACCCCTTTAGAGCCAAACAGGCTGCGGGGATATTTAACCGACTTCAAAAAGGAGGTTCTCAATTCGATAGGTTTTTTTTTTATGTATGTACACCGATTACGCCTAGCTTTATGATGCAATTTCCGTGATTCTTTTTTTATTCGATGCGAAATAGTTGTCATTTGGTCCCATATAAATTTAATATAGTTTGGCCCAGTAGTTTTAATTTTATGATGTTTTTTGTGTTTTCTTAGTTAAAATTTTTACCCAACTTCTTATATATGTTGTCCCATATTTCCGTCGTTTATGAAGTGGTTTCGAAAAATCTTTTTGCATTGGGTTGGGTATTAGTCACAGATAGTTCCATATTAATTTCATGGGTGCTGGACCTTGAACTCCGGAGATACACCAGAGAACTCCTCGAAATCAAATAGGTGATAAGAAATTAGCTAGTTTTGTGACGATCCTGTGACACGGTGTCTATGTCACCTCATTACGATGGTCAAGGGCGTGCTAAAATTACCTAGTCTACGTTGGGCTAAATGTCATCATTCATCATCATCATCTTCATGGAGACGTATTTTCCTGATTACACCAGAAGCTCATATGAGTTTATGAGGAGAGCTCATTTGATGTATAGCATGAATGTCTCGTTTAAGTTATTGACAAGTTTAAGTCAATACTATGGTAAGTAGGTACTATCATTGGAGATATATTGGACTGAATTAGACCACTAAATTTCTGCACCTTTCGAAGGCCTACCCATAGCTACTAAAAAAACAACGAAATGTTATAGACTACCCGTAGCAATCCTACTGTAGCTTACAGAATTGCCTATTATACAATATGGATACGACAATATAGGCAATAATTGAAACCATAATTATACTTGGTACCCCCTAAGCTTCAAGCAGGAAAAGTTTGAACAAAATTGGTTCAGTATTAAGGGCAGAAACTAGAGTTTTAATTTTATAGAATTTGAACAACTTTGAGCACTCTGTAGAATCGCATGTTGCCGCTTAGCTGTTCAAGTAAGTTACCTAGGTACTATGCCTATTGTTGTGTGTGTGTGTGAAGTTGTTGTGTGTGTGTGTGAAGGTGTGTGCGTATTTATTAATGACTTATGACACAGTCAATGACTTTAAAGCAATGGATGAAACTATTTAATGACTTATACAAGTGGTTGCATTTTCTACATTTATTTTAATAATTATTTTGTTAGAAAATTTCGGATTTTATAAATCAGGGAATTTAAGTTTAAATTTAATTTGGTTCTATTCCTACGGACCAGGATGCTTCGCGGTTTCAGTATTTGCACATTATGTCGTATCCATATCGTATACACTAAAAAGTAAAAAATAAAAAAAAACTACGTTTAAAAAAACCGACTTCAAAAAAAACCTATTCCAATAAAAATAAAATGCACTAAAAAGTTGAAAATAATTGTGTACTCTTCAAAAAATTTATTACAAATTATTGTCAGTTTTGGAGTCGGTGTCAGCCAAGGTAGGTTTGTAACTTCTCACGTGCGTGTGTGCGTTTTAGTCGGTTCGAGTCCGACATAACCTCCTCCGCACTGTGGCAGAACACATAATACAGTTATTACATACAAAGTATGTTGTCGTTGGCATAGAAGTTTATTTGTAGGCTGACACCGACTCCAAAACTGACAATAATTTGTAATAAAATTTTTGAAGAATACACAATTATTTTCAACTTTTTAGTGCATTTTATTTTTATTGGAATAGGTTTTTTGAAGTCGGTTTTTTTCTTCCTTCGCTCCAAAAGATTGTAGACATTCATGTGCCTAGAAATAAGTTCTATGTAACTATTTGAAATATATTTAAAGATCATACTCACGAAGTTGGTTATTTTGTGGATAGGATCTACAATTAAAATCACAACTGGAGCTATCAAGCAAGCGATAGCCAGTAATATGGCCATGAAGATTCTACCTGCAACAAAAATAATTTATGAAACGAACGTTTTTTTTTTAGTTTTATGGTTAATTTTGTACATATTCATGAAGAAAATTATAATAAGTCAGATTTCCTTATGTCCCTACCCATTATAATTTAAAATACATAAAAAAATGAATTTTAAGAGTTTATGAACAGATGAAGTTCTCAATTCATAACTAATGTATAATTTCGAAGGTGACCGCATTAAGATAACTGCAGTCGCACGCAGCACATGCACGTAGTTCATTGCGGCTTCTCATTGGTCCCCTTTATCCGTATTGGAGTGTAACAAGTAATGGGTACGCTGTATCTGCTGCATGCGTCTGCAGTTGTAAATAAAACTGTTTTAAAGGATCTCTATCGCAAATCGTACGATTGTGACTCCCCTGGTGTTGCACACGTCCATAGGTCACGGTAACCACTTTCCATCAGGTGGGCCGTCTGCTTGTCTGCCACTTAAGTTGTATAAAAAAAATAATCGTGGGTAGAATACGGAATTCTGTATGCTGGTTATCGCAACCAAACATAGTTTTATATCCTATCTCAACTCTAGTCTATCTCTGTACAAAATGGCATCAAAATTGGTTCAGTAGTTTAGGTGTGAAAGTTCAACAGACGGAAAGAGAGACTGACGGAGTCCGTACAAATAGTTTTGTTTCAATATGTGATTTGTAGCTAATAACACAAATATTTGACATGTTTGACGCATCAGCTCAAAGTGTGATATATGTTATTCGCTCACATTATGACAAATTAAACAAATATAACCTAGCCGCATCATCTTCACTACATATTATAAAACAAAGTCGCTGTCGCTGTCTGTCCGTCCCTATGTATGCTTAAATCTTCAAAACTACGCAACGGATTTTGAAGCGGTTTTTTTTAATAGATAGAGTGATATAGTGAAAATATTGTAGAGAAACACTGATAAATTTAGAGATATGCAGTAGGAACGGGATAAGAATACCACGCGGGCGGAAAATATGGCGGTACGAAGTTCGCCGGTCAGCTAGTAACAAATAAATAATACATAACAATGTGTGATTTCACCTTGAACATTGTGAGTTTCGTTTAAATAGTTACTGAACCTATTAGTTGATAGAATTTTTTTACAACATATCTATACTAATAGGATAAAGCCGAAGTGTTTGTTTGTTTGTTTCATATAACGTGCTAATCTCAGGAACTACTAGTTCAAATTGAAAAAAATCTTTTTGTGTTGAACAGTCGATTAATCAAGGAAGGTTATAGACTAAATATCATCATGCTACTACTCAGGGAGTAGAGCAGTAATCATAAATGTCAACAAATCCAGCAGGTACCCATACATTACTAGGAAATTAATAAATTGTAGGTCTATATGGGTTAAAGGCGTGATACGGAGGGTTTTTTTTATTAAGACTTCATGCACACATGTACACAGGTGGACTTAATGCCACAGGCATTCTCTACCAGTCAACCTTATAGGTGGTGCAGAGAATAAAAAAGCAGGTGCATTATGAAAGATAACAAATTAAACCATATCATACAAAATATTTTTTTGTAGTTTTGTGTTGTGTTGTGTTGTTTTGTGTTGTAGTAGGGTTTGTAGCATGCCATTTCGTAGCAGTATAAGGGGGTAGGACACAGTAAAGAGGTAGGACACAACAGTATTTCAGTCCCAATCGAGCAGTTCGACTGGGGAAGTACCTCCGCCTTACAGAATACCGTGGCTAAATAAACTCGTGTTGTGTTCCCGCCGGTGAGTAGGGTAGCCAGAGCTCACTGGACAGGTTTTGTGCTGTCTTTAGGAAGACCAAAGGCTTTTCCTACTTAGCGCAGAACGCTGACGGCACAAAATCTCTCTGTTCTTACAGGATCGGCAATACGAGTGTGACGCCCCTGGTGTTGCACTCGTCCATAGGCCACGGTAACCACTTACCATCATGTGGGCCGTGTGCCGAGACTGGCTAGTATGTAAATCAAAGGCATTAGTTTTACATCAATTTCGTAATACGAATGACGTCAAAGTCCAATTTATTTTTTGTTTAATTAAACAGAAGCTATGTACGACGTAAACATATACTACTTACCTACCTAAATACACAATGTTGTAGGTATAATCTTGTTTTTCTGAAGACATTTCTTATTGTAACAAGCGGCTATTATAAAAAGATTAACTTCAAGCGTAAGTACATTGTGTTCGGTTTTTCTAAGTTGTAATTATCTTAAATGAAAACTAATGTGAAAATGAATTTTTAGTCACGTGATACATGTTTCACGATTTTAGCAATATTAGCATGTTTGATTTTAGTTTCGTATTTCATAATTCTCTGGGCCTTTGTCCCAACTCTGTTAGGGTCAACTTTCCAATTAAGATGCGGCTGAACTTCGGTATTTTCTGTGAAGTGATTGCCATCTGACCTCCACAACCAATTGGTGATATCGAAATTCTGTACCTAGTTAGCCGGACTTTTTTTAGGCTCTAACGACTGCCATAGATATTAGAATGGCAACTAGGATCCACGGCATAACGTGCTCTCCGAGGCACCAAAATATCCAGACCAATGCAAATAGCCTCGCAATAATATCTCTTGTCAAGAAGTATCTTTCTTGACAATTTGTTCACAGGCGTAGCTAGATGACCAAGGGCCCCGGTGCAAAAAGAAATATGGGCCCCCATGTTTTCATTTAATTTTTTTGATTGCGAAAACTCCCTTGGGTGCCGCACATCATCGCCTTAACGAAGTAAAAGACGAGGTGTGCATGTATAGAACCCAATCGCCCTTGGTCGCCAATGTGCTGTTGGGGATCAAATAATAATCAAATCCTATTTTGAGCCGAAAAGGCCTTTGGGCTTGGGGTCCCCTTGAGTTTGGGGCCTCCTGCACTTGGGGGCCCCGGTGCACGGCATCGCCTTGCCTACCCATAGCTACGCCAGTGATTATTAATTTATTTATTTAAATGCTACTTTGATGTGCGGGCCCCATATAAACTTCGTTCTGTCGCCGCGGGTCCGACGCACGACGTAACGCTACGAACTTGTCTACGCTTCCACTGAGGAATAACGGCACTCTCTACAAAGGTGCGGGTTCTGCCTATAACAAAACCACGGAACCCTAAACAGTTTCCGAAAACCAACCTCAGTCTCACAAAGCAAAAATTTACCTAAAATGTAAGCTACGATTCAACGGAATTATATGGGTGTGTTGCAAGGAAAGGTAATAATGTTAGGAACCTCTGAAATCACTACTTCAGAAGCGCGTTGTTCTGACACAATAGGCTATTTGACTAATGTTCAAAAACCACTTTAAATGATTGCTTATTAGTATGAACATATCACATTAATATTTCTGTAAAAAAACAATGCATTTTGTTAAAAAATCAATGATAAAGTTTAAATTTTCAAAAGTGCGCGAAACATGCTATATTTAATCAAAATGGCGATGCGTGTAAGTATTGACGTCACTGTAAGTTGCTGTTATCATCAGCTCGCCCAAAATTTGTATCCATTTCGAACTTAATTACAAAATATTTCATTTCATTTCATTTATTCATAATTTGCGAAATATGGGTATAAAACATTGGTGTTTATGATTTATGATACGGCATGCAAATGTCATATTCGTTAACAATACAATAATGTCAGAAATAATATTTAAAGTAGGTAGTGTGTCATAGTAACAGAATCACATATTATAAATTTCAATAATACAGTAATAATAATAAATAAGGGCATGTCAAATAATAAATTGAATAACAATTTTTCATTAAAATTAGGTGTAAGTGTTATTTAACATATTATTATTTAAAATAAATTTCAGAAATTATTATGATGATTAATTATAATTTGTCAGATAAAAATTCATTTATGGAGTAATACCCTTTTTGAGTAAGAAATTGTTTAACCTTGCTTTTGAAGGTCTCGATATTATTAATTTCGAGTATAGATTTAGGCAGATGATTAAATATTCGTGGGGCCATGCAAAATACACTACTATTAAAATAATGCTGTTCTATTTGTTGGGATACATATCTTTAAGTGATGCCTTTTACTATTCAGCTTACAATAGTATCAATGTTATTTTTTACAAATAGCACAATGTAAAGTATATATATAAGCAAGGCAGTGTCAAAATCTTTTGTTCGATGAAGAATGGTTTACAACTGTCTGTCTTTTTAAGATTACATATTGCCCTGACGCATCTCTTTTGTGCCTTAAATACCGCCTCTTTCTCTGTAGAGTTGCCCAAAAATATAATACCGTATTTCAAAAGGGGTGCAACATGTGCTGTTTTTTTAAGCATTATATAGTGCGTACAAATATTTATTAATTTGTGAGCACAATTTTTCCAGATAAGATTTCCAGTTTAGCTGACAGTCAATATTAATACCTAAAAATCTTGTAGCATCTACTTGTTCAATACTACGTCCCGAGTAGCGCACGTCAATATCAGTCGATTTATTATTTTTTTGTCTAAATGTCATGAAATTGGTTTTGTCAAGATTTAATTTTAAATTATTAACCGTGAGCCAATTAATCACATTGCACAAAGTATTGTTGATTTCATTCTCTATATGAGATTTATCTTTACCTGTGAAGATGATTGTGCTATCGTCCGCAAATAAAATTGTTCTGTAATGTGTTACTTGAGGTAGATCATTTATGTAAATGTTAAATAAAAGCGGGCCTAGTACGCTTCCCTGTGGTACCCCACAAATAACTTCTCTATAATCAGAAGAGTAATTGATAAAGATAAAGATACATTTATTTGCTGAAAACATGTGTACAGATGATGTTACAAAGTAGGTATATTACACTGCATTACGAGTTTCAACATGTCCTGTCAATGTAGACGTGCAAAATGAGTATTCGTGAACTTGCACGAGACATAATTATATTATATAATGTTCCTTTTTAGTTACATAATTTTTACTTAATAGGTTATTTAACAATCATAGGTTACTCAATTCTCTAAAAGATTAAATTTACCAGTTATCAGTCAATAGAGAATAATTAAGTATAATTAATAAAATGTAATGTTAGTAAGCAGATATTATATTTAGTCAAAGAGATATTATTACAAATCAGAAACAGATTGATGTCAAAAGTGTACCTATATTTTAGTCTATAATGTCAAATAAATACTACGTAATTTTATGTCAGAATCCCATATAAACTGATGTCAAAATCTTTATAATTATTTATGTCAAAGTGCTGTATGTCAATAGTGTTAATAAAAAACTAAAATTAATCAACATATGTCCTGATCATTAATAAAATCTCTTATTGTGTAGTAGCACTTTCGAATTAGGAGCGTTTTTATTTTATGCTTGAACATATCCGTATTCATGTCTTTGTAGCTATTTGGGATTTTGTTGAATATTTTTGGTGCCATACACAATATACTGTTCCCCATGAGTGCTGGGGCCTTACTCCGAAAATCGAAAACTATCGTATTCGTTGACGTTTCGGCCATTTAGCTACCCCGAAAGTGTTTCGTGTCGTATTTCGTATCCGTCTTCGATCGTTTGACATTGAGGTGGTCAATCGTTGTCGGTGCACCTACTCCCAAAATACATTTGACGTTTTCGTTGTCGTTGTTTGACAAGTAATTTTGCGGATTATTACTTGAAATTCAACGAAAGCTATATACCTTTCGTAAGACTTTCGTAGTTGAATTTTTATCTAAGAAAATGGCGAGATTTTTATTGTTGGACGATATGATGAGGGAATAAGCGGCTGTGCGAAGCCAAAATCGTCACCGGCTTCGTGAAAAAAAACTTTTTGAGGCAAATTCCGGACATGGAATTTGTCTATAATTATAGATTGACGAGGGTACTTTTTGAGGAGCTATGCGAGGAAATCATTCCTCTACTTCCTCTAAAAACAACATTTTGGCAAAGGGGCATTGCAACAACCATTATCCATTACGGAAGTATTTGATGACCCCAGTAGATGGCGCTAAACACATACGGGCACCATGACGGGCACTCATCTCTATTAACTTAATAGAGATAGTGCATACGGGTATCAAAGTTTCAAATTTGAAATTGTCAAACTGTCAAAGTACGTATTAAAAACATAGAACGATATTATGGCACGAGGGTTTTTAAGATCGTTCACATTAAATATACGTAAATTCTTGAAAAATTACATTTTAGTGATCTAACAGTACCTTTGTAATAAAAATCTCATATATTTTTTAATTTGACGCTCTTTTCATGAGAATACAACTATATTTGTTGATTTTTCATTTGTTAACGGTTTTTAGATGTTTATAATACATTGGTCCACACTATTTATCTAGACTCGATCGTTAGTCTATGATTCCGAAGACGGCGGCATCCGTCAGTCGTCACCGAAAGGTTTTCAGAGTAACTTTAATGGTTCGTGTTCGGCGACCGTTCGTTTCGATCCGAAACGTTCATGTTCGTTTTTGGGAGTAAGGCCCCTGTTCTGGCACCACGCATGCACAATCTATACTCATCACGACGACTGCGGATAGCGTTGTCGGATAGTCGGGGAAATAGTTGTGGATTACATTTGGCAAATAACACTGTTTCTTAAATATACAGTGATGGTAAGGTTAGGATGTTGTATTTAATAAAATATGGTCTGCAACTATCTGTCACCCTCAGTCCAAACATAGCTCTAATGCATCGCTTCTGCTGCTTGAAAATTTGTTCTTTAAGGGTTGAATTACCCCAAAAAATAATGCCATACCTAAGTAACGATGCAACTGAACCGTGGTAAGCTGTTAGCAACGCCGATGTACTTACAGTAGGAGACAGTTTATAGAGTGCATACGAACGACTACTAATCTTTTTACATAATTGTTCTATATGAGCCTTCCAGTTAAGTTTATTATCGATAGTTATGCCCAGGAACTTAGCAGTATCGACTTGGCCATATGACCATAGGACTATGACCAATCTTTTCGTTGATGGGCAGATTCTGGTTATCACTGTTGACTGTTTCCTATTGCTGAAGTAAGATTTTATAAGATCTAATCCATTTCCCCTGATTCCATAGGCATATAATTTATTTTTCAACACACTTGCTTATAAACAGGCTTTTATTTCACCGCAATTAAGCACGGAATGACACCTATTATAAAACTGTGACTTTTTCATTGCTATTATTCACAAAAGTGAGTTATAGACTTTTTTTTTTTAATTTCATTGATTAAGTTGCTTTGTTCTTAAAAAAGTTTTCATACAAAAAAGATCGTGTCCAATATTACAAACGAATATTTCATGCAACTTCGTATTCTAAAAGATAATTTCAACTTGTAGTACAAACGTGTTTAATAAACAAAACTTTCACTAAAATGTATTTTTTTTTCTCTGTGAGTATTTACAGATAAAAAAATCATAATTCAAATAAGTAAGTAGATGACAAGGCAGCATGGTGATAACACCTTAGCCTGTTCCGAATGGAAAAAATAAAAAAAATGTTAGATGCGCGCGCATATTTATGACAAGTATGACAACAAATAGATTTTTACTATTGTGTTTTGATTGTGTTATGTAGTATTTTTAGTATTATTTTATTCGCAAGTGTGTTGAAAATAATCGTATGCCACTCGCGTGTATGGTGATTACCGTCCTCGGCTCTCTTAAGACCCTCGCCTTACGGCTCGGGTCTCAATGTCGCCTCAGCGGTAATCACCAACTTTACACGCTTGTACCATAATGTACTAAAGTAGTATTTTGTGGTTACATAATCAAATGCTTTACTTAGGTCCATGAATAAAGCGCAAACTATGTCTTTATTAATCTAAACTTGTCATTACAGTTTTTAGAAATGTGTGTATGGCCATATTAATAGATTTATTCTTTCTGAAGCCAAATTGATTCTCTGTGAATATATGGTTTTTTTCAAAAAAATTGTAAACACCATTGTAAATGACTCTTTCAAATATTTTTGAAAACACCGGTAACAGTGCTATTGGTCTATAACAACTCATGTCATGTTTGTCATTCTTCTTATAGCCGGTTCCCACGGTCTGCGATATCGCGGACGGACGCGGACCAGCTCGCACGGCACACCGTGGGAAGGGTCTCGTCCGTGGTAGCAGAGGACGTCCGTGGCGGTGCGCCGGTATCCGTCGCGAGGCGGTAACTTCAAAGGTGCGGTGCGGCGCGATCATTTTCCGAATCATAATCCCACCGCGCACCGGTAGGATCACAGGACAAGGAGTATTTTATGTCATTCGGTAATTTTCTACCGTGATTCCACTGCTATGGGTGACAAAACAAAAAATAAATAAAATTAGATATAGGTATGTCACTTACGTTAAACGACATTTTGTTGTATGCTGATACCCACCAGCGACGTGGTTTCTTTTTACTTTTACTAGATCGCATAATTTGGTAATTGTTAATTAATACCACAGCCGCGGCTGCAGCGACGACACGTTTCTCCTTCACTTTGCATTTTGAAATGAAGTTATCAAAAGATCTACACAGACCAACACGCACCGTTGGAAGAGCCCTGTCTGCGTGCGTTGCCGTCGCTGCAGCCGCGGCTGTGGTATTAATTAACAATTATTACCAAATCATGCGATCTAGTAAAAGTAAAAAGAAACCACGTCGCTGGTGGATATCAGCATACAACAAAAGTCGTTTAGCGTAAGTGTACATAGACATAAATATGTAATTTTTATTTATTTTCGGTTTTGTCACCCATAGCAGTGGGATCACGGTAGAAAATTAACGAATGACATAAAATATTCTGACTTGTCGTCGTCTGTGCTACCACGGACGCGTTCGGACCGCGGCGGACGCGCTCCGATCGCGCCGCACCGCATCTTTGAAGTTACCGCCTCGCGACGGATACCGGCGCACGGCCACGGACGTCCTCTGCTACCACGGACGAGACCCTTCCCACGGTGTGACGTGCGAGCAGCCGCGTCCGTCCGCGATATCGCAGACCGTGGGAAGCGGCTTTTAAAGAGAGGTTTCTCAGTATGATGTCCATAAAACTCGCGATAATCAAGGAAAAAGCAAATAATAACACCGAAACAAACAATAATAGCTCATACAACTGGAGATATTTTGTAGGAATGACGTCACCCAGGGCTCTTACCAATCACGAGCGTTTTTGTCATAGACAATAAATCAACAAAATATAACATTTTTATACCTAATTGAAATTCTCATAAAATACACATATTTGAGAGTAAATTGTAGTCTCGTAGGTCTTTTAACGTTATTTTCTAATAGGATGACCATAATTTGTAGTATATTTTTAATGTTGTCAAATATTTCAGCATCACATCGACTTACACCACATTTCTCACTAATTACACTGGCTTAAAACGGCAAGAATTTACTGAAAAGGTTACCAATTATCGTGTGTATTTAGTATTGTGTCCGAGACTAACTGATTCTGCCAGCCACCTTGCATTCCTTTTGTGCAGACCAAGCCCTTCGTGTTTTTTTTGTAATAAAGTTAATGGTCATTTTAAGTAATTAAGTAAAAAAAAGTAAACGTCTACCTGATTTAGCTTCCCAAAATATCACAGTTTCTTGTTGTGTATTTTTTTCTTTCAAAGTGAGCTCTTAATGGTAAAATAAATCGTTATACATATTGTTAATATAAGATTATTAACTATTGCCTGCGGCTGCGCCCACGTG
Organism: Eilema depressum; assembly: GCA_914767945.1. Lineage (NCBI taxonomy): Eukaryota > Metazoa > Arthropoda > Insecta > Lepidoptera > Erebidae > Eilema > Eilema depressum. Next base: position 21,348,051 of record OU612023.1, on the reverse strand, counting down.
AATGTCGATTATCGCGATCAAACATAGCCTATATAAGTCTATGTATCAAATTTCATGAAAATCGGTTCAGTGGTTTGGGCGTGAAAGCGTAAGAGACAGACAGAAAGACAGACAGACAGAGTTACTTTCGCATTTATAATATTAGTATGGATATCGATGTGCCATTTGAACTTGTCTAGAGGGGCAATAGTTATTTAGGATCAAATATAAAGATTAAATTAATAGACTTACTTCGTTTGGTGATTTTCCTGCTCATAGGCATCGAGGTCTTCCTGGTTATCAGCACCATCTTTGCTGCTTTGGACCCTGGTTGTCGTGACTGTACCATTCTATAATGTAGGTTCTGAACTGCAATGTCCAGCCATATCAGCCTGCAACAGAACATGACAAATTATTGCCATCTGCGTGCCGTTGTCTAAATTCCTGATAAAGATCACCTCCTGAGTTAATTCTATCCTTACCCTGGAAGAATAAAAATGTAATTTCTGGCTTATATTCTTTGTTAATTCTATCAGGAATCCTTATATCGAGAATGACGATGGATGATTTTTTTTTATACCACCTAAGTGGCAGACAAGCACGCACCTGATGGAAAGTGGTTATCGTGGCCTATGGACGTAAGCAACACCAGGGGCATCAAACTCGCGCTGCTGACCCCGTAAGAACCTTCTAATACCCTTCTAATATAGGTAGCGGTAGCTGTTAATTTTAAGGAGGTCTATCTCACCTTTTTCTGGTGATTCTGTTTTTCGAAGTAAAAAGTTCTAGAGTTGAGCACTTTTTGGGTGAGCAAAAATCTTGAAATTCGCGTCATCATCCGTCACGCTCACGTCAGTTCAGTTATACTTATACAAATTGCTTCCACTTATATCGACGGTATAATGCCCAAACGAGTAACATTGTTACTCGTTGGGAAAAAAATTCCCAACGAGTCACAGGTGTTACTGGATGCAACATTTTTCGCCCCAACATGTCACAGGTGTTATTGAATGCAACATTTTCTGTGACAGTCCCCTTTTTTTGCACCGCATTTTTTGACGAATTACTGGATTGAAGTTATGCTCTGATGCGAGTACTAAAGCGCGTTTTGGTAACGTGCGTTCATAGATGCGTGCGTTGAAGTCATCCACATACCCAGCAATAACAAGAAGATGCACCTCACGAGGGTCGTGGCATATTCATTTACATAATAAACCAACATAACATAGAACATAAATAGGTATCATGTTATTGGAACCAGCTTACAATAATGATGTTGAGACTCGACTGCACATTATATTTGTGATCATAACAATGTATTTAATTTGATTATCCACGGGTTCTCCATCGCACGTCAATATTACTTTAGTCAACTGCCCCCCTAGACAAGTGGCAATTTGTTGCTGGGCGTATGATGGAATAGAATGACAAATGTATAGGATTTGACGTTTTTGACATTCGTTGACGTCTGTCATGTACGTCAAATCCCATACATACATACATACAGTCACGCCTCTTTCCCAGCGGGGTAGGCAGAGACCACAGTTTTCCACTTGCTACGATTCTGGCATACATCTTTCGCTTCTTCTGCTTTCATTATTGTTTCCATACATTTGGCATTCTATTCCATCATACGCCTAGCAACGAATTGCCACTTGTCTAGAGGGTCTGAGCCGAGACGTGTAAGGCGTCATTTAGACGGGGAGCGTTCCTCATACGTTTCGGTCAGTAAAATCGTCCGCGACTATCACTAGCAATAATCGCGAGAAATGGTATAAATTCTCGCCTACAATTATATCGTACGAGATTCGCAAGTGACATATCGCTAATGTGAAAATACGATTATTGCTTGAAAATTTATGTTTAGACGGACACTACCACTATTCAATTGCGAGGCTATTCTCGCCAGGCGTAGACGAGCGAGCGGCTATTATTTCTGCGAATGTATAGGCGAAGGAACTTTCTTCTGTTCTTTCAGTATTCGTATATAATAAGGCGAGAAATTCTCCTCGTTTAAATGAGCCTTAAAGAATGAAGACTTCTTCTTCCTCCTAGCGTTAATTTGCAGTCGCATCCGAAGCTTTTTCAGCTCGGAGTCTGGGGTCCGCATTACCAGTCTTAACTACAGATTTGGCTGGAACTCGATATTTTCTGTGAAGCGATTGCCATCTGACCTCCACGACCCAATTGTAACATTAGGAGATGTCGAAAGCTTTGCAGCTAGACCGTTGTTTTTGGACTTTTTAGGGCTCCAACTACCCGTACGTAACGACTGCCATAGATGTTCTGATGGTAACCGGGGCCGACGGCCTAACGTGCTCTCTGAGGCACGACCAGACCAATGCAAATACCCATATTTCATGAACACAAATATTTGCACTGAGCTGGGATCAACCCGCGCCTCCTGCGTAGCGGCCGCGTTCACTACCGCTACGCCACGGAGGCTGTCAGCCTTAAAGAATGAAGACGTCCCACTATATTTGCTGAGAAGATTTTAGCCTGACGGCCTCGCTTGATGGCATTAGGCTTTTTGAACAAAATCAGTAATTACCTGGTTAAGACAATCGTAAAGATTTCTCACACGTTAAAAAAAGAACATAATCTTTATTTTTTTCGAATAAAAACGTGTGCGCACCGAAACATAAATAGTACCGCTTTTAGTCCGGTAAAGGAGATGATTTATTTTCGGCCCATCAATACAACGACTTTTTAGTTTTTGTTTCTTATGTAAAACATCAAAGCGAGAGTGAGAGAAGAGAGAGACAACAGAGAATAGGGCATGAACAGTCATTGTACAATATGCACAAAATACGAATCCATTTATTATCATAATTGGACGAAGAATGTTCCAAAGTCTAACCGATTCACGATAACTTATTAAAGAGTGTTTTTATCATTTATTGTATTTGTGAAAATTCTTAATATTTCACATGACAAGATGTTAAAATGTTGCCAGACATCTTCTTTACCATAGACTCAAATCGATTAATAATGCGATTGTATTCGATGAAACTTCAGGCACATATAGGTTTTTTCTTCAAATCTTCAATCTTACAATTCTCATTCCATATGACATTATCGAAAGTTTTTGCTAATAAAAGTATTTTGCTATAAACGAATCTTCATAGAATGCGTTGTAGATAGTTTTATTTCAATGTGTAATTGAAATAAAACTATCTGCAACGCATTCTATGAAGATTCGTTTTCAGTTATTTCATTACATACTGTCATCATCATATTACTGATTTATCTCCGGAGAATTAGGCAGAGTGAATTAACACCCACATTTTACCAATCATTGTATTAGGTCCCACGTTTTTATTTCAATGATGTTATAACACAATAGTCCATATTATTTACACTATGCCTGTCTAGAAGTAAACACTAAACTACAATACTCTCAGGTTATAGCTTTACGAATACAAAAATACAACGTTAGGTTGGGCATTGCACTCTTTACCTACTTGGTTGTCGTCATCATTATCGTGGCCTAACCTTCGAGTCCGGGGTGCACCTCTTCCAGTCATCTGACCTCCACAGCCCGATAATGAAGATTATTTTAATTTAAAACTGATGTTTTAGTTTTATTTTAAAGTATCAATTGAGGAATCGATTCCATGTGGTAAAAATTGTTAGCGCATACGATTTCATTATTTCGAATGGCAATACAATCCCAAAAGTGCCAAAAATTGTTTGACAGTTATTTTGTGATTATTTTGAGTGATTGATTAGTGAATTTTCTTGCTGTTCAATGATCATTGTAAAAAAAATAATATTATATAGTACAGACGTTACACAGGCAGCTGCTATGTAAATCAATGGCTAGTATTGAATAATATGGAATAATATGGAATAATATGGAATATATAATACTGCTATTACAGTGTCTATAAGTGATGTAGTCAAACAATTCTAATAAATACACCAGTCGTACCGCCAACCATCTTTTTCAGATGAATTACTGCAAATCAATAAACAACCAATGCACTAGGAGAATGTATGTTATTTACATTAATTGAGTTTTCTTTTTGCTCATTTACTATAATTACTATGATTTGTATGCTTTTTGGACGACATACCTACCAGCAATAAAAACGTTTTATATACCTATGAATAAATAAATATTAATATAATATGGTTTTGTTTGTTTTTATTTCATTGGCTACCTACTTTCATTTCATGGTGTAAGCTCAGAATACAGAACAAACCAGAAACCGCAAGCGCGCTCAAAAGTGAAGACACACAAATCAAGACAAATTGGCTTGATTTGAATATTGTCACTCGCATTCACTCGTATGCACGTAGCGCGTCAGACGTATTACATCAGTGTCAATTTTAATTTTAAAATGTCGGTTTTAGTTGTTCCTTCATGTAAAAATACATCTAGGATTACAAAAAAACAGGATGGGATCACATTTCATCTGTAAGTAGCGTATACAAATGCATAGTTATTTAATTATTGAATTTAATTGTGATTGATTTAGACGAAGACGCTGCCATCTTGTGTGTTGCCATGTCAATTGAAAATTTTACCCACCTATTTTTATGAAATTTAAACTGATATATACTTAGATAGGTCTCTTTATTGTACAATACGGTTCAAATCAAACTAAATGGCTCGGTAGTACGTACGAGTGCCATGCGCAGGTAGGTACAAAAATATTCTGTTCACTTTACTCGTCCAAGCATTATTCCTTGTTGCATTGCAAACAAGTCGGTAAATGATATTATTATAAAAATCTTTTCATTACCTACTTTCACTGTATGTAGGATGTAGGTATGGTACCTACTTAATTTGTTCGAAAAGAAATCTTGCAACTCGATTTTGAAGCAGATATCCTCAACCGATTTTGATGAAATTTTGTATACATGTTAGTTTAGGGGATAATGCATTAATATGGTACCATGGAGCTGGTCTGATGATGGCCTTAAGAAATACTAAACTAAACAAGAAAAACCTATCGAGTTTGAGCTCATTTGTTTTGTCTTAGCTAATTCTCTGGTATTCTTAGTATACAGGATCTGTAGATGGTGTCTGAAGATGACCATAGGAGTTTGTCTTCAGTAATTGAAGAAATACCATTTATTGTACCAACAGCGACAATTTACTGGCTGTCCGGCTTGTAGGGCTGTATACCCTACATAGCCCCTTCTCTGCTTGTGGAAGGACAATAACAAACTTAACATAATAAATAGCAAACAACAATTTCAACAATCATTGCGTGTAGGTACATACTGCATATGCTGCGAGTCTCGCAGGCGCGTGCATCGTTACGCACAAACTTCGGAATCGTCATTCATTTTGAATCGATAATATATTATGTAGGTACACCATAGACATCATTAAACACGCTATTATGTGGGTACCTATATACAATTGGAGGTTTTATCGCACAGTAGCAATATTATGTATAATATAGGTAGGTACTTTTTTTTTCTATAAAATTTCTAATTTTAGTTTCCCTACCGATGCATGAAGAGAAAAGTTGAAATGGATGAAATAGGAGATATTATAAGTATGTACCTATATTGTCAACATGTACCAGAGTAGTAGTTAAGTATTATTTACGCCGCATTAGAGTGACACTGCGTCTATAGACTTTGTATATCATTATACCTTTAAAAAAATACTTACCTTATTACCGTGTTTCATTAATATAGGTATTTAAACTTTCATGGTCGTTCACATTATTATTAGAACTATCGGGATATTTACTTGGTGCTTGCAACAGCGCCGAAATACATGGTAAATATCCCGATAGTTCTAATAATAACGTGTTTCATTAAATTTATATATTATATTTAATAGCTTTAACTTACACTGATCACCTCTCTGTATAATACAGATATTAAATATCTAGTGTTATATCTCTTATCTAGTGTTTTATGACTACCCTAAAGTTGGGAACCGCACCTTAGCCTAGCAACATTACGCGAGCGGGAAGTTTCACTATAGAGCGAGACAGAGTATCGTTTTTGGACACAGTGCGGGATATGCAGCTATTAGCGAATGCGGCTTCTGGTTTGTTCTGTATTCTGAGGGTGTAAGTATGAATCATCATCTTAGGAATTTTGCCTAGTTGTAACCGAGGCTTTTACCGGCCGCTTGCTCCTTCTCTTTTATTCGGTTTGGAAATATGCCTTTTATGGCAGCGGCTGCCGTCTGACCGCCCAACTAGTAAAGATAATCCTGCTTTTCTACATCCGAAAAACATATAGACTGTGAAAAACGGCACATGCCCGTACTTTGAAACCACATATTGATGTATTCACGGCCATGCGGGTTTTGTCGGTTCGAGTCCGACATAACCACATTAACCACCCTCACTGGCTCCGGCGGATTTGAGTGGATTTCCACTTGTTAAAAAGAAGGTTATTGCCCTATCCATCTTCTATTTATTCAATACATTGCATAAGACATGATTTTGATTTTAATGACGTCTATTATTATGTCATACTAAATAATAAAATTATAATTTTCTGAGATTGGCGCCATGACAGTTTCACATTGATTTTAGTAGGTATCAGTTTTGATTTGGTTTATATCAATGCTCCGGTTAGACTAGCTAAGAAGCAATGTACCATTGTAATCCCGATAAAATTACAAATAAATCAATACTCGTTTCATTATTGTTCTCCAAAATTTGTAGGTGGCCGAAAGCTCAAATATAAAAAATCGTCTCCTTTAGACATATGAGAGTACAATAATTCGCGCCTAGCGCAAAGTTGGCAGGATATAATATCTAAACACCATTATGAATGAAACTTAATAAAAAGTCGCAAAATTTTTATTCAGAGTCAAAGAGGATTTTCGTGATTTTCAATGAACGAAGTTTTATCATAAAAATACCTTAGAAAAAGTTAAAGACCATGCAATTATCTTTATAACTCGGTTAAGTGCGGGTCGGGTTCTTCAAGAAGGGAGAGAATTTTTTTTTTTTTTTTTTTGTGTGACGCCCCTGGCCATGTTGCATACGTCCATAGGCCACGGTAACCATTTTCCATCAGGTGGGCCGTGTGCTTGTCTGCCACCTAAGTGGTATAAAAAAAAAAACAGACAGACAGACAGACAGACAGAGCTACTTTCACATTTACAATATTAGTATGGAGTATGGATATAGAATCCATACGATTCCAAAGTGATACCAATTTTTTAAACGAATACCAAAGTATGTTTTATAATAAACTAGCTTTTGCCCGCGGCTCCGCCCGCGTGGATGTCGGTTATCGCGACCAAACATAGCCTATGTCCTTTCTCAAGGTCTAATCTACCTCTATACCAAATTTCATCAAAATCGGTTCAGTGGTTTAGGCGTGAAAGTGTAACAGACAGACAGACAGACAGAGTTACTTTCACATTTATAATATTATAGTAGGGAAGTAGGGATAAATACCTTTAGGAAAGTTTTCACTTCAGCTACTCCACTGAACAAATCCAAATCTATTCTAACGTGATGACCTATTGCCTCATTGGCTTGAGAACGTGGTCTCTAGCAGGCTGTGTACCAACTGGCCGCTAGTACCGCCCGTCATAGTATATAAACTATTACAGCGATCACATAATACTTGGACGAGTAATCTATGCGAATTAATTTCACACTAATAAACAAAACATATAATGACGGTTACGTATCAAAATACCGAATTTCAAAATTCCGAAGTTCAAAATCCCGAATGTACAAAATACCGAAGTACAATATACCGAGGTTCAAAATCCCGAAAATTAGATTTTGATACGTCACCGATGGTAGGCGTTCTGTTTTAATATTTATAGTTACTTTTTACAATGGAGCTCCTATATATTCATGTATTATCACAAGAGTAACCTAACACGAACTACATAAGTAGGTAATTCTAACTTAAATAATATGTATCCATGACGAGCCACGTAGTGTCTGCTCCGCGCAAACCGACTTGGACAGATTAGATTAGAAGGCTAATGCGCATTAGCCTTCGTGGTTATTTTTTTTAAAACCACCCAAAGAAAACCACCAAAAAAAAAAACATTTCGAGATTTTGAACGTCGGGATTTTGTACTTTCGGTTTTGTACTTTCGTTAATTTGAACATTAGGGATTTTGAGCTTCGGTCTTTCGTACATCGGTATTATAAACTTCGGGGTTTTGATATGTGACCTATCTGAAGGATACATACATACATTACATTATCTACGTCATCTTAGCGAATCTAGAATGCAGTTAAACATACTTAGATATTTTTTTTTTGTAAATACACACATAGCGTCGGTAGCTTAGTGGTTAAGGAGTCGGCCTTACGATCGAGAGATCCCGGGTTCGAATCCTGGCCATTACACTACCGACGTGAACCCACTCCTAGCACAAGCAATTTAGCTTAGTTGGAGGAGTTAACGGGAATATTAGTAATTTCGGTTGCTAATATTCTTTCACAAAAAAAAATATACATAGAAACACACAGACCAATGAAAATATACATATTCATGCATACAAATATTTGCACTGAACGGAAATTGAACCCACGCCACCTGCGTAGCAGTCGAACGTTCTACAGCTACGCCACGTAGACGACACATACATACATTACAGTCACGCATCTTTCAGGCAGAGACAACAATTTACAATTGTTATAATTATGTTTTACAACACACCTGCTCATAACAGTGTTATTATTTCACCGCAAATAGGCACGGAATGACACCTATTATCAAACTGTGACTTTTTCATTACTATTATTCACAAGTGAGTTATAGATTCTTTTTTAATTTAATAGGTTAAGTTTATATGTTCTTAAAAAAGTTTCGATACAAAAAAGAACGTGTTTAATAGTACTAATAAATTTAATATGCTTATTGTATGTTCATTTGATGCGTTTTCGTATTTAAATAAATAATTTCAACTTGTCATATTTGTTTAATAAACAAAATTTTCACTCAAATTTAACTTTTTTTTCTTTAAGTACAGAAAAAAAAAACAGTAAAAAAAAGTTGAATTCAAACCTCATTTTTTTTTAAATATGGCCGACCGCCATTGTTAGATGCGCGCACATTGGAAAACTAATTAATTTGTGGCATTGTTTATTTAGTATTTGTAGTGTTATGTTATTCGCAAGTGTGTTGTAAAACGTCGTATGGCACGCGTGAGCATGATGATTACCGTCCTCAGCTCTCTTAAGACCCTCGCCTGCCGGCTCGGGCCTCAATAACGCCTCGGCGGTAATCACCAACATAGCTCACTTGTACCATAATGTACTATTGTTTGTTTATAATTTTTATCATGTACTAGCTGTCCCGGCGAACTTCGTTCCGCCATATTTTTCCCGTTCCCGCTGCACCTATTTTCTCATCCTTTAAACCTTCCCTGGACACCCACAAATATTTCAAGACTAAAATTAGCCAAATCGGTTCAGCCGTTCTTGAGTTATAAAATAACAACGAAAAGTGGCATTGATTTTTATATATTAGAAGATTAGTATTAATATTCCAGAATTTTATGATTTTTTAGTATTAATAGCCGCGGTAGCCTAGTGGTATGGGTAATGGACTGCTGAGGCGAGGTCTCGGGTTCGATCCCAGGTTATACCATGGCACACACCAATGACTTTTCGATGCTTTTCGAAGTTATGTGTGTATTTATCGCAGGTTTATAAGTGCCCGGTTAATTGCAATAGGCTCGCCACCTATTACATTGGGACCTAAACATAAACGGCGAAATGTGGGTGCTAGCACCTCTGCCTACCCCTTCGGGGATACAGGCGTGAGTTTATGTTATGTTATGTTTTTAGTATTATTACTTGTTGACTCAGAAAGCTAGATTGGACATTGGACGTGACATTATAATTACTGGGTACTTAGATTATAAATTATAATATTAAATGGCGTGTAACGTACGTATATTATTCCACCTGTGGAACTATGAATTGACGAATTATGTAAACTGACATATATAATATTCTTTCAAATAAATGAGACCAAAAGATAGGACTGTCCTCCATCCGACAATAAACATACAGCCCATGACTAAGTGCCCGCTTGGTGGCAATAGGCTCGCCCCCTATTACGTGGGACCGAATATCAGTTGACGACCCTTCGGGGATTTACAGGCGTGAGTGTATGTAGGTATGTATGAGTTATGAGTTAAATCTGTTTTGTCTATTTCATTTCGTTCATCCTTTAGCGATAAGTCATCGTACATTCCACTGTTCACGTACAGTCAGCATTATTAGTAGGCAGATACGAAAACGATAGACGCATGCAGCACATACAGCTTACCCATTACTTGTCAAACTCCGATGCGGATAAAGGAGACCATTGAGAAGCCGCAATGAATTACGCGCATGTGCTGCGTGCGTCGGCAGTTGTCGTATGCGGTCGGCTACGGAATCATACCTTTATGATCGTTTTGAGTACTTTGCTAGTCAAGATTGATCCTGTACTATTTATATCGGTACCTACTGTACTGTTATCTCTATATTTAAAATTGAATCCCTATTTCCCTTGGTCACACCATCACGCGTGAACAGCTGGACCGATTTCGCTAATTCTTTTTTTAGAACATTCCTTTAAAGTACTGGGATGGTTCTTACGGAGAAAAATTGAAAAAAAAAAGAATTGACTGTTAGGCGGTACGAAGTTCGCGGGGTCAGCTAGTTTACAATAATATACAGCTCAGACTCGGCCTCAGATGCATGGCTCGAGTTAGCAATGGTGCGGCCATAGGCTCACCCCTTTATTACGTGGGACCGAATACAAGGATTGGTGAAATGTGGGTGTTAATTCACCTCTGCCAAACCCTCCGGGGATACAGACATGATTATAATGCATGTATGTATGTATGTTTGACATGCGAATCATTTTCCAGGACATTTTACTTAGCATACGTGCGTGCAGAAAATTACACCCCTTTTCTTTTTTCCCCATTTGGGTTGGCAGAGACATGATGTTCCATTATTCCGTTTTTTTAGATCCTGATTTTTTATGGCACTTTAACTTATTCAAATTATACATGATTTGTTTTCGTTATCCGTGTTGAATATTTAACTGTTAGTGAAATCTGTAGATTGAAGGCCATCGTTAATTGATGTTCTCCATAATCCTATGAATATTAGTATGATTATGCTAATATAATGCTGTTTGTTCATTCACCTATTGCAAGGGATTTTAGAAAGGCTGGGGGCATGTTGTAACCTTGGAAGGTCATAGAGACCAGCGAATTAAATAAAAGAAGTGAGGGGTTCTTACATACTATTTATTTCTCGGAACTCAGTCTAGAGTCTCAGGGGTGAGTCCTAGTAGTAGATGTAGATCGTCAGTGCTCAATGCTCTTGCCGAGAGATCAAGCTAACCACTTAACTTGGGGACGGCCGGCTCGGTCAGGCGTTCCCGTAACAGACCCAGGACCGCTTCCTGGCTCAGAGATTCGTCTCCCGACCGACGTGGAACAGGTGTTCGCCCCTGGATAAATAGTGAAACATGACTCGGGGAAGGGGGAAAGGGTGGGGGCTCGAATTCGGAAATAATTGAATGGTGGGGGCATGACTGGGGGTAAGAGGAAAAGGTGGAGCCATAAGTGGGAAGAGAGTGGAAGGGAGTAAGGATGGGGCATGAGTGGGGGAAAGGGGAAAGTAATGATATTTTTGCAGTGTCAGTAGTTGACAATAAAAAGAATCGGGGTCCAGAAATATGATGATGATGATACTGTTCTTTTAAGAGATTGACAAATTAGATAGATTCTATTGGTTACAAACATAATATTGATTACTGTAATTAGTATGCTACCGCAACATAAAAGGTGTCACTGTGTTAGAAATATGATCACTGTGTTAGATTTATGACAAATGTAAAATTGTTATACGCGCCGATAATACCTACTCGTACAAATAAAACAAAGTACAGTAGAATCCGCTTATTATGACTCCGCGTATTTTGACCAACCGCTTATTATGACGTAACCACACAGTGACGTTTGGTTTTCATATAAAATTATTTATGAAGAAGTCGGATATTAAGGATTTCGCGTCGGATAATTGACATGCCGCTTATTATGACCCAAAAATAGCAAGTTTTGTTTTCAATGCATTTTATGACGTCCGGTCAATATGACGTATTTGTTACTTCACTTCAATGTCATTATAAGCAGATTCTCCTATGTTTAACAGAATAAAATATAATTCCAGTCTTCAAGGGCAAGGGGTGGGCGACTACAATTAAGGTTCATCTGGTTAATATGACGTACCTATTTGTCACTTCACTTCATGTCATTATAAGCAGATTCTACTATATTTTACGGAATAAAATAGAATTCCAGTCTACAAGAGCAAGGGGTGTCGGTGCAGTAGTGTGGCAGCCACCACGGTATAAAGGTCAAATCACACGCCATGAACTTCTACAAGAGGATAATCGATTCCCGGATCTGATAGAAGAGTATAATTATTATGCTGTTATATTAACCAAAAAATTTAAAAGCAGTCTTTTTTTATACGAGTTGATGGCAGCATACGACACGCATACGATAAGCACACGACCCTCCTGATGGGAAGTGGTTCCCGTGGCCTATGGACTGGTCTATGGACGTGTGCAACACTAGGGGCGTCACACTCGGCTGGAAAGCCGGCCACAATTGAGTTGGCATGGCAACTGAGTAGGGAAACTCAGAGAATGTATCATTACTCAGTTGCCATGTATAGGCCTATAACCTTCTGATGCCCTGTTTGAAGAACCCCATTATTGTAGTCGCTTGGGAAAACCAAGCAAGGAGTTTCGTAAAAGCATAGGATTTTAAACTCTTTAATTGCACACTTTACATGCTGTAGGTATAACGTGTAATGAAAAAAATTTCGACGGGTCATTTAGTAAAAACATAATAAAGATAATAATTTGGTGTTAGTTAATAGTAATGACTATGATATAATTATGTTTTGGCTATTATTATTCAGATTATTATAGACTTAGTATAAAAACAGTGGTTTTAAACTGTTTTTTGTACAAAAATGAAGTAAACTGACTACATAGTAATTCTATTGTTTATATATAACATGAGAGGGTAAAAAAATTGGATTCGAACGCGCATAGATTGTGTTTTATGTTATAAATAGATAGGTAGATATTTTGTAGGACAGCGCCATCTAGGCTCAAACAAAAATATTCTAGAAGCGTAGCTATACACGTTTAAATCATTCTCTGAGTTTCCCTACTCAGTTGCCATGCCAACTCAATTGTGGTCGGCTTTCCAGCCGTGATCGCATATTTATTTCCTCCACAATACGTGATTTTCGCAGCCGTTACGGGTAGTTCGGAGGCCTAAAATTTCGACTAGACTACAGAACATTGAATTTGCCAATTGGTTGTAGAGATCATATTAGACTGGTAAAGCGGACCCCAGACTCCGAGCTGAAAGCTTTGGATGCGACTGGGAATTAATGCTAGGATGAAGAATATTTGAAAATTAATATAATGCGGGCCGAGGTGGGTCAGCTAGTAGTGTATTAATTATACAGGTTATATTGGTACTATATGATAAACCAGGAACTGTCTTAGATGGTCTTAGTATCTAGGTACAAGTAATTTGATCTTACGTCAGTTGAAAACTATTTGAAAAACACGTGTTCGAAGAATCAAAAAACGTGATTTTCAACTAACATGGAAGGTGACCCATGTTTTGTGGAGTAGTTTTTGTTTTAGTGAAAAAATACCCTAATGTAGTTATAACTATTGTGAAGACTAACAAAAACTCTAGGACGCTGAATATAAGAAATAGATAGCGGATGCTCATGTATCAGAACTTCCCGTATAACTACAAAAATTAAATTCCCCCGACCCAAAAAGAACCTATAAAAACTAAAATAATAACTATTACATTATGACCTACCCTAAGTATTGACCCAATACTTTACTTTTTAGATTTTATAGGTTCTTTTTGGGTTTTTAAATTTTTTTATTTTTTTTTTTATTTCATGCTCTTTATAGGTAACCGCTAAACCGATTTCTATAAAACTTGCTGTATCGCGATGTATAAATTATGATCTTTCATTTGATACCCAACACAGGTATATTTGAAAATATTAGATTTTGCATTTGCCACTTTCACTTCCCATATTTTTCAAATGGCTGAGCCGATTTTTATGAAACATAGCTAAGAACACTCTCGACTAAACCATCTTTCAAACAAAAGAAACAGAATCGAAATCGGTTCAGCCGTTTGGGAGCTACGATGCCACAGACAGACTGACACACACAACTTCAAACTTATAACACCCCTCTTTTTTGTCGGGGGTTAAAAAATCACCTATGATGTAAATTTCCCTCCGAGGTAGGCAGATAAAGCAGCCCGCCATTTGACTCTGTCCTTACAGTTCACGAGCTTCCTCTGGAATTTATCCTTTCATGCAAGCTCGTTAGCTTTGAGTAGGTATAATACTACCTTTCCACAACCAAAAAAGGTTGGTCTATAGAATTGAATGTTACTAAAAATCTCATTTTCGGGATTTTGAACTTTCGGGATTCTGAACTTCGGGATTTTGAACTTCGGGATTTTGAACTTCGGTATACCTATCGTACTTTGGTATTTCGTACATTCGGGATTTTGAAATTCGGGAGTTTGAACTTCGGGACTTTGATTATCGGTATTTTAATACGTAACCGCCTTAATACAAGATATATAAGATTTATGAAAATGTACCCCCATAAGGGTGAAACTTCAGAAAAAATCTTTCCTGAAAGCATAAGAAGGTATCAACAGTATGAAAATGATAAAATTGATTGTATGAAAACACGGTAGTTACGCCAATTCAATTAACTTTTTTGTAATTGTTTGATTAAAAAATATTCAAAGTATTGTAAAAGTACATTACCCAGAGCCGGATTTAGAGGTGTGGACGCTTGCATTTTTAAATCTGACCTAATAATTCAAAGTCCAGCATATTAATACATGGGTTTTTATAAATTTAAGAACAATTTGTACGAAATACTGTAGAAATTTGTAGAAAATACAATAGACAAAAGTCGGAAAATTGGTTTTTTAGTCAGATGTGGGGCCCCGGGGCAGTTGCCCCGGATGCCTTCCCCTAAATCCGGCCCCTGAAGTTATCACATGTTTTGTGTCTCTTGTGTACAAACCACAAATTACTTTGTACACGTACAATAAGTTAACACATAATTATGTTTATGTAAGAAATACTTTATTGCATACAAATTGAAATTGATGATTGACCACAAAATGGTTCTTATTACATTTTTTTTGTGCCGTTTGTTTACGGGAGTTGACGCGATTATGGCATACCTTTGAACTGCCTCACGTTTCGAACAGTGTGCACTGGACAAGATTAAATAGCTTGGTATGTATGTATGTAAACCCCAGGATATATATCTTGGACCTAAAATCAGGCGCGGTACGAGGGGGGGGGTCACAGGGGACATGACACCCCCCCCCCCAAAACCATGCACGTCATATTGAAAAGTTCCAGTACGAGGGGAGGGGGGTTAAATTTCTTAAGGAATTTCCGAAGTTACCCCCCCAAAACTTCAAGCTGCGACCGCGCCTGCCTAAAATGTACTCTATACGCGCAGTACACGCGCCTTGGGTGTCTGTTGAGGATAGCATCGGATGCTACATCGGTGGACGAGCTAGTTTTCACCAAACATAGATTATTAGAAATCTTAATTTAATAACAAGACAACAAAATAAAAAACCATCCAATTAATATGTATCTATCACTACTATTATACAAAGAAACGGACAAAAATAAAAATGAAATTAAATAGTAAAAATGCCCAAGTTGCATGTCCAAAAAAAATTCATGATTACAAAATAATGTCAAAAATACAATTAATTAAAATAAATTATCTTTTTATATGTCCAAATGAAAAAGAACAAATTTGAAAGAGAAAAAATTAATATCTTCGCAAGTTGCTGGCCGATTCATTTTCTATAGGAATACCAATTTAACTGTTTCATAATATTATGTCATTCTAAAGTTACTTACTATTAAAATTGCAGTCATTCATCAACAAAGAGTTCACATTCGCCTAAGATCGCACGTGATAATATTAAGTAGGTATCCTACTTCGGTTTTATATAATATGTACCTACCTATTTATAGTTTTTTTGAATCGATCGAACACATACCCACAATGGTTTTTCCCTAAAAGATAAGTAGCTCTTCCGATAATTTACTTTTAATGAGCTGGCTGTGAGAAAAATACTCCATGAACCACTGCCAAATATTTAGGGTTCAATAGAAAAACGATTAAATCGGTAAGTTATATTATAATACATTGTCAATGCATAATATTATAAGCTAATGAAATAATCTTTTTTTTTTATTAAACTACAGTACACAGGCGGACTTAATGCCACAGGCATTCTCTACCAGTCAACCAAAGCCAAACATAACAAAAATAAAAAAAAAGCAAAAAAAAAAGACGTGTGGCACTCGGGGACTGCCGCGGTATATTGCATAGCAATCTTTATCAACTTATACAATTATCCCCCCACTCCGAGCTCGCACGAATTGAGCCGAGCTGCTCCGAAATCGGCCGATTTCGGAGCAGCTCGGCTTGATTCGTGCGAGCTCGGAGTGTCAGCTTAGGTTTTTTCGTTACGGAATTTCTGGATTCAATCTCCACGCTCAAGGCCCGCGATAGAAGCTATGCAATAGCTTAAAAACAATGTCTATGATCACCACGGCCAAAGAATCAAGAGACGGCCTCTGTGACGTAGCAGTTGAGGGGTCGACTGCTACGCAGAGGGCGCGGTATCGATTACCGCTCGATCAACAAGTCTAGCTAGACTTGTAAAAGTATACGGGGCCCGACCATTTGTGTATTATTTATACACGTGATGTCGACACGTGTCCGTAGGAACTATAGTTAACAGTAGGTATAGCCCGCGCCACGTATCATGGACCTAAAATGTGCTCAAAACGTGCCCTATACGCGCAGTACACATTTCTTGGGTGTCTTTTGAGGATAGCACAGGATGCTACTGCGGTAGACAAACTCAAATTCACCAAGCATAGACTATTACAAAGTAATCCGCGGGCGCCAGAGCCTCGTATGTATTACGATTTAGGTCCAAGATACGTGGCGCGGGTTATACGAATGTACATCATCATAGAAACGTAATTTCGTGATCGTGATGCAACAAAGTATGCCTACCTAAAGTGACCTACATACCTCGTTTTTTATATACAGCCTGTTAAATGGCTGCACCGTGCTGGACGGTAAGTAGCTTTGGTGAAGTCCAGGCTCTCGATTCTGCTTACCACTGTCTTACCACAAAAAATTGGCATTACATTTCAGACTTTTCGTTAGTGCCCTTCTAAACGGGCCATGTTTTTCTGCAATATGTGGCTGCACTATTGGCAACTGATTGCCCGGCAATCCCAAAAATATTTCATTGCAACTGATGGCCGAACAATCAATGGCTGGGCAATGTGTTGCAAATATGTCTGCAATAGTATGGCTCTTGATACAGATTCATAAACGGGCTACACAAACCGGCAACAATGGCTGACGAAATCACACTTGTTGCAGCAGCTTATATTGTTTTATTTAAAAATAAACAGAAAAAGAAGAGATTGTGGATTCGACCTTACTTAAATAGGCGTAAAGCTTTAGATAATTTAAGTCTACAAATAAGCCTTGATAGTAAATTATTTAACAATTCGCGTAGAAAAGGATAGACTGTGCTATAACAAAGGGAGCGACTGAAACAACAATAGAACTGGCCGAGCAATATTGCAGTAAAATCGACCGCCTAGCGATCGTCCGGCAACCCATCGCGGCAAAATCGGCCATATGTGGCAACACAAAACATGTTTGGCTATATGGCCGGGACATTACTGCAATACTGGCCGGTATTGCTTGCAATAGTTGCAATGTTGCCGGGCCACAGTGTTGCAGCTATTAATTGCAATAAAACATCGCCCGTTTAGAAGCACCTTTATAGTGTTTAAGTCCAAAATTAAATGGAAAATCGTTTCAATACACTTTTTTATTCACTCTACAAAAATTCGTTTAGTTTTAGACTTTAACAACATTACTTTAAAGTCTAAATGGTTTTTTTTCCAGTGTCCCTGGTATGATTTTACTTTAGCAAAGTCGAGGCTCAAAAGGTTAAGGTCACCATTCCAGATGCTAAGGAACTGAAAATGGTAGTCACTACCTTGACGACCTTGACAGATGCTTTTTCACGCTCCGCTTGAGGAATCCGAGATTGTAAGAGGAAAACACGTGTGCGGGCAAATTATTCCACATCCTTGCCTTGCGACAAAGAAATGAAGTTGACAGTCTAGTGTGAACGCGGCCGCTACACAAGAGGTACGGGTTCGATCCCCGCTCAGTGTAAATATTTGTGTGCATGAATATGAATATTTGCATTGGTCTGATCGCACCTCGGAGAGCACGTTAAGCCGTCGCTTCCGGTTGCCATACGAACATCTATTAGAAGTCGTTACGGATAGTTGGAACCCTAAAAACTCCAACGACTGGTGCAGTTAGTGCAATGATTCTATATCGCCCAATGTTGTCATTGGGTTATGGAGGTCAGATGACAGTCGCTTCACAGAATATATTCAAAGTTCGGCTAATTCCGCAGTTAGATTGGTAAAACCGGCTTCAGAATCCGAGGTGAAAAGCTTCGGATGCAACAGATGTTACTCATTGGGAAAGTGTTGCATCCAGTAACACCTGTGACTCGTTGGGAATTTTTTTCCCAACCAGTAACGGGTGTGTAACGGTTGATTTAATAACAAAAAATCTAACGTTCACTTGATATAATGTCACTTAATATAATTTTGTTTAATATAACGATGTTGTCATGATGAATTGTAGTTATAATTTCATTTTACCTAATTTCTTTTCATAAAATGAACATTTCTTATAATGCACATTTGACATTTAGTATATTATTCACTAGCTGTTGCCCGCGACTTCATCCGCGTTAAGTTCGCAATGTTGTTCATCCCCTATTTTATTCCCTTCGGGGTAGAATTAATCAAAATCCTTTCTTAGCGGATGCCTACGTCATAGTAGCTTTATGCATGCAAAGTCTCAGCCCGATCGGTTTAAGATTGACAAAGTTTCATCCCCTATTTTATCCCCTTGGGGGTAGAATTAATCAAAATCCTTTCTTTGGGGATGCCTACGTCATAGTAGCTTTATGCATGCTTTGCATAAAGCTACTATGACGTTGAGGCTGTGCGTTGATAGATCACTATGTCAGTCAGTCAGTCAGTCACCTTTGAGTTATATATATTTAGATTTATTACTATAATGGACTTTAGGACACCCCGACTCGGATAGGTTAGGTTAGAAGGTAATTTATTTATAAACCAACCAGGAGTAGGAGCCCCGCCAAGCGGGGCTCCGTCGACCAATTTGGTCAAAGGAACATTATTTTTTATTTTATTTTATTTATTTGGGAAAATAAACAGTCACACAGAAAACTTACAAACAACAAGTTAAGTTATAAGAATATCACTGTGGGACCAACAACATTTTCCACATCATACTACTTATAACATAATTATCTTAAACTAACATGCGTTATTACTATTACAACGCATGTTAGGTTAAATGAACGTTATATTAAAAGAATATTTTGTATTTTGAAAAATTATATAATAATAATATATGAACTTTATACTAAATGTTCATCAAAGGAAGATTATATCATATAAGTCAAAGTCAAAGTCAAAAATCATTTATTCTGTATAGACCATCAAAACGGCACTTACAAAACGTCAATAATATACATATATGTACTAAAGACTAGCTTAGCAAATGGACCACCGGTTCGAAACGCGGCCCTGGCCTGAGAAGACTCCGGCAAGAAACTCAGCGGGCTTTTTTTTTTTTTTTTTTGGTCTATTTACAAAAAATGCTTAGACTACTTAGTCTAAATACAATCATTTGTTTGAGAAGCATGCATGAGTGAACAGCTCAATTCCAAGCAAGTTTATCATCTAAATATTCTTGTATTTTATAATAGCCTTTTTGGCACAATTTCCTCTTAACTTCATTTTTAAATTTATTTATAGGTAAATCCCTAATTTCATTAGGGAGCTTGTTAAAAAAGCGTATACAGTTACCCTGGAAAGAATTACTAATTTTTTGGAGTCTGCTATCACAGACTACAAGATTGTTTTTATGTCTCGTATTTACGTTATGCCTGTCACAAATTTTTGGAAATTTGGAAATATTTTTCCTTACATACATTAGGTTCTCGAAAATGTACTGTGACACTACGGTCAGAATGTCTATTTCTTTAAACTTTTCTCTGAGGGAGACTCTTGGGCCCAAATTATAAATAGCTCGCACAGCCCGCTTTTGTAATATAAATATTGTATTCAAATCCGCGGAATTACCCCAAAGGAGAATTCCGTAGCTCAAAATACTATGAAAATAACTGAAATAAACTATTCTAGCCGTATCCACATCTGTCAGAGTCCTAATCTTTTTTACAGCGTAGGAAGCTGAACTTAATCTACTGGCTATTTTATCAATATGTGATCCCCACTGCAGTTTGGCATCAATACTTAAACCTAAGAACACTGTTGATTCCACAAGGTTCAACACCTGACCATTGAGTTGTACATTGGTTTCCACCTGTTCAACATTAGGTAGGGTAAATTTAATACATTTAGTTTTATTCCCATTAAGGCAAAGATTATTTGTACTAAACCAATGGACCACTCTTGTTAGTGCACTATTCACTTCGTCATAATTGTTTAGTTGCCTCTTAATTTTAAATATTAACGAAGTATCGTCAGCAAATAAAATAATACTATTTTTGTCTCTTACGTAGTAAGGGAGGTCGTTTATATAAATTAAGAATAAAAATGGTCCTAGTATCGAACCCTGTGGAACGCCCATCGAAACCACAGATCCTACTGAGCGTGTACCGTTAACATCGACCCTCTGAATTCTATTGTTCAAATATGAAGTCAGAAGATCGAGAGCCTTGTTCCTTATTCCGTAATGTTCTAATTTCCTGATTAATGTGTCATGGTGGACGCAATCGAAAGCCTTGGATAGATCACAGAAGACACCCAATGCATCATGCTTATCTTCCCAGGCTTTGTGAATACAATTTAATAATTCTACACCAGCATCGGTGGTCGAACGTCCTTTAGTAAACCCAAACTGTTTATCATGAAACAGTTTGTTTTCACCAAAATGGGTTAGCATCTGTCCTAGAATTAGTTTCTCAAATACCTTACTCAAGGTCGGCAACACAGAAACGGGTCGGAAATTAGAAGGATCTGTGGTGCTGCCAGCCTTGAACAAAGGTATGACTTTGCTATGTTTCATTAAATCAGGAAATATACCGTTGCTGACACAGTCATTAAACACAGTTGCTAGGTGGGGAGCAATGACATCAATAATACTTGATACAGTTTTGACTGATAATCCCCATAGATCCGCGGTCTTTTTAATATCAATAGATTTAAACGCTTTGGTGATATCCTTGCTATTAACAACTGAGAATACGAAAGTGTCCTCACATTTTTTTACTGATTCCATAAGCAATGACTCGGCGGAGGTGGAAGACGACTGGAGAGTTTTGGTTGTCAATAAGGGAATGTTTGTAAAAAAATTTTCAAACTCTGTCGCAACTTCCATGTCCTCCGTGACATGGCGATCTTCTATTTTTAAATGGAAATCTCTTGCAACTGATGAAGATTTCCCACATTCAGAATTTATTATGTTCCAAGTAGTCTTAATTTTATTAACAGAATTCGCTATTTTCTTTTTAATGAAGTTTGACTTCGCAAAGGAACAGGCTCGCTTGAATATTTTGGAGTAATTTTTAACATAATTCTGAAAAGCAGGGTTGAAATTGTATGATTTTTCAGAATACAGATCAAACAATCTCCTCCTACTTCTATAGATTCCCGTCGTTGCCCAGTCACTGAAAATAGGACGCTCGCCAATCGATATTGTTTTTGAGGTAAAAATTCTCCCAAACTCAGTATTGATTAGGTTAATTAGATCCACATAAGACTCTTCTACACTAGTATACGAGGGCAAGTCGGGTAGTTTATTCACTATACTTTCTTTAAAAGAGTCTAAACGATGCTGGTTAATCGGCACAAATTTAATTTCCTTTTTACTAACTTTACAATTATTTCTCTCACAGGATATTAATTGACCACGGTGGTCCGAGCCTACCGCATCCACAATACATTTATTAATTGGTTTAATATCTGTGAAAATATTATCAATACATGTGGCACTAGTTGCAGTTATTCTGGTAGGTTCCAAGAACATATTAATAAGATTAAAGGACTTGAACAGATTTAACATTTTGTTTCTCTCTACTGGCACTAGGGTGTTTTCTAAAATATTTACATTGAAGTCTCCACAAACTATTATTGCCTTTTTGGAGTAACGGCATTTAAAAAGCGCTTCTTCCATCCTTTCTTCAAATCTTGCATAGGGCGCGTCCGGGGGGCTGTATACGCTTAATACAATGAACTGCTCAAACTCAATACTCGCTATCTCAATAACTCGCTCAATAGAGAGGCTTACTAAGTCTTTACGTTCTTTAAATTTTATATTCTTATTAATAATTATTAGGCTGCCTCCACGTTTGAAATTTCTTCTACTGAACGAGCTTGCGACCTGGTGCTTTTTGAAGTTGAACATGATCTCATGGTCTTTCAACCAATGCTCAGTTACACAAAAAATATCGATATTTTTAAGGGTCATGTGCAACTCCAATTCCAATTCTTTGCCCTTTATCAAGCCCTCAACATTCTGGTGCACCAGGTTTAATATCTTATTTTTACTATTTAAATTGCATACAGGAGACTCGACTGTCTCAAAGGCCGTATGACCATGTCCAGTACATTGGGACATATTGTAAAAAAAGTTGCTAGATTTTTTATCTGTTGTCAAGAAGTCCTGTCACTTATTTTGGATAAAATTATCCACTATGTCAGTATTGTTATTATTATGTCGCTCAATAAAAGCTATGTTATTAGACAGAAAGTTGCCTAGTACATTTGCAACCTGTCGTTGCAAAGATTTCGATAGTGTAAAACTATCAAATGTCAATATAAAATTGTTCTGTAATACATAATTACAGTCAAATAAATCTATGGTCCTACAATATGTAGATATGGTATGTAATTTTCTATTTATATTATACCTTATGTTATTTTCCCCAACAATACATTAGATCATATGAAATTAGGTTATTTGATATTATAGCATATATTATGAAAATTATAACATATGAACGTTATTTCAAGTGAAATTAGAAATGAAAATCTGTCTGTTATGCTTTCACGCCCAAACCACTGAACCGATTTTACTGAAATTTGGTACAGAGATAGATTGGACCTTAGGAAAGGACATAGGATGTTTGGTCCCGATAACCGACCTTAACGCGTGAGGAGCCGCGGGCAACAGCTAGCAGTATAGTACATATACGGAAGGCATAAGAAATAATGTAAAAATGACGACAAGTCATTTCTTACAGGCAACCTTTGAATGGACATAATAGGGTTGTTTCCTATTTTTTTAAATGTTAAACTGTACATTAAAAAATAATATAAAGAACTGTTAAAGTGAATATCCTTATGACAAATACTTTTATGGATAATTTGATTGCGAAAATTAAATTTCTCAATCCACCCGGAAACCACGAATGGGCCACGATTTTGTATGGAGCGTTGACATCACTCAGTAATTTTAGACAAAAAATCCTTGAAACCTAGGACTAATTCCGGCGGAAGGTTTCTTTGTTTTAAAATGTTCCTTAGGTCCCCCTGAACATATCTGGAAAGTTCCCCATAGATCCCATGTACGCTCCCCCCTCCCCCCCCTCAAACGTCTCCCTAAATCCAGTTTTTTCTATTTTTCTCAGAAACGGTGAAAGCTACAAGAAAGTTGTCCAGGTACCATATAATTGCTATAAAATTCATTGTTATAGCAGCATTGGTTCTCGAGTTACAGCGAATAGTGTCAAACACCACAATATAATTTTCTGGTGTGAAGTAGGAACTTAGAAAATGATGATGCCTAAGGGTCAAATTATGATTCAATCAATCAATTAGCCTATTGCAGTCCACTGCTGGACATAGATTAACATAACATAACATAAACTCACGCCTTTGTCCCCGAGGGGGTAGGCAAAGGTGCTAGCACCCACATTTCGCCGTTTATGTTTAGGTCCCAATGTAATAGGTGGCGAGCCTATTGCCATTAACCGGGCACTTATAAACCTGCGATAAACACACACATAACTTCGAAAATCATCGAAAAGTCATTGGTGTGTGCCATGGTAAACCTGGGATCGAACCCGTGACCTCGTCTCAGCAGTCCATTACCCATACCACTAGGCTACCGCGGTACTTACATAGGCCTGGACATAGGCCTTCCCCAATACGCGCCACGTTTGCCGATCCTCCGCCTTCCGCATCCAGTGTGTCCCTGCCACCCTACGTAGGTCGTCAGTCCACCTTATGGTTATAAAATTTAAATAAACGGACCACGGATAAATATGCCACATTAAGAATAAGGCCATTGAGCGCTAGGGGTCTCCCTCGACATCTCAGAGGCCTTTGACAGGGTCTAGCACGATAACTTATTCAACAAACTTCCTTCCTTCGGCTGTCTTGTATGCCTGGATTGCAATCTTTCTGGGAACTCGGTCATTCCGTATCATTGACGGTAGTTCGTTGGACCATTTGCAAATAAACGCTGGGGTCCCTTAGGGGTCGGTACTTTCTGTCACACTTTTCCATATCAACGATCTGCTCAAGCCCGGAACCATTGAGTGCGCAGACGACATCACAATGGTAGAGAGTTACGAGACGGCCGTATGCTGGCATGGTTGAGATCTGGTCTCTTAAGGAAACCATGGTTGAGCGGTTGAACTTTCCTTTGCAGGCATCCTCCGATTGTGGAGATGCCAACTTGGTCAACTTCAACGCAACCAAAACCCAGTCAGGCGTGTCTCTTCTCTGCGAAGCTGCTAAAAAGCTGAGAATGCTATCAAAAGTAAGATTAGTACTTCACATCATCATCATCATCATCTGCATATAGACGTATTCTCCCGATTGCATCCGTGGCCAAGATGACCCCGGAGCTCAGGGTCCGCCTTCCGGCTCCTCCTTCTCCACTTCGCACGATCTTGGGCGTCCATGGTAGTGAGACCATTTGCACGCATATCACCCTCCACGACGTCAAGCCAGGACTTCTTTGGCCTACCCCTTTTACCTGGACCCGGCGGGGGTACCATTGCCAGGCATTTGTTCCCCACGTAGCCTGGCGGTTGCCGCAAGACGTGGCCGCACCAGATTAGTACTTCACACTGGAACAATTTCTCATTCTCTACCAAGCGCAAGTTCGATCGTGCATAAAATACTGCTCGCACCTTTGTGACGGTTCAGCCAAATACCAGCTTGAATCCCTTGAGTCAATAGAGAAACAAGCCTCTTGGAGGCTCATCAATAACGACGCTCTAGTTGAAAATAGGCTTCAGAGCCTAGAACATCAGCTAAGAGTTGCATGACTCTCGATTTTTTATCGGATGCACTTCATGGAGTGTGCACAAGATTTGCACAACTTAATTCCGCCATACCCTTTCCACCATCGAACGACCATACGCACGGTGACCCGCCACTGATAATCCATGGACTTTCCACTTATACGCACCAAACGGCCTTGCCCGAATCTGTGTTGCCGGATAGGATAGCTATAACTTGGGTGTATTTAAGACTAGAGTGAATAGGTTAGTTAATTCGTTTTTCAGGAACAGCTTATCAGTTTCATAAGCTTGTCAGAAGCGGGGAAGGCTTCCATGGGGACTACTTATTATTCATTTTTTTAATAAACAGATAGTTTTTGATATTGTTCAAGCTTTTATTTTTTTTATAATAAAACATGACAAGAAGTAGGTATTATTTGACACCTCATATATTAAAATCGGAGTAACCGTTTTGCATATTTTTTTCCCATTATATTTATAATGTGGCACTACATCGTTACTGAAAGGATAAATCGTTTAGTATTTCAGGGGAAATGATTTTATTAAGTCCGTTTATTTAAACTTAATTGCGGCGTGGTTCCCGGCAGAGAAGAATTTGGGCCACTCCATCTCCTGCCATGCGGTGTCGTACAAGGTGACTAAAGAATAGAGATGTTTAACATCAGAGATATAAACAGCCCAGGCTCAGCCACAGATACATGGCTGGAGTCAACAATAGTGCCCGAAAAACGGCAATAGGCTATTACTTATTGCCTGAGACCTTATACCATGATTGGTGAAATGTGGGTGTTAATTCACCTCTGCCTTACCCTCCAGGGATAGAGGCGTGATCATATGTATGGATATTTAATTGCCATAATTTAAACCTTAGGCATCATCATCTTCAAAGTTTCTACTGTCTTCGTACTATAAAATTATATTTTGTTGTTTTTTGACACTATTCGCTGTAACTCGAGAACCAATGCTGCCATAACAATGAATTATATGGTACCTGGACAACTTTCTTATAGCTTTCACCGTTTCTGAGAAAAATAGAAATAACTGGATTTAGGGAGACGTTTGAGGAGGGGAGGGAGGGGGGAGCGTACATGGGATCTATGGGGAACTTTCCAGATATGTTCAGGGGAACCCAAGGAACATTTTAAAACAAAGAAACCTTCCGCCGGAATTAGTCCGACCTTTTTGCTTAAAATGACTGGCGTAACAGCGCAGCAACTGACGCGTAATGCCAATGTATGGAATGCAAGAGAATATCGCATTATCTCAGTTCACGTTGCGTTTACACGTGTACAATAATTAATAAGCGTATTATAATTTAAGATTAATTTGATTAATCTAAAAAGTTATACTTAAATAGGTCAAAACATAAACAATCAAAGTATGGTAAACTTTGATTGTTTATGTTTTGAGCCATTTTAGGAATTAAAAATAATGAAAAGTCATAGTTTCAGTTTCAGGCAATATCGTAATTTACTATGCCCATTTTACCAAAAAAAAAAGAAAAACTGAGACATTAGTACGATGACTCAGGACACTACCCTATTGACCTTAACAATAATAACTTATGGGTAGTTATTAGTATAGTCATAAACTTAATATATATGTATGTATTACATTTTATATAATTATAGTTTGGACTCTATACAACTTAGTTTTTGAGTATACTTACCCACTGGTGTAGGAGTAGGTACACTTTTGGATTTTGACGTTAACACTGCAGGGTACTAATCTGAAAATGAGCCCTCGTGTGCGAACTTAGTTTGCAGACATTTGATAAGATAGATATAACTAATGAGAGGTATAAGTACAAATATTCCTAGAAAATACGAAAAAGAATAAATAAGTCAACCCTCCCAATGTATTTTTTTTTGTATTTTTGACGTGGCCCACATATGGTGCACTTACGTGTACGCTATAAATTCCGTGCTACATTTACACACCACCCACGTATTAGTTAAAAGTGTTTTCTACTTTTAACTCCACCCACGTGGTGTGTAAATGGAGCATGTAGGTGAAATAAAAAATAAGTCTTACGAACGGATGGTAACGCGGGTAAAAAAATAGCCGGTGATTATAACAGCAATTCCCATTAAATAACCGGCTATTTTATTTGTTTAATTTGTCGTTTGATAATTTATTTCAACTTTTTCCATTAAAAATAGGGTTCATTTCTAAACTGGATTGTCTGCCAACACTGAAAAAAGTTCGTTCGACTGGGCATTTATTATTTGGACTTTATCATAGGTGTAATATCATAAAAACGGGTGCAGTTGATAAGTGCAAACTTCAAAATAGCATTCAATATGGTTAGACCCGTGGCCCATTTGTGGCACATGCACTGTGAACGTGTTAATATGCTCAATATAATCGCTATAGCTACAAGGCCATTTCAATAAAGATTAATTTTTAAGCGTTTATGGGAGTCCCAAAAAAAGGAAAAGCTACTGCCGCCTGATTCGAGCTCAATAATGATAAAATATTGTTTTTAATTTAGTCGTTAAAAAAACTACATGCCTTCCAAGCGTGTCCAATAGTAGGTACTTACCTGAGCCACAGATAACACAAAACCCTCAGCCCGTATTATAAACTCTTATCTAATCCCATACTGAAATATCCACATTAAAAAATTAAAAACAAAATTTTAATGATAGTGTTTACGCACAGAGTATCAAAATAAATTTAAAAAATTATGTTAAGTATAATTAATTTTTTTAAATTAAATTGTATCATAATATTTTTTTTTCCATTACGATACAACTTCAGCTAGATCAAGTAGGTTTCTATGCAATTTGTCTCTATATATTCTGTGGACGCTTGGCGCTCAACGTTTCTGTCATTCTACACAAATTATATTAATTATTTCATGAGATTAGATAAAGTAGTGTATGAAACTGCACATAATTTGCTCTTAAAACACTCGTGTGATACTATAAAAAACTCATCTTTTTTTAACTCACACTTATATTTCAAGAACCCTTATTATACAACAGTTTCATAAATTACTAAAAACACGTATATGATTAAACACTTAGGTGACAGACAAGCACACGGCCCACCTGTTGGGAAGTGGGCACCGGGTAAGCTTGCAGCAAAGGTGCGCTTATCGCACGAGGTTCGAAAAGATACTTGATTTTTTTACACCTCTTAGGGGGCAGACAATCACCAGGCCCATCTGGTGGAAAGAGGTTGCTATGGCCTTTGGATGTGTGTAACACCGGGAGCATCACACTCGTGCTGTGGACCCCGTAGGAGCCTTCTAAAATTTCTTCTTGAAGAACACAAATATTGTAGTAGGTAGCTTGTAAAAACCACAGCGGTTTTTTTTTTTTTTTTTTTTTTTATACCACTTAGGTGGCAGACAAGCACACGGCCCACCTGATGGAAAGTGGTTACCGTGGCCTATGGACGTATGCAACACCAGGGGCGTCACACTCGCGCTGCCGACCCATAGCTTTGATACACCGATTGATTTAAAATAAATAGGTAATTATCTACATAATATTTTACATTACCATTTCATACTGCACATAGAAGGAAGGAAATCTACCAAAAACCATGTATGTCGCTACCAATAAAATTGGAGCATTGGATCATATTATTATAAATATCAACCATGATTCATTTAATGAAATACGAAACTGAAGGAAAAACGATCAGTCCTCATCTGTAGTCAGATACTAAACATGTTTGTGAGAATATTACTGTGTTGTATATTGATATGTATTACGTTATATATAATTGTTTTAGCAGAAATAAATTTAGCACTGAATACATTGAAGACGAAAGATTACTCTACCACAGCCTCTACTGTCTCAGCAGATTCACATCTATTGAAGTTCAAGAAATATGTGAAAGATTTCAATAAGACGTACTCAACTAAAATGGAGCTTGCAGAGAGATACAAGAATTTCAAGGTATGTTCTTGCTGATACACTTTCTTATGGTGGCACTTTTGCCCCTCTAGATAAGTGGCAATTCGTTGCTCGGCGTATCATGGAATAGAATGACGAATATACGAAACATGATACGCCGAGCAACGAATTGCCACTTGTCTAGAGGGGTTGACTTCACATAGTTGTTTGTGTTCAGAATTTTATTGGGCGTTTGTTGTATTTGGCAAAATATATAACGTACAGGCAAACATTCAAATACAGGCAAATATGATCAACCACACATGGCAGCCAAATAACAAACCGACAAGCGTACGGTAAGCATATTACATGGTATTATTGGCTCTACTCGTTGATCAAACGGCGTTTAAAACCATAATATTATTTAATTTATTAATATTGTCTTCCTTTCTTCTTCTTAGTAAATAGTATAAATTAATTAAAAAATCACAAATTGTCAAATATAATTGTCAAGTAACCAGCCGACGAATAAGCGAAAAAATGGTAAATAAAAGAAAAATCTTATTTACCAGTTTTTCGCTTATTCGTCGGCCTATATCCGTCACCAGTTTCTTTGCTTCTATGCCCCAGCTATACCCCCGCCACGTGTCTTGGACCTAAATCATAAGACATACGAGGCTATGGCACCCGCGGATTGCTTTGTAATAGTCTATGCTTGGTGAATTTGAGTTCGTCTACCGCAGTAGCATCCCGTGCTATCCTCAAAAGACACCCAAGAAATGTGTACTGCGCGTATAGGGCACATTTTAAGCACATTTTAGGTCCAAGATACGTGACGCGGGTTATACTCTTGATCTCGACCGCAACCGGCATCACGATAATTGCCGCACGGAGGCTGCGTATCTTCATCTTTATATACATACAAAATATTTATCACTGGTACATTTAATTCATATTTAACCATATTGCAGGCTTCCCTTGGAAAAATAGCCAAGCTGAACGCTGTTGAGACAAATGCTGTATTTGGATTAACTAAATTCGCTGATATGTCTGAGCAAGAGATGTCAACATACATGCTACCGAAAGACAAAAAGGAAAAAACATGTTATGAACATACCGGCGATAGGTGTGAACATAGTAAAAAAAATACTAGATCCGAATTTACGGACAAAGTCCATGATAGATTAGATTGGCGTGAAAGTAATGTTATAGGACCAGTATTGGACCAAAAGGAATGTCAAGGGTGCTGGGCAATCAGTGTAGCTGGAGTGATGGAATCCATGGCAAGAATACAAAAAGTAGCATATGAAGATTTGAGCATTCAGGAAATTCTGGATTGTTTTTTAGATCAAAGCAAAGATGGGTGCCGTGGACATAGCGTGTACATGACTCTGCTACAGGCTTGTCGACGTGACCGGCGCGTCATCGGTGCAAAGAGGTATCCTCTGACTTTGAGAACTGAGGATTGCCAGATTTCAGTAGAAAAACAAAATGGAATTCGGCTGACGAATTTTACCAGAAAGTGTAAGATTGATGAAAAAGAAGACTTGCAGCGTGTTCTTATGCATGGACCTGCTATCGCAATTGTCAACCCTGAGGTTTGGCGTTACTACCTCGGAGGTATCATACAAAGAGCTTGTATGAGGAGTGATGATAGTCCAGATCATGCAATACAGATAGTTGGGTACGACAAAACTGGTGAAATTCCTTACTACATAGTGAAAAACTCCTGGGGGGAAGACTTTGGTATTGATGGCTATGTGAAGTTGGAGATGGGTAAAAATATGTGCGGGATCGCTGATGATATAAGTTACCTTGAAGTGGAAAAAGTATCTGCGTAAGATTCTGTCCCTACTCACGTATAATAACCGGCACATATGATGATTCCAAGTCGCGACAGAAATGAGAACTTGCCTCGCACGGATCGGTTTGATAAAATCTATAATTGGTGGATTTGCGCCATCGAAATGGACCCAAAAATGCATAGGTACTGCGCATGTTATAGAGTACAGTCAGCGCCAAAAGTAGATTAACACTTTATAATTTAGAGATTTCCTGAACTCCAAAACGTTACATGAAGTAAAATGTAGTATGTATAGAAACTATACATTACATTGTATATGTAGTATTTCTATAATAAGATGTAACGTTTTGGAGTTCAGGAAATCTCTAAATTATAAAGTGTTAATCTACTTTTGGCACTGACTGTACATGTTATGACGTGATTGGTCATCCTATATGTATGTATATTTATGTCGATAACTATATAAAGAGACTAATGGAAACAGGAGAATGGCTTATTTATTAGGAATTAGTATTATTTCATTTTCCTCAAAGGTTAATAATTATACAATCTGTGGTTACATGATACATTATGTATTTTAAGGAAGGGAAAAAGAGTTGTCGCAACCGTCAATCCCTTTTTATATGCAAGTATGCAAGGTTCCCAGTGCCAATGTTTCTACACATCCAGCGGCCATCTTGGTGGTTTAATACAAACAATTTTTTTTTAAATAATTTATTATGTACAAATTAAAAATTATTAATAAAATTATTTATCTACTTATTCTTAATTAAAAACTAAATTCTAGGAAACTTTTTTCTGAAGACACTTTAGTTAGAAGCAGCCGCGATCGGGTGTATTCCTATCCAGTGACACCCAAACGAGTAACACTGTTACTGGTTGGCAAAAAATTCCCAACGTGTCACAAGTGTTACTGGATGCAATACTTTTTGTCCCAACGAGTAACACTGTAAATTATTGGTATTACTGGTTGGGAAAAAAATTCCCAATGTGTCACAGGTGTTACTGGGAGCAACACCTTCTGTCCTAATGATAACATTGCAGAATATTGCTGTGCAAAATACAAATACAATACTAGATATACAGGTGTTGACATGGTATTGTGGTAGGCTATATTTGTCTCTTTGAGGGGTAAAACTACATACCTAATACCTTATTTTAATTAATACCTATGAACCTCTGTTATCCTGTGGCAAGTTGTACCAATCCACAATACATGCAAACATCTACCTACACACACATACACATAAAACACACCCTCACATATTTCTCATCTCTCCGTTAGGTACCTTAATACAGTTGTTTCTATTTTTAATAAATGCATTGATATAACATTGTTACTGACGTAACACTAGTAAATGATATTTGGAAGAACTTATTGTAGGCGCCTTTTAGAATTTTCTGTGCAAATTATTTTACTGCCAGATGATCACAAAATAAGCTAGGGCCATTTATTGACATTGTGTCTCATCTTCGCCGCGTGGTACCCGGTAGAGTAGAATTTGGGCCACCCCATCTCCTCCCATGCGGTGTCGTACAAGGCGACTAAGAGATAGGGCTGTTTAATATCAGACAGATATATACAGACCAGACTCAGCCTATACATGGCTCGAGCCAACAATAGTGCTCGGAAAACAGCAATAGGCTCACCCCCTATTACGTGGCACCTAATACAATGATTGGTGAAATGTGGGTGTTAATTCACCTCTGCCTAACCCTCCAGGTATAATATGTATGATGATTGTATGTATGTATATCTCATCTTGTGAGACTGTCCTGTATTTGACCTAGACGCTAAAAACTATTAAACCAGTGTTTAAACGTTCCAAACACGCCACGCTACACTGTGACGTCATTGTTTCTAATTTTCAACTGAGACGAAGAGTCTAGTCGCTTTGTGATTTTTAATGAATTATATTCACATGATTTTTCAAGAGATAGTTATGGGGTACTTTATATTTGAAATAAATGGTAAAACTTTGTGTCATTTTCCTGAATTTCCCTCTGAAAGTCTCACTAGTTAAATTACAAACCGACAGACAGGCATCACCGATTCAAGAGCTTATTACTAGCTTCTATAATTTCTCTATTTTGAAAATCTAAGACCAGCGCTTTTTTTCTAGGATATATCCACTCCCAATACATAATTCTGAATGAAAAGAATAATAGTAAGAAGCCTGCTGTTGTGAGTACTATTTGAACTGTAATGACGATGTATGGAGCGTAGACGTGAATCAATCGCAGGGCTGCTACAGTTTCGTCAACAATTTTTGGTTGTATCTGAAAAATAAATAAAGGATTAGGTCATGGAGTCATAGCCCAGGAACTTCCTCACCCCGTTTTGTATATTTCTAACCTTATATTTATACACCTGCGATGTCACTCACAACATACGGTAGGAACAGTACCGTCTCGAAACAAACGGTTTGAAGCTTTATTTCTTTGTCGCAAGGAGAAAGTATGGAAGGATTTGCCCGCACACAACATGTTTCTTTTTTCTTAAGATCTCGGGTTTTTCATACGGATCGTGAAAAAAATTCTGTCAAGGCCGTCTAGTTAGGTTAGGGACCACCGTTTTGGGTTTCTCGGTATCTGGTGTGGTGGTCCTTATCACCTGGACCTGGACAAGCTTCTTGCCATCCAGCAGTAGCGTAGGGTGAAAATTTTCAAAAGGGAAGCCGCTGGATCAATTTGAGTTTAAATTTAAACATCTCTACTACGGCTTCCCTTTGTAGTGCAAGCCACATGCTTTATTTAAAAAAGGAACGGACCTGGCAGAGAACCCCCTTCCCAGTTTCGTGGCACACCGTTTGCAACGCCACCTACCGGATCCAATTGCATTTTCAACCCACTGAAGAACCCATTGCATAATCATGTTGCAGCCAACTGGTTGAATTAGCTGGACTAATTTTTGTTGTATATACTACACGTCAATTTGACTTCACATCGCCTGTCGGTAAGCTGAATGCAAAGTCTTAAGAAAGAGAGAGTCACCATTACAGACAGCTACGATATACCTAGTGATGGAAGCCGTCAGCTTGGTGGCTTCCCTCCTCGCTTAAAGCACCCGGAATTGTAGGAAGAAGGAAACACGTGTACTGTTGAGAAATCCACAGTGGGTTATGTTGATCAGATGTCAGTCGTTTCACGAAAAACGTCGAAATTCGTTTCATAGTTAGGAATAATAGCTAACCCCAATGTGTGTTGGTGTATTCCCATTCAGTAACACCCAAACGAGTAATGCTGTTACTAGTTAGGGAAAAATTCCCATCATGTCACAGGTGTTACTGCATGCAATAGTTTTTGTAAAAAAGAATACACAATAGAATGATAAGGTACTTGTGAATGGCAGGTACAACCAGTTCATGCTGGTGAACAGCAAATACAAAAACAATACTTACAACTTTGAAGTACCCGAGAGGCACGGCCATGTTTGAGAACTTGTTGATCTTGGAGTTGAACTCTACATCCCGCACCCATACGTTAACTTGAACGGAGAACCGCGTCGTTATCACCATGCCTATCGTCTGAAATTAGCCATTAGATTGTTAATTCTATGCATACATCTATATACTAATATTATAAAGAGGAAAGTTTTTGTATGTAACGGAGAAACTCTAAAACTACTGGACCGTCAGACCAATTTCCAAATTTCTTTCACCAATATGGGCTATCGATAATAATGCTTATCAGCGATGAACGGGATCAGTTATTATATTACAAAGCTGAAGAGTTTGTTCGTTTGTTTGGTTGAACGCGCTAATCTCAGGAACTACTGGGTCGAATTGAATTATTTTTTTGTGTTGAATAGCCCGTATATCGAGGAAGGTTATATGTGATATATCATTACGCTACTCCTCAAAAGAGCGGAGCAGTAATCATAAATGTCAACAAAGCAAGCAGATTTCCACACATTATTTGACAATTAATAAAATGCGGGTATAAGTGCTTATTATTACGGAGTTTCGAAGTATGCCACGGATAAGTTTGTGCATAATTTGAATAGCTAGACTTGTAGTTAATTATGGATTGGGCGCATGTAAACAGTCAATAATACATAAATGTTGTAATCAAAAATTGTGATCCGGTGTAAGCACCATATATTATTATTGGATCACAATATATCTACGGGTAGACATTATATCTGTTACCCGTTGGGACAAAAACTGTTGCATCCAGTAACACCTGTGACTCGCTGGGAATTTTTTTCCCAACCATTAACCGATAATACCGAAAGATAAATAATCGAATAACAATATTGCCCTATAAGTAAACTAATCTTGGAAAGTGAAATTAATCTCCTACATACACTAAACATAACAATATGTGCATAGAAACACCCTGGCAATGCAAATTTGCTATAACTGAAAATCGAACCCACGACCTCTAACGTAATCAAACGCCCTACCGGCTGTGTCAATCAACGTGCCTCTTACCTGTTCAATGATCAGCTCGCTTCCGTGTTTCTCTTCATCAGGTGCCAGACCTTCGATCTTGCTGTAGAGGTTCGGATTCGTGTCCATGAAGTGGGTGTTAGACATTACCAAGGGTAAATCTGGAAAGGTACAGAATACAGAACACTTAAACGGTAGTTCTGTGCCTCGGAGGGCATGTTTAAGTTTTCTCGGTTTCGATTGTCATACAAACATCGTAGTTGGAGCCCTAAAAAAGTCCAACAACAGGTCTAGCTGTATAATTTCATCATACCAAAGCCAATGGGTTGTGGAGGTGGAATATGGCAGTCGTTTCAAAAATGTCGAAGTTCAGCCAAACCCGTAGTTAAACTGGAAAAGTGAACCCCAGACTTCGAGTTGAAAAATTCGGATGTGACCGGGATTAACACGAGGATGAAGAGGAAATGCAGGGTGATTTTAAACTTATAAAGAGAACCCACCAGTACATGAATATACTACTTATATAACACATAGATATTACAAAGTTAGGCAGTCTAACCAGATCAGTTTTGGGATAGGTGATCATACACAGACCCCTCCGTGCCTCGGAAAGCACGTTAAACTGTCGATCCTAGTTGTTATAACGAACCTCTATGGCATTCGTTACTGGTACAGAGCCTTAAAAAGTCTGAAAATATAGTCTAACTACAGAACCTCGATATCGCCTATGAGTTGTAGTTCAGCCGGGGTCACAGTTAGATTGCAAAAAGCAGACCTTTGAGCTCGAGACTTCAAGGTAAACTTACCATATAAACACGGTGAGAGGTCCGAAAGCCCATCATAACAGATACCTTCAGCACACAAGCACTCATTTTCTGGAATTTTCCTGTAGGTCCTGTTACTCATCTTGTAGAGCATGGCTTCGACCCCAATGTCCGTCATGATGGGGCCCTGGTAATCGAAGTCGAGTACTCGGCAGAGGATGCTGCGATAAAGCCTAATGGGGCGCTCCGGAGACAGCTCAGGTGGGTAGCATAGACCTTCGTATGTGTCTGTGAAGCTGTTGCAGCGGGATCTGAAACGAAAACAATATTTACGTATTATAAGCTGATACCTGCGGCTTTGCGTGCGTGTAATTCTGTTCCCGTTCCCTTGACCCATGGGATTTTTTTCTTTTAAAAATCGTTCCGTTTAACTTTTGAAACGTACAAAAAATATTAGCCGAATCGATCGAGCAATTTTCGAGTATGGTCTCCTACCCCACTGGGAAAGAGGACTATGTATTTTATTAAAACGTAATTCAATTAAATGAACTAGCTGAGCAGCCTGATGCATTCGGATTCGGCTTCTGAAATTTATGGGAACCTAACCTAGGTTTAAAAAACCTAGGTACATGTTATTCTAAGTTAATCTATTCATGTACGAAATTTCAGCCAGATCCGTTCATTCGTTTAAGTGGTACATGTCATCTAAATATTTATCTCGTAAAGAAGGAAGTTTTTCATTAGACGTCGTGTTTTTTTTTGTATATGCTTTTTCACACCCCGCTTAAAGGACCCGGGACTATAGGAAGAGGGAAAACACACAAAAGCGATACGGCACGGATAAGGCGCCGAGGAAATAAAATTATAGCTATAGGAACTAAGTCAGTGGCATTCTGACAAATGAACGAATCTTATGCCGTAGCGTTTCTTGCCTCTTATATATAATTTTTTATTCGAGTCCTCGCCTTATCCTTGCCGTACCGTTTCAATATAATTCACTCTATAAGAGGAGATACTGGTGAAAATCAATATCCTTACCTAGTTGCCGGCCTCTCGTACCCCCACGACGGCAGGCCACCCACCCCATTGGCAGACTTGATCATGAATCTATCCTCATCTCTGGTGCTGACTTCAAATCGCATAATATTTTTCTCGTCATATAGCTGTAAAAATAATAATAATCAATTATTCGGTGGTTCCTCTGCTCATTGCCGTACACTCCGACCAACTATTGTTCACCTCACTTGAGGTATCCTGCCTCCTCTCACAAACTCTGAGGGAGGTATGACCTAGCTGCATAGGAATAATAACTATTACTGTACCGATAGTCGTTTTAGTTCTTATAGCCATCGCAAAGAGCCTCAATCAACATAGTTAAGAAGCGATTCAAATTGGAAACAGTGAAACGCTCAGACGGCGATTCATCTTAGACCCGCGACCATTCTCTTACAGGGTGAACGTTCTTACCACTGAGCTATTGAGCCACGCCTTGAGAATTCCAGCAGTCGAATACACTACCGCCATGCGGCCACGCCACAAAGGCTGTCAGTCTAGAATAGGGTTGCCATACGTCCCCGTACGCCGGGACATGTCCCCGTTTGAGGCCTGATGTCCCGGCGTCCCGGCCAATAAGCAAATTGTCCCGGTTAAACATTTTTAGTATTATATTAGAGAGCTGGACTTGGTTGGTAAACAGTAATATACCTACAATAAACGCGACTAAGTAGCTAGGCTATTAATACGTAGATAGAACGACGAAAGCGCTGATATTTTTCCATACATGAATATGTTAATGAGTAATAAAGACCCCGGGGCCAATGATTTTACGAGAAAACCGCGATGAAGGACAGATGGCGCTCATACTTCCAACGACATGTTGAATAAGCAGCAAGAGGTGCATCCACCAGACCTCTTTCCGAAACAAGGACTAGTGCCACCGATAACGCCTGACTTAGCCTCGACGAAGTCCCCATCGAGGCTTGGAAGGCAATGGGTGCATTGGGTGCTCGTGGTGTGAGCATTCTAACAAATCTGTATAACCGCATACTTCTCATCGTGAGATCCTGAGCCAGTGGAGACTGAGCTTCATTACGCCAGTATTCAAAGGCAAGAGATCGGTGCAGGAGTGTGGTAGTAACCGCGGTATAAAGATAATGTCCCACACCATGAAGCTCTATGAGCAAATAATCGACTCCCGGATCCGACAGGAGAGTACACTCTCGGAGTGTCAGTATGGGTTTCGTCCCGGGCACGGGATCATGGATCCGGTGTTCGCCCTAAGGATTGTGGTCGGGAAATACAGGGCGAAGAACACGCCCCTGCACTGCCTATTCTTAGACATGCAGAAGGCCTTCGACTGTGTTCTTCGCGCGGTGATCTGGTGGGTACTGTGGGCTAAGGGAGTTCCAGAGACCTACATTGACACCATCCAAGATATGTATCATGATTCTGGTGCCGTGGTTCGGAGTGCTATTGGTGACTCAAAAACCTTCCCCATCACCATCGGAGTACACCAAGGATCCGTCCTTAGTCCTTATTTGTTCAGCTCGGTATTAGACGTCTTGTTGGACAGTATCAGAAAACCACATAAGCAGCCTCCGTGGTTGCTCATGTATGCTGATGATATTGCACTGAAGGACGCGGACAGGAGCAGATTGGTGCAACACGTGAAAGTGTGGAAGAAAGCGCTTGAGAACGGTGGTATGAAGCTAAATGTAGCGATGACAGAAAGTTTAGCGTTAAACTCGACAGATTTCACACCGGTCCGCATAGGCGATGATTCGGTCGACTCGACTACGACATCAGGGCACGCATTGCTTCCGCGTGGGCCAGGTGGTGAGAAATGACTGGCGTCACGGGTGATCCCAAAATGCCAGTCAGGTTGAAGGGGCAGGTCTATAAGACGATCATTAAGCCTGTCCTCTTACATGGTTGTGAGAGCAAGAGCGTAAGCACGTAAGAGCTGCATGTCACAGAGATAAAAATGCTGCGTGAGGAACTCTTGCAGCCGCGGCAGCCTTCATGTCCATGACATCGCAGATAAAATGCAAGAGAGCCGCCTTCGCTGGTGCGGCCACGTCTTGCGGCAACCGCCAGGATACGTGGGTAGCAAATGCCTGACAATGGCGCCCCCGCTGGGTCCAGGTAGAAGGGATAGGCCCAAGAAGTCCTGGCTTGACGTCGTGGAGAGTGATATGCGTGCAAATGGTCTCACTACCATGGACGCCCAAGATCGTGTCAAGTGGAGGAGGAAGAGCCGGAAGCTGGACCCTGAGCTCCGGGGTCATCTTGGCCAGGGATGCAATCGGAAGAAAGCGTCTACATGAAGATGATGTTTAACTTAATGTTGATTTCGTCAAAATATTTTGTACAATTATCAGAAGTTATTTCTGATAATTTTTCGCCTTTCAGAAAACATAGGAAGCCCGGGTCGCTGCCCGCTTGTTTAACGCTTGTTTAATGGCAGTGTTAAAAGTTGTTGTAATAAAAGTTCCTATTTTTCTACCTTTACTAATTTTTCTTCAAATGTCCCGGTCTGGGTCCCCAGACTTATGGCAACCCTAGTCTAGAAGTATGCAAAGAAGTAAATCAAGGTTACTTTTTTTTTCCACATACCCTATCCAACAGTCCGAGCTTCTCAAACGTGATCCAGCCGGGCAGGTACTGGTTGCCGAACCGAATGAGAGGCTCGTCGTACCCCCACAGGTAGTCGTGGACGTTCATCGTGACGGTGGCATTGCTGCGGAGGCGCGTAGCCAGCATGTTGAAGCCAATCTTCGCCAGGTAGCCGTACGTAGATGCTTTGGAAGCCATCGCCTGGAAATTTAAATAAGAAAATATATTCCTCTACTTTAATAATATAATAATACTAGCTGTTGCCCGCGGCTCCGCCCGCGTGGATGTCGTTTATCGCGTGGTGTTGTAAATAGTACTGAAAGTTGAGCGTTGAACGCTGATTAGACATTGTACTCGCCTCTCTATTCGACTCGAGGAGGTAGGTACACCACGGTATATTCGTCCAAAGGTGGCACGCGGCACAATTTTTTGGGCACGCCAGCAGTGCCACCACAAAGTACCTAGGTATTTAGATGCGCCCGTGTTATACGATAGCCACAAAAAAGGTTCGCCATCCCTGCT
Organism: Eilema depressum; assembly: GCA_914767945.1. Lineage (NCBI taxonomy): Eukaryota > Metazoa > Arthropoda > Insecta > Lepidoptera > Erebidae > Eilema > Eilema depressum. The sequence goes on along the minus strand of OU612023.1, from coordinate 21,307,648 downwards.
CTTAGTTCTTACAGGGTAGGCAGCACAAGTGTGACTCCCTTGGTGTTGCACTCACCCTTATGCCAAGGTAACCACTTACCATCAGGAGGGCCGCGTGCTTGTTAGCGACCTCATGACTACAGTACGACTCCCGACTATAGTATGGGGTACTTCAAGAAGGGCGAGTGTGACGCCCCTGGTATTGCATACGTTCATAGGGCACAGTAACCACTTTCCATCAGGTGGGCCGTGTGCTTGTCTGCCACCTAAGTGGTATAAAAAAAATGTTCTACCTGCATAATATCTACTCGACTCTCTACTCTACTCCCAATACCTTTGCCCTTCCCCCACCCTCTTCCCTACTCCTTCGCTTCCCCGTTGTATCTCTTGTCTACTCCACTATATCCCTCACCTGTTCACCAAGCTCTAAGTAATCTGTCTTTGTGTGGAAAACGATTTTGTAACTCATCTTAATACAGTACCGACATCTATTTCATACCTTTTTTTTTTTTTTTTTTTTTTTTTTATCGTGCGAAAAATCCCCACGGATACCTCCCCCACCTGAACCGGGGGAGGAGGTTATGTCGGACTCGAACCGACTAAAACGCACGCCATCTGTGGGTCGTCAGTTGCCGGAGGTGAGATTGTCGTAGCCATATCCCTCGCACCCCGGCCGACCCAGGGCCATATCTTTAGATCTGGCCCTCTTCATCTATTTCATACCTGACAAAATTAGAAAATTGAAAAAAAAAAACATTAAAAATGCTTATATACGTCCAGTTGGAACGAAACCATAGTAAGTTCAAAACCGCGTTAACGCCATCTAGTTACGCAGGTGGAAATAAATTCATTGACAAAAAAATAATAATTTCATGATTAAAATCGCATTTGTTTACACAACTTTAAATGTAAATTAAAGTCTATTTATTTACATACTTGCTCGGATGTAATAAGATATAAAATTTCATCCATAAGAATAAAAAAGCGCCATCTATATTTCCACTCATATTCCGTATAATATCAATATTGTTCACAACTCCGGTTCTACTCAACCGATTGCGATCAAACAAACGTAAGATTTTAAGTCTGACCAAGCCCTATCTAACAAAAAAAACCGCATCAAAATCCGTTCAGTAGTTTTTGCGTCCATCGCGGACAAACAGACAAACAGACAAACAGACAGGAAATGAAAAAATATATTTTCGTGTTCAGTATCGTTAATATAACATAACCCAAGTATTTTTTTTTAAATATCTCCAATGTACAGACACGACCACTTTACAATTTTATAATAGTATAGATTAATATTGTACGATTATCTACACAACGTTATCTAGACCCAAAGTAAGCATAGCTTAACTAGCTTGTGTTATGGGTTCTAGAATGTGAATAAACATACAACCTATAGATACATTTTTTTTTGTAAATACATACATATTATACATAGAAAACACTCAGACCAATGCAAATATTCATATTCATGCATACAAATATTTGCACTGAGCGGGGATCGAACCCGCGTCTTCTGCGTAGCAGCGGCGTTCACTACCGCTACACCACAGAGGCAGTCACTTTACATGCTGCCACGGCTTCATCCCGTTCTCGTAATCCATGGGAACCTATTCCCGAGATAAAAAGTAGCCTATGTGTTATTCCAGATTATAATCTATCCGTGCACCAAATTTCAGGCAGTACCGTTCAGCTGCTAGAGCGTGACTGAATATTAAATATTAAACTCCATACAAACCTCCAAACATCTAAATATCTTGATCACAAATTTTCACATTTATAATATTAGTAGGTGTAGAATAGGATAGGATTACTCACGGAGGACAGAATATGACTAAGTTAGCTTAGTACATTGTACGCTGTACGTGGCGTGGCGGTAGTGAACGCGGCCGCTAAATCCGCAGTTAGACTGGTAAAGCGGACCCCAGACTTCGAAGTGTAAGCTTCGGATGTGACTGGGATTAACGCTAGTTTGAAGTAGGGGTGGCTTTATAAAAGTTTACTTACCAACATTGCAATATTTGGCAAAGTAAGCACGACCTCCTTGGGGTCGCCAATCGATTCCTCCGGGAGAAAGGTGACCTTTAGTCGAGGAGTGAACCGGAGCACTCCCGTCTCGTGGTCGAACTCCAAGCCTTCGTTTGTGCGGTTTTCCCTGTAATGGGGAAAGGCTACATTCAGATTAATTTTGCTTTTTATATACTTAAGGGCCCAGGGCACAACAAAGCGACAATTTCCGAAGGAAGGAAGTATAGAAGGGATGAAAAAAAAAACTTATCAAACGGTTTTTATATATAATATGGGGTGTTAAGGAAACGAAGGCCTACCAGGTACCTCCGTTTATAATTATGTAGTGTACCCAGAGTACTACCAAGTGCCTCCGACTTCGTGAGCATTCCTCAATGTACTATATTTACATTATAAAAATTATAAATGTGACTGACCTCCATTTTGTATAAGAGTATAGGACAGCCTTTGTGGCGTAGTGGTAGTAAACGCGGCCGCTACGCAATATTTACATTGGTCTGGTCGTGCCTCGTAGAGCACTTTAAGCCGTCGGACCCGGTTGCCATATGAACATGTGCCATACGGGTAGTTGGAGCCCTAAAAAGTCCAACAACAACAACGGTCTAGCTGCAATGCTTCGATATCGCCTATTACCATTGGGTTGTGGAGTTCAGATGGTAGTCGCTTCACGGCAAATATCGAGGTCTAGCCAAATCCGCATCTAAGACAGGCAAAGCGGACCCCAGACTGCGAGGTGAAAGCTTCGGATGCGATTGGGAATCAACGCTAGGATGAAGAGTATAGGGGTAGTATAGTATTTTGCTAATGATTATTTCCAAACAGATATCCTACGAACGCTAACGAACTTCCCGGAAATCGAACTCGTGACCGTTGTAGTTACACGTTGCGCAGAGTTCAATAGTAAATTGATTTAGGTCTCACAACAATGTAGGTGCCTATACGACGATAATTGCTGGATAAAAATCTAACTAGTACAATAAGCGCAATAAGCGCCCTCGTTAACCTTTCCAATTATTTATCATTAGAGCCGTTTCTCCACGTGAAGACTTCTTCTCTATCCGGTTTAACTGTGGATGATATATTTCTATGGTAGGCGCGGCCGCGCGGATCCAGGCGCGGAACTAGGTTGTGGGCACAGGTACCCGAAAATCGGTCAAGTGCGTATCACCCAGTATACCTCAAAGCACTCTAATCTGACGAATAGAAATAGGCTGTTCTTTTTTATCCTAGCGTTAATCCCAGTCGTATCCGAAGCCTTCACCTCGAAGTCTGGGGTCCGTTTTTACCAGTCTAAGTGCGGATTTGGCTGATCTACAATATTTTCCGTGAAGCAACAGCTATTTATCCTCCAGAACTCAATGGCGATGTCGAAATATTACAGTTAGACCAGTTTTTTTAGGGTTCCAACTACCCGTAACGACTGCCTTAGATGTTAGTATGACAACTGGGACTGACTGGCTTAACGTGCTCTCCAAGGCACGACCAAACCAATGCAAATACCCATATTCATACAAACAAATATTTGCATTGAGCGGTGACCGATCGAATTGCCACTTATCTAAGGGGCTGTATAGGAAAGGATAGGGTAAGTATTTTAATGTGACTAACTATTGCATTGTAAGTATTTTATTTAAATTGGTTATATACTAGATATAAGTCCACAGAACCCAAAGATATTATATATAAAAAGAAGTAGATTCGTTATTGCGCGAAAATCGTGAAGATTCGAAAACGAGTCAATTGGAACGTTTGCCTCTAGTACCGCGTGCCGAGCGGCGCCGGCCGGACGTTGAGCGGAAGCATCAGTGACTTATAAAAATAACGAAAATGCCATCGTATGTTTATAGACACTGCACGAACTATTACTCTAAAGTTAATACATCGAAAGGGAGTTCATATCACATGGAAATAATACATATTTCGACTGATAGAGACCAAATTTCTAACTTTCATAATATTCAAGTTAAAATTGTTAAAAAGAGACAGTATGATATAATTTGGTGCGTGAGCGACAAGGACGTGTGTGATCCGAACATAGATTAAAGTACAGATGAGAATATCGTAGGCATTAAACTCACTACATACTACCTCCCAATTTTAATTTGTTGTTTTTTATAATTGCCTACTAATACTATGTGGTTCAAGTAAGTTAATAAGTGCGAACTTCACTTCACTGGCAAGTATCTACTTAGGTAAGTACCTACTTGTTAAAATTTGTAGGTACTATTGGCAGCAACAAAATAATGAAATAGAATAAACATACCTAGCTTTTTTATACTTAACTAGCTGCCCCGGCGAACTTCGTACCGCCATATTTTCGGCCCGCGTGGTATTCAAATCCCGTTCCCGCTGCACCCTTATCACTTAGGGGGATGAAAAATAGATGTTGGCCGATTCTCATAGATACCGGATAAGCACAAAAAATTTCATCAAAATCGGTCGAGCCGTTTCGGAGGAGTTCGATTACGCACCCCGTGACAGAAGAATTTTATATATTAGAAGATACAATAACAACGACAAACAAACATCTTTGTCTAAACAAAATTACGCAATTATCTCAAACTTCACTTTACTGGCAAGTACCTACTTAGGTACTTGTTAAAATTGTACTACTGACAGCAACAAAATAATGAAATTTAAAAATTATACCTACCTTTTTCATAATACATTAACAAAGTTAAACAAACATCTTTGTCTAAACAAAATTAGGCAATAACCTCAATTCAGAGAGCTCTGTACCTTCTTTTTCAATAATTTTGTTAGCCTATGTCACCGACTAACAACCGCACTGTGATTGGTACATTGTTATCATTAAAGTCCAAGTGACAAACAATAGCTGTCTTCTTCTTTTATATTGTATTTTTCATGTCCTCTCTTTTCAATCCATTGGTTATGTAGGGAAGTGTAGATGAATTAAAAATGTGTGTGTGTGAGTTCGGCACATTTTTCTACGTTGATTTGTAAGCATATGACAGGTCTATGTTATGAAATGTCTTTGACAGAACCTGTTATTTAAGTTTGAAATGTAATATACATAATGCACACCAACAGATGTGCCTAATAAAATAAATAAACTATTAGAAATAGAGTGTTCACGTTTATTTTCATGGATCGTCGCTAGTATGCACCGGCCATAACACACGTGTCCATGTTCAAAATCCAACCTAGTCTCGTGTTTACAACACGCCTTATCTATTTGTCATCATAACATGTTATAATTAACCTGATAATAGGCAAGTGCTATTTATTACAAGGCAATTACTGTAGTCGTTGATTTCAAACTATGTATTACTAGTAGGTACTATTTATGTAAATGGGGACAATTATACTGATATTGTCTTATAAGGTGAGCTGGTGGTTGCAGGTCATGGACAGCAAAAGGGTATAGCGAATTATATGAATCTAGTGTAAATAACGACTACAGTATGTCTATAAATAATGAAAAAAAAAACGGTAAATTCCCATCCGGTAACACCCAAACGAGTACACTGTTACTGGTTGGAAAAAAAATTCCCAACGTGTCACAGGTGTTACTGGATGCAACATATTGGTGTTACCGGTTGGGAAAAAAATAATCCCAATGGTTCACAGGTGTTACTGGATGCAACATTTTTTTCTCATCGTGTCACAGGTGTTACTGGATGCAACACTTTTTGTCCCAACGAGTAACACCGCAAAATATTGGTGTTACCGGTTGGGAAAAAATTATCCCAACGGTTCACAGGTGTTACTGGATGCAACATTTTTTTCTCATCGTGTCACAGGTGTTACTGGATGCAATTCTTTTTGTGCCAACGAGTAAGACTACAAAAAATATTGTTTATTTTAAAACCTAAAATTGAAGCCAGAATTGATTGATTTTTTTCCCTAAGTTACCCAGCTGTCCCAAGTAGGGGCTACTTTACGGTAACTATCTAGGTATAACAGAAGAAATTGCAAAATATGCATTATTATAAACTAGCTGATCCGGCGAACTTCGTACCTACCGCCATATTTTCCGCCCGCGTATCTCTAAATTTATCAGTGTTTCTCTACAATATTATGCATGTATTATACAATATAAACCTTATCTATCAGTGTTTCTCTACAATATTATGCATGCATTATACAATATAAACCTTCCTCTTGAATCACTCTATCTATTAAAAAAAAAACGCTTTAAAATCCGTTGCGTAGTTTTGAAGATTTAAGCATACATGGGGACGGACAGACAGCGACAGCGACTTTATTTTATAATATGTTGTGAGTAGTGAAGTGATGAAGTGATAGTGATAATACAGTGATTCACGATAGGATAACAAACTGTTAATATTACACAGGAAAATACCCAATTGTTATAGATACCTAAAGGAAGTTCTCACATTTTTTGCCATACAAACCTTGTCCCGATAATTAAAATAAAATCGACCAAGTGCGAGTCGGACTCGCCCATGAAGGGTTCCGTAGTAACAAAGCGAAAATTGCGGTTTATGACGTATTAAAAAAAAACTACTGACTGGATCTCGTTCGAACCAATTTTTTGTGGTAGTTTGCATGGCAATTTAAATCATATATTTTTTTTAGATTTATCATTCTCTTATTTTAGAAGTTAGAGGGGGCGGGGACACACATTTTTCCACTTTGGAAGTGTCTCTCGCGCAAACTATTCAGTTTAGAAAAAAAATATGTTAGAAACCTCAGTAGCATTTTTAAAGACCTATCTATAGATACCCCACACGTATGGGTTTGATGAAAAAATGTTTCAGTTCTAAGTATGGGGACCCCCAAAATTTAATACTTTTTTTCTATTTTTCTATGAAATTCTTAATGCGGTTCACAGAATACATCTACTTACCAAGTTTCAACAGCATAGGCCTTATAGTTTCGAAGAAAAGTGGCTGTGACATACGGACGGACAGACAGACAGACAGACAGACAGACAGACGGACAGACAGACGGACAGACATGACGAATCTATAAGGGTTCCGTTTTTTGCCATTTGGCTACGGAACCCTAAAAACAACAAAAAAATAAATTAGGTATCCAATTTGATTTAGTCGTTCCCAAGTTATGTGCGTATATAGTAGTATGTCGCAGCCAACTAGCTTAATCAGCCGTTCAATTAACTGCCTAGGCTCTTAACTAAACGGCGCCGTTCAATAAACGGCCTGAATTATATTCAGCCATTTAATTAAACGGCTAGGCAAATGGCTTGGATCGATGAAGTTTAATTACTTGCCTAGCCATTTAATTATACAGCTAGGCAAATGACTTGTTTCTTCATGGCTATAATAGTACATTATGGTACAAGTGAGCAAAGTTGGTGATTACCGCCGAGGCGCTATTGAGACCCGAGCCGTCAGGCGAGGGTCTTGAGAGACCGAAGACGGTAATCATCATGCTCACGCGTGGCATACGACGTTTTACAACACACTTGTGAATAAAATAATACTACAAAATACTAAATAAACAATACTACAAATTAATTAGTTTTCCTATGCGCGCGCATCTTACAATGGCGATCGGCCATATTTAAAAGAATGAGGTTTGACCAGGTTTGACTTTAACTTTTTTTTACTCTGTTTTTTTTTCTGTACTTAGAGAAACAAAAAAGTTAAATTTGAGTGAAAATTTTGTTTGTTATACAAATATAACAAGTTGAAATTATTTATTTAAATAAATGAAAATGCATCAAATGACCATACAATAGACATATTAATTTATTTGTACTATTAAACACGTTCTTTTTTGTATCGAAACTTTTTTAAGAACATAGAAACTTAACCTATGAAATTTAAAAAAAGAATCTACAACTCACTTGTGAATAATAGTAACGAAAAAGTCACAGTTTGATAAAAGGTGTCATTACGTGCCTAATTGCGGTGAAATAAAAGTGATTTTATGAGCAGGTGAGTTGTAAAAAAAATAACCACGAAGGCTAAAGCGCCGCTCCACTCCACTTCCGCATTAGCCTTCTAACCTAATCTATCCAAGTCAGATCGCGCAGCTTCCTCAGTAAAGCTACTATTATTATTATATTAGCATATTGCAAAAATGTTTAAACTCAATGTAAAAATTGTTCATGAATAAAATATAAATTGAAAATACTAAAAAAACCTATCACTAATTTATCTTATTTCGGGGTGGTGCCCTACCGTGCGAATGGCCTAAGCAATGGTCAGCCAGTTTGTTAGATGTTCTAATAAACGTCACGGCTGAATATATTATGATTCAGGCTCTTATTTGACCAATTGAATGGCGCTGTTTAGTTAATGGCCTGGGCAGTTAATTGAACGGCTGATTAAGGTAGTTGGCGGCAACATATACATTTCGACAATTTGTTATTGTATATTATGTCATTGTATTAGAGGTAGGTAGGTATATTGATGTTTTCCTGTTTTGCCCCATAAGCACTGGCGTAGCTATGGGTGGGCAAGGTGGTGCCGTGCACCGGGGCCCCCAAGTGCAGGGGGCCCCCAAACTCAGGAGGACCCCAAGCTCAATGGGTTTTCGGGCCCAAACTAGGATTTGATAATTTGATCCCCAACAGCACGTTGGCAACCAAGGCCGGTTGGGCTCTAGACACCCTATCGTGTACTCCGATAAGGCGATGTACGACACCCGGGGAAGCTTTCGCAACCAAAAAATTGGAATGAAAACATGGGGGCCCTGTGTTTCTTTTTGCACCGGGGCCCTTGGTCATCTAGCTACGCCACTGCCCATAAGTAGATGTTTTTCTAAGTTACAAACAAGAAAATAAATGTGAAAAAATAACTAAAAAATGATAACCCTATCTTAACAGTTTTTTTATTATTATAGTTAACAGACCTTTAACTTTTTAATAATAAATAATGATAATCTAACCTATATTTTTAATATTTTACCCTTGAATTAATATTTCATAAGATTATTATTAGTCTAGTTGTAAATTAAAAATACGGAAAGCATTAATTAACCTCTTAATATTGTTTAAAAGTGGTCACCCATCCTAAAACTGATCTGGCTAGTAACGCCTAACCTTGTAATGTGTTACCCTCCTCAGTCACCGCTTAGCCAGGAGCTTTTTTTGTCGTCAGTACTTTGGTATTCGTTAAGAATAGACAGGACCGCGAGGAGCTAGAAAACAATGGTATTTTCGTCCCAATCGAGTAGTCCGACTGGGAGTTACCTCTGCCCTACAGAATACCGCAGTTAAAATAACCTCGTGTTGTGTTCCCGATGATGAGTAGGGTAGCCAGATCTCACTGGAGTCGAGAGGTTTTGTGCTGTCAGTGGGAAGACCAAAGGCTGCGATACTTTCCGTGAAATGACTGCCATAATCTGACCTCCACTACCTTATGGCGATATCGATATAATCTATGACGCTTTCATGTTGCTAAACACTAACTTTACTTGTCGGATTATTATAGTGTTAATAATACCACACTTTATTAATACCATACTTAGTAGGCACACTTTGATTTATAATATTATGTTAATGAAGAGGCCCGTAATAATATCTATGTAGGATAACGTAATAAATCAAAAAATAAATTAAAAGCATGCCTACCAATAAAAAATTAAATACAATTTATTAGTCAAGTTACTAGTGACAAAAAATAATTATCAAGTGTTAGATTCTGCCCGCGGCTCCACCCGTGTGGTGTTCTGCTCCCGTTTCCACAACCTATGGGCATTTATTCCAGGGATAAAATGTTGCCTATTATGTTTTTCGAGATTATAATCTACTAGCGGTTGTTCTCGGCTCCGCCCGCGTGGATGTCGGCTATCACGACCAAACATATTTATGTCCTTTCTCAAGGTGTAATTCATCAAGATCGTTTCTTTAGGCGTGAAAGCGTAACAGACAGACAGACAGAGTTTCTTTTGCATTTATATTATTATGGATGTGGATTGTGAAAACATCCGAATATCTATATGTGTGCTAAATTTCATTTCAATCCGTTAAGCCGCGTGACGTCGATAAGGGTGACATGCATGCAAATTGTTTCACTACCATGGATGCCCAAGATCGTGCTTGGCTTCGGATGCAGTCAGGAAAATACGTTTATATGAGGATGATGATGAGTAGGTAACAAACACGATCCTGGAAGCGAGATCCCTTTCGGCGCTATACCGCTTCCGAAAGGCGGCGCGGGAGCGGGGACACGATCCTGAGCCTGAAGAAATTCGGGCCGTGAGATCCCGGCTCCACAGGAACATGGTGGCGGAGTGGGAGCTACAACTTGGGCAACCACGCGCAGGGCGCGCCGTAGTAGCGGCGGTAAGACCCATCATGGGGGAGTGGCTAGAGAGGCCACACGGCGGCCTCTCGTTCTGGCTGACGCAGATCATCACCGATCATGGATGCTTCGGACGGTATCTGCATCGGACCGCGAAGAAAGAGCCAACGTCCGAGTGCCATCACTGCGACGCGAGCGAGGACTCAGCGCTGCACACGCTCACTGAGTGTCCGGCGTGGGAGACGCCGAGACGGGAGCTGGTGGCGACCCTGGGAGTGAGAGCTCTCACGCTCGCCACCTTGCTCGCAGCGATGGTTCGCTGCGCGGATGCGTGGGCCGCCGGCGCCTCCTTCTGCGAGCAAGTGATGCTCGTGAAGTGGGCGGCGGAGCGCGAGCGAAGGAGAATCGCAGCCCTTGCGGCCCGCGAGGAGCGAAGGAGAATCGCAGACCGCGCGGCCCGCGACGAGCGGCGGCAACTCGGGCGTCGGAGGTCGCAGAATGACCTCCGCCCCCCATGAGCGCGGGCCTGGGGGTGACGGGTGGGGTCGCCTGTCACCCTAGCAGAAGCAGGCCACGGCGGTGGCACGCATTGCGTGCCCCCCCATACCCGGGGGCGAGTTGGGGACTCCGTGGTCCCCACACCGGAAGAGGGCCATATCGATAGATATGGCCCTGGGTCGGCCGGGGTGCGAGGGATATGGCTATGACAATCTCACCTCCGGCAACTGACGGCCCACAGAAGGCGTGCGTTTTAGTCGGTTCGAGTCCGACATAACCTCCTCCTCCGACTCCGGCGGGGGAGGTATCCGTGGGGATTTTTCGCACGATAATAAAAAAAAAAAAAAAGTAGGTAACAAACATACAAACTCACATTTTACTACTTGTAATAGTTGACCGAACTATAAGGTTATTGACTGTACGAAATGAATGTGTTTTTTACAGAACACGTTATGATAGCCATATTTTTTTAAACACCTCATTATTCAACCATCATAAATACCTGTCTTTTGGTATGTTAGTCAACATAGGCCTACTTTTAAACTGTCGCTTCTACTTTAAAAAATAAAAAATAAAATTATTCTGCAAGATGTCATTTAATTTTAAACTTTACAATCATATTAATAAAGTCTATTGTTATATGGTGTGAATGAGAAGAAGGTTCCCAATTCAACCTGTATGTCTTTTTGTGTTACCAAATTATTTGTTTATTTATTTATTTATTTATATTGTAAATGCAGGTACAAAGTTTTTCAATAAAGTTTCACTACATTTGGCCTTGCGGCATGTAACAGTATCCATTAAAATGAACATGCATAACACATAATTATTATAATTCATTAATTTTGTCATTAATAATATTATTATCGAGTTCATAAAATATAAAATAAAATGTAGTCAATATGTAGAAAAAAAATGTCATTTTTAAAATACCAATTATGAATGATTCTTTAAGATTCTTTGACTCGACTGCTAACATCAGTAAATCTGTGAATTGTGTCTTTTTTGTCTCATGAAGTCGGTTTAACTTTTTGTATAAAATTAATTGTTCCTGCCAGAATTTTTTTGAAAAAGCTTACCTAACTCTATTAAATATCGTAAAGATTTTTCTCGTGCCTTTTCTCTGTACGATATACTATGAATGAATATATATATTATGCATAATACCATTAAAATATTAAACATAAACCAGCAATGAACAAAAAATAACCAATTACGAGTCAAAACATAAAACATAAAACCTGCTAAATACGTTTTGAGTTAAAATTAAACTAACTGGCATTAATTATGTTTTTTAAGTTCAAACTTACTGGTAGCCCATTAATTTCGAACCATGTTACCTGCCTAAGCGTTATGGTAAAGAAGAAGCAATCAATTTACAAGTAGTGAAAATTTCCTGCCCCCCTAGACAAGTGGCAATTCGTTGCTCGGCGTATGATGGAATAGAATGCCCAATGTATAGGATTTGACGTTTTTGACATTCGTTGACGCCTGTCATATACGTCAAATCCCATACATTTGGCATTCTATTCCATCATACGCCGAGCAACGAATTGCCACTAGTCTAGAGGGGCTGTTCCTTTTAGGACTCCGTTGCCCAAAGGGTGAAAACGGAATCCTATCACTAAGACTCCACTGTCCGCGTACGGAACTCTCGGTGCGCGAGTCCGACACGGACTTGGCAGGTTTTATGTTTTAACTGTGGTTTGGCAAGCAAATATGGGATACAAGAAGGGCATTATAAGATTCGTACAGGGTCGGCAGCTTGAGTGTAACGCCCCTTTTGTTATAAACCCCTCCTCCCGGTGATTATGTCAGACTCGATCCGACTAAAACGCACACCGTCTGTGGGTCGTATTTTGCCGGAGGTGAGACTGGCTGAGACATAATATATCTTTTTTTTTATGTAGGACACGTCAATTTGACTTCGCTTCGCCTGATGGTAAGCTGAAGGCGAATTCTCTGAACAGAGGGTCACCATTACAGACACGTATCATGTTACAATGGTGGCACTCAGCTTGATGGCCTCATCAGATGCTTTGTCACGCCCCGCTCCAGCCGGCCGATCCAGGGCCATCTCCATCGAGCTGGCCCTCTTCGGATGTGGAGACCACGGTTTCCCCATCTAGCCCCCAGGTATGTGGAGACACGTATCACACCGCCGCCTTGGTATTGTAACACCCCTGGTGTTGTTCACGACCATATGCCAAAGGTAACTACTTCCCATCATAAAAGCCGTGCGCTTTTCTGCCACCTAACTGATATAAAAAAGAAGTTACTTAGTTTTAACTTACTGGTACGTAAATGGTCCAACTTCTTGGATGTGCAGCTTCTCGTCTTCTCCGCTGGCGAACCGCTCGGCATTAGAGATGTTGAACAGGTAAACTTGCAGGTGGATCCCGTCCGTCTCCTTCCTCAGGGCTTCAGTCATCGCAGTCCCCTCATCTAACCTTGTCATCTGTTGACGAAGGAGTAAAATTTGTAAGTCTGAAGTCACTGAAGGGGCGTTCCTTGGAACCACTTATGCAGTGTGCCATTTACAAGCTGTACTTCACCGAGTGGTTTCCGGCAGAGTAGAATTTGGGTCACCTCATCTCTTCCCATGCGGTGTCGTACAAGGTGACTAAGGCTGTTTAACATCAGACAATATACAGCCCAGACTCAGCTTCAGATGTATGGCTATCGGCAGTGGATCATATTTGGGGATCCAACCGGAATAACTCAACAATAGTGCCCGGAACCCGGCGATATGAGTGAGCGGTCTCACGTAAGAGGGTCACCCCTATTACGTGAGATCGAATATAATGATTGGTGAAATGTGGGTGTTAATTCAATTCTGCCTAACCCACCGGGGATAAAGTCGTAATTATTTAAGTATGTAGGTACATCAAAAATTATTAATGAAAAATATCCAATTTATCCATTATATCTCTAATAACTCTTTCATAGTTATGTTGGCGTTAACTAATGGAATTTAATTATTAAGTTATTTAGTGATTTATGAAACTGGTCGCTAATGATGACATATCGAGCAGTCGTTAAAAAACTGTTGAATGAGTGATAAAGGTACTAAATAAGGCATTTATGACAAAAATAAAAACTGACTACTTTCTACCAATCAAAATGATTCCTGCACCATGATAAGGCAAACGGAAGGTATGACGGCCGCAGCCAGATGGACTGACGCCGTAGGTGGTCGGTACTGTCGGTAGGGACTGGATACGGAAGGCGGGAGATATCTGGACAAGCCCATGTCCGCCAGTGGACTCATCTGCCCCCCATAGACAAATTGGCTATAGACAATTCTACAATACGCCAGTCAACGAATTGCTACTTGTCTAGGGCAGTAGATCAGATCTGATTACGAAAGCATTGAAGAACACAGAGGAACTTAAAACACAATGATAAATATCCGGTTATCTCTAATACTAATAATAGTGACCGTGATAGTTCAATTACTAAGATCATCAGTCTATCTGTTCCGCTAATGAAATTATCAAACTTTTTTTTTTATACCACTTAGTTGGCAGACAAGCAAACAGCCCACCCGATGGAAAGTGGTTACCGTGGCCTATGGACGTATGCAACACCAGGGGCGTCACACTCGTGCTGCTGACCCTGAAGAAACCTTCTTGAAGAACCCCATGTTGTAGTCGCTTGGGAAAACCATCGCGGGAAGTTCATTCCACAGCTTTCATTAATTACTTACATATTTAGATATGATGACTATTGGGTCTAAGATCAATGTGAGGGCTGCGCACACCAGGAGCATACTGCCCAGTGTCAAGCACACGGACAGCTTTACTGTGAAGGAAAGAGAAAATTATATGTTACTAGCTGACCCGGCGAACTTCGTACCGCCATATTTTCCGCCCGCGTGGTATTCTCATCCCTATTTATCAGTGTTTCTCTACAATATTATGCATGTATTATAAATATAAACCTTCCTCTTGAATCACTCTATCTATTTAAAAAAATCGCTTCAAAATCCGTTGCGTAGTTTTGAAGATTTAAGCATACATACGGACGGACATACAGCGATAGCGACTTTGTTTTATAATATGTAGTGATAGTGATGATGATAAGGTCCTAAATATGATAGGAGACTATCTAGTAGTTCAACGGAGGCAGGACATGGCGGTATTCCCGTCCCAATTGCGTAGTCCGACTGGGGAAGTACCTCCGACTCCCCTAGTGTTGACTACCTTTTTTTTTATCGTGCGAAAAATCCCCACGGATACCTCCCCCGCCGAAGCCGGAGGAGGAGGTTATGTCGGACTCGAACCGACTAAAACGCCCGCCGTCTGTGGGCCGTCGGTTGCCGGAGGTGAGATTGTCGTAGCCATATCCCTCGCACCCCGGCCGACCCAGGGCCATATTTCTCGACCTGGCCCTCTTCCGGTGTGGGGACCACAGAGTCCCTAACTCGCCCCCGGGTATGGGGAGGCACGCGATGCGCGCCGCCGCCGCAGCGGACTGCTTCTGCTAGGCAGGGATGGCGAACCATTGGCACGCGTGCCAGGGATGGCACGCGGCTCAATTTTTTGGGCACGTCACTAATGCCATCAGTGCCACCTGGGTTATTAGGTGGGCATTCGGTAATCTGTGCCTATACCTGTTTCTTTTTTCTTTCTTTCACAAAGTAAGATACCTACCCCTACCCCTACCCGTCAGTTTCTCTAATTGATCATTTTCTCTAAATTATCAGTTTCCTTATTCGTCAGTTTTTTAAATTTCGTTATGTTCACATCCATACTAATATTATAAATGCGAAAGTAACTCTGTCTGTATGTCTGTCTGTTACGCTTTCACGCCTAAACCGCTGAACCGATTTTGATGAAATTTGGTATAGTAGTTTAGACCTTGAGAAAGGACATAGGCTATGTTTGGTCACGATAACCGACATCCACGCGGGCGGAGCCACGGGCAAAAGCTAGTTTTTAATATAACACTCACCACAGCTTGCTTTGGTGAGGTGTCCCATATTGCCAGGCACAATTATTGTCTAGTTCACCATATGCAGCATGTTATGAAGGATTTTCTGCAAAAAAAAACATTATTTGTTTATGTCACACATCCACATATAATACATACAAACATATCAACAAACACTACTGATTTCGAACCTATACCTAATCACATATTTATATAATAAATGAAATACCACAATGGTTATTGTAATAATATACCTATATGGTAGAAAAAAATGAAAATAAATGTTCACAATGGATGTTGGGAAAAAACAAAAAAATAGGGTTCTTCAAGGGTTTCCCAAGAAGAAGGGCATTAGAAGGTTTCTGCGGGGTCGGCAGCACGAGTGTGACACGCCAGGTGTTGCAAACGTCCATAGGCCACTGTAATCACTTTACATCAGGTGGATCGTATGTTTGTCTGCCACCTAAGAAAACTAAATACTTACGGGTAAATTTAGACCACCCCACGAGTAGTTAATAGTTCGTTTATTAATCCAATAAAAAAATACTTAAATATTTGAGTTAAAGTTAAAAATAAAAATAGTAGCAATAAAAAAATCACGAGTAAAAAATAAAATAAAAACTAGATAAATACTGAATCTATACGACAGAATTTTGAATGAATGACACTGGTTACAATAAAACTGTTTATAACCGCCTAGAAAAAGCAGGTTATTAACGGAGTCTGTCATCTCTAGAATGTAGCATTTCAAAATAAATGTCTACGTCCCAGACGTATGCGTGTGACCTTTAATTACTTACATATTATCTTTTTTTCTGATATGAGTGAACCATGAACTGCGCAATATAAATTATGTTAGGTATGATTATGGCACTTGTTTTTTTTTTTGTTGTTATTACCTCAGGTTATTACTACTATTATACTATTATACTTCGATCCCCGCTCAGTGCAAATATTTGTATGCATGAATATGTATATTTGCATTGGTCTGGGTGTTTTCTATGTATAATATGTATGTATTTACAAAAAAAAATGTATCTAAGTATGTTTATCCGCATTCTGGAACCCATAACACAAGCTAGTTAAGCTATGCTTACTTTGGGTCTAGATAGCGTTGTGTAGAATGTCCTAAAATATTTATTTATTATTATTTATATATAAACCTTCCTCTTGAATCACTCTATCTATTGAAAAAACCGCTTCAAAATCCGTTGCGTAGTTTTGAAGATTTAAGCAGACATAGGGACGGACAGACAGCGACAGCGACTTTGTTTTATAAAATGTAGTGAAGTGATAATTTATCACGATTGATCTTAATCACACCTAATGGTAAGTGGTTATGTGGTCTAAGACGAAGCGGAGCATGTTTGATAAGAAGGAGCCTATTCACTCGAGACTTGGAGGGTTCAAGGTTCCAGGTGAACTTATTGCCTCTGAGAACTAGCGCTATCATTCTCCAAGCTGCAGGCAATCAGGCCACTTTCTTTCAGGCACTGAAAAACCTGTCGAATTCGGTTCAGCCATTTCGAAGGTTTTCCGAAAAAAAAAACAGACAAAAGAACAGACAGACAAAAACCAAAAAAGTTTTTCTTTTTTCCTGGATTTGTCTTAAGTACCTACCTAGGTAGTTGCATGATAAATGCATAATAATTATTATGAATATTTATCAATGTGCAATGTAGTTATGTCATATTGATACACTCTTAACATAATAATAATATATCATGTATCAAAAAACTGTGACTGTAGTAATATCAGTTACTTTAATTTTATGTGTATTAACTGACTTCAAAAACAGAGGAGTTTATATCGACGCCCCCGAGGAATAAACCGGTAATCGCAAAAATCAAATTTTACAGGAGAAAAGATTTAGTGTTTTTCGGTTCTAACTTTTCTATAAAAGATAATTATGACAACATTTTAATACGACAGGAAAGCTAATTTTTGCCATAACAGATCATAGTTAGCCATGTGACTATTGATTAAACACAGAATTAGATATTCGCCAAAGTTCAATTTACCGAAAATAATTTCTAACAGTTTTTAGGGTATTGATATATTACCATCATGAACTATCAATAATATTCCAGCAACGTCTACTTACCGAATTATTCTTGTAATATAAAAATAATTTCTTAAAAATCATAGACATAACACTACTTTACTGAGTTCTCCAACGATGTATTCTTTCATTAGTAGATAAATGTAATGTTCAGTTACCGACTTATTACGGTAAACATTTTCATAACCTTATAATGGTAAAGTATAGTAACTGGAATATTATAGATCTTTCTGGTAATCATATTTTAATGTAATTGTTTTAACAGATTATGTAAATAATTTTATTATCGGTATCTCTAAGGGAAAATTAAGGAAAATTCATAAAAATTTTCATAACATTGTTTTTAATGGGTAAAAAGTCCTTAATGAGACCACAATTTGATATAAAAAAATATAAAGAAATAAAAACCTTTCTTAATCACTATTTTCATTGTTATCATCATTATTATCTTGATCACTATTTTCTACAGAAACTAAAGAAAAAAATAAAATTTGAAAGTGGGATCAAAAAGGAATACGCATTTGGGGTGAATAAAGAATGGGATCAATCGTTGTGGGATCA
Organism: Eilema depressum; assembly: GCA_914767945.1. NCBI lineage: Eukaryota > Metazoa > Arthropoda > Insecta > Lepidoptera > Erebidae > Eilema > Eilema depressum. Next base: position 21,289,375 of record OU612023.1, on the reverse strand, counting down.
ATACGGAACAACCCAACAAAATGGGTGGTAATACTGTGGAATTGCTCTACTGTTACATAAAAATAATAGTAAATCAGTATGCAACGCCTTGGTTATAGGACGAGGTTGATGATACACACGTTCCAATACAATATCAGCCTCAACCAAAAAAACTGTTTTAGGTTTTCGCCCGCGTCGTTTCGTTTGATATAAATGTTCTATACACTTCATCAATTCATCATCAATTAACCTATTGCAGTCCACTGCTCGACATAAGCCTCTCCCAATACGTGCCACGTTTGCCGAACCTCCGCCTTCCGCATCCATTCCATCCCAGCCACCCTTCGTATGTCGTCAGTCCACCTGGCTTGGGGGTGTCCCACCCCGCGTTTTCCTTCTCGCGGTCTCCACTCTAGGACTCGTCTGCTCCACCGGCCATCAGTCCTTCGACAGATATGGCCAGCCCACTGCCACTTCAGCCTGCTTATTCTGCGAGCTATGTCGGTAACTTTAGTTCTATGTCGGATGATCTCGTTGTGAATTTTATCCTTTGAAGAAACACCAAGCATAGCTCGCTCCATAGCCCGCTGCGCGACTTTTAGGTCGTGGACTATCCCCACCTTCAGTGGCCACGTTTCGGCACCGTAAGTCATAACAGGTAGGACGCACTGGTCGAAAACCTTTGTTTTGAGGCATTGCGGTAGGGGCGAGGAGAAAACCCCAAGGAAATTGGGAAATGCTGCCCATCCCTGTTGGATCCTTCTGGGTATTTCTTTCTCGAAGTTGTTTTTACTGCCTGTACAGCAGTAAGATATTAACTGATTGAGTTAATAGCTGTACTTTTTGGCATAAAAAGTATTGTAAAAGACGATGCTAACTGTGCAATATAGCTACGGTCGATAATACCACAGCAATCAGCTATGTCAATTGCCAGGGTGGTATCCAGTATCCACACATGAACAGTGTGGCTCGTCAGATTTGGCAATGGTGCGCGACCCGTAACTTTTGATTGTTTGCATCAACAGCTGATGAAGAGTCCCGGAGGATAAATCCCGACATAGAATGGGAACTCTGTGATAACGCGTTTCAAAATATTATTCGTACCTTTGGTGAACCTCAAATAGATTTATGTTTGCGTCTTGCACTAATACCAAATGTGATCGATACATTGCTTGGAGGCAAGACCCGGAAGCAATGACAGTCGATGCATTTACAATAAATTGGCACGACTATTATTTTTATGCATTTCCTGCATTCGCATTATTATTAAAATGCATGAGGAAAATTATCGACGATCAAGCAACGGGGTTGGTCGTGTTCCCCTACTGGCCATCACAGCCCTGGTACCCTGTACTAAAAAGCTATCGGTTTCTAAAATGTTGTTTTTCAATACTAGTGAAAGACAACGTCACCCACTGTACAGGCAGCTTACCCTGGGTGCCGCGAAGCTTTGCGGGCGGCGGTGATCCTCTGCCGGTAGGGCCGCTGGACCTGATGGTCACTCATTGCTTTTAACTGCTCAGTTTTCTGCTGGTTGTTCCTACGGTGCCCTAAATAATCACCGTTCTTTACTTTTTAGCATAAATAATTTTGGTACTGACGATCGTATAGAACGATTACTAAAGGGTGCGTTTAGACTGAAACCTAGTATGCCTAGATATAGCTTTACGTGGGACCCACTGATTGTCTTAGACCATATTATTATATACATTTTTTTACCACTTAGGTGGCAGACAAGCACACGGCCCACCTTATGGAAAGTGGTTACCGTGGCCTATGGACGCGTGCAACACCAGGGGCGTTACACTCGTGCTGCCAACCCTGAAGAAACCTTCTAATGCCCCATAGAATGAAGTGCCCCATATTGTAGTCGCTTGGGAAAACCACCGAGGGGAGTTCATTCCACAGCTTGAGTGTGCGAGGGATGAAGTTCCTTACATATTTCGTAGTGGATTTCGATTTCATGGTGGACCATGAAAGTTAGTTACTTATTTTCGTGATTCGCGTAAACAAACAATCGCAAAAACTGATAACTGCGTGCGCCGTGTATTTAAACCAGTGTAAGTAAAATGCATTACATGTAGAAACGCGTTCCTGATTCGTCGAGTGCGAAGCAGTTAAGGCCAATACGTATATCACACTCCCAAATTATTACTGTAACAGAGTATTACCGAAAATGTATATTTCATAAATCACAAGAATAAACCTGTAATCGCTTTAACCAGTAATGAATAGAAAATATTTTGCAGTAATGATACTTTACCGAAATGTAGTCACACAAATAAATCTGTAATAATGTATTATGATATTCTTCTCGTACATAAAACTTGACATTTTTTCCGAAGAACAAAAGTGTCATAAGGTAAATAGTTGGATATTATCGCAGGAAAAATATGAAAAAAATTGCATAGGTGTATTCCAACTAGTGATGTACAAGTCTCGAGGCGTCCGAGTCCCTTTGCCTAGAGCTCGGTGTCATTTACAAGGCTCGCCTCGTTTGTATGGCGCCCGACGACTCGGGAGTCTTTTTCAGAGCTCGAGCTTTTTTGAAGTCACGAGTCCTTTTTGAAGGCTCGAGCTCTTTTTGAAGGCTCGAGCTCTTTTGAAGGTTCGAGTTCTTTTGAAGACTCGAGCCTTTTTTAAAGACACGAGCTCTTTTGAGCGCTCAGTCGATCTCGAAGCATTTCTCTTAAGCGCACTAGTCCTTTTCTGCCCAGATGTTCACTGTTGTGAATCCTGTCTCCTAAACCAGGCGGAAAGGCCTGTCTCAGGAAACAGTGAGTAGATAAAAATTATAATATTTCAGGTTATTGTTACGAAATGAACTAATGTATTATGTATATTATATTATGTAAGGCCCCGGCTACATTTCTACGGCACGGCACCGTCCGCCGTTGCCGTTAACGGCGACGGCGCCGCGCCGTAGAAATTCACGGCGCCGTGCTACGGCGCCGTGGAAAGTGTGACATAAGGGAGGGCAATTCCCCAATTAGAGTAGTCGACTTCATAGTTCGACGTCAAAAAAACTGTAACCTGAAAACGAAACTTTACGAACCTTTACGAAGCTTTACGAACGTAGAAATTCTGAAGTAAACATTTATATTTTATCCCTTTCACACTAGTCGCGAGCTTTACGGATGACGTCTCGGTTTGATTGATATGGCGATATTAATTCAGAGAAAAATTCAGTGTGGCGTAGCATATTATGAAAATTTTCCGTAAATAATTATTAAATTACATCTGAAATGTCTTTCACGATTAATTCTTTTTCGGATAAAATAACGCAAATGTGAGAAGAAGTGAAGCTATACCAAAAAATAAGGATAAGAATAAAAACCAAATTGCAATTTGAACTTAAATTAGAATAAAAAACGAATTGTAACGGATTCTATTATTGTTTCTATTTTATGTAAATATTATAACAAGACGTTGACCATGGCTCCGCTTGCATGAAATAAAAGAGATCCTATTTCCGCAATCCCCAAGAATCTAATTTCGGGATACCTAAATTGTATTATTTCAAATTAAGAGGGTGTTACATACCTCCAAAGGCCACGGTAACCACTTCCCATCAGGTGGACCGTGTGCTAGTCTGCCACCTAAATCGTATAGAAAAAAGATCTATCTCCCTGCCTAGCGATTATGTCCTTTTTTATGGGTATCTGAGAGGATTTTCGCTCAACAAAAAGGACAGATTTATAGTTTGGATGACAATATAGGCTACATTTTATCCCTGTATAGGTTCCTCTAGATAGTTTTTATAATGACTATCGCATTGAGATTAAAAAACCCGACCTCAAGCTACTTTCGACCTTAATGACATTTCTTAAAAAAATATGTTTTTTGACATCTATAGATGACGCTGATCTCGAATATGAAAAAAAAAACTGGGTATTAGTTGCTGTCGATAAGGTCGAAAATGGCTTGCGCCTATTTTTTACATTGACTATAACCCAGAGACTCCAAAAATACGTGCAAGCCATTTTCAACCTTATCGACGGCAACTAATACCCAGTTTTTTTTCATATTCGTGATCAACGTCATCTATACATGTCAAAAAACGTATTTTTTAAGAAATGTCATTAAGGTCGAAAGTAGCTTGCAGTCGGGTTTTTTAATCTCAATGCGATAGTCATTATAAAAACTATCTAGAGGAACCTATACAGGGATAAAAAATGTAGCCTACAATGTCATCCAAACTATAAGTCTGTTATTTCTTTATCGCCGTGAATTTCGACGGCACGGCGCCGCGCGCCGTGCCGTGGAGTTGTGGCTGGGGCCTAAACTGTTAAAATAAGAAGAATAAGAATAAGAAGAATATATAAATAAGTTTCAAGAGCAAGATAAGATAAATATAGATAGATAGATATTTTAAGACTCGAGCTTGTTTTACGACTCTTTTGAAGACTCGAGTTGTTTGAAGGCTCGAGCTCTTTTGAAAGGCTCGAGCTCTTTTGAAGTATCGAGCTCTTTTGATAGGTTCAAGCTCTTTTGAAGGCTCGAACTCTTTTGAAGCCTCGAGCCATGGCTCATAAAACTCGCGGCTTGGCTAGGCTCGGGACTCCGAGCTTACCGAGCTCACTGAGTCTTGCCATTCCGCCTCGAGGCTTCAGAAATAGGACTCGACGCCTCGAGGCTTGTACATCACTAATTCCAACCCATAGATACCGAAAATGCAATAACAGTAATAACCCAGTAATAGTACAATACAGGTTTATTCCTTGGGGGCGTCGATATGACGTCAAAATAAAATTATCGATTTCTTCGTCATTTGTAAACCGATGTCATCTTCTTCCTCCTAGCGTTGAATCCCAGTCACATCCGAAGCTTTCAGCTCGGAGTCTGGGGTCCGTTTTACCAGTCTTAACTACTGATTTGGCAAGACCTCGATGTTTGCCGTGAAGCGATTGCCATCTGACCTCCACAACTCAATGTTAACATTAGGCGATATCGAAGCTTTGCAGCTAGACCGTTGTTTTTGAACTTTTTAGGGCTCCAACTACCCGTAACAACTGCCATAGATGGTCTTATGGCAACCGCGACCGACGGCTTTCCAAGGCACGACCAGACCAATGCAAATACTCATATTTCATGCACACAAATATTTGCACTGAGCGGGGATCGAACCTGCGCCTCCTGCGTAGCGGCCGCGTTCACTACCGATTTCATCATAGGTACTTTTCTTGCAGATGAGGTTGACTAGTGCCTAAAGATCTGATCTGATCTGAGCATCCAAGGTCAGATAGCAGTCACTCCCGAAGAGACCGACATACCTAGGAGTAATCGTACACGTCTTTATATTAAGACTAGTGCTGTCCCGGCGAACTTCATACTGCCATATTTTTCCCGTTCCCGCTGCACCTATTGTCTCACCGTTTAAACCTTTCCTGGCTGGACATCCACGAACATTTCAACACTAAAATTAGCCAAATCGGTTTAGCCGTGCTTGAGTTATAAACTAACAACGAAAAGTGGCATTGATTTTTATATAGAGAAAAAGATAATATACTCGTATGATTTGCGCGCAGCAGTACTGCTGCAATGCTAGCAATGTCGCGGTAGTAACGCAGCAATGCAATGAATTCCCAATAGAATACATAGATTCCTATTAAAATCGTATAATGGTCACTCATATGAGTAGAATCACAATATTTCATGTAATAAGCAGACTCCAATATTGCCACATGACAAATATTATCCATTACGATTCCAATATAGTTGTCTTTTTAGACCTGGCACGTCTAATAAGACCATTTAGTTTACATAAATTATGCAAATCGTGTGACTTTTATGACATATTGCACATGATTTATGATTCAATACAAATGGAAAAAATGTGTTTTTGTGATAAATAAACTAGAATTTGGAGTGTTAATTTATGAAATATTAAACGTTTTAGCATATATTATTATAACGAATTTTGGAAGCAAATTAGTAAGCTAAACTTACCTATTTTATTGACTGACGACGATATTATACACAAATGGGCAATCAAATTTTTTTATACCACTTATGTGGCAGACAAGCGCACGACCCACCTTATGGAAAGCAGATACCGCGACCTATGTACGTGTGCAACACCAGAGGCGTCACACTCGTGCTGCCGATCCCGAAGGAACCTTCTAATGCCTTTTTTGAGGAACCCCATATTATAGTCGTTTGGAAAACAGCAGGCAGGTCATCCCACAGCTTTAGCGTACGCGGGATGAAGTTCTTATCGTTCAGTACGTAGTCTCAGAATAAATATTCTTTTAGTCTGAGTACGTAGTGTTTCCGGTCGCAATTTGTGTTATTATTTTATTACTAGCTTTTGCCCGCGGCTCCGCCCGCGTGGATGTCGGTTATCGCGACCAAACATAGCCTATGTCCTTTCCCAAGGTCTAATCTACCTCTATACCAAATTTCATCAAAATCGGTTCAGCGGTTTAGTCGTAAAAGTGAGACAGACAGACAGACAGACAGACAGAGTTACTTTCGCATTTATAATATTAGTAGGGATTATTTACACTAAGCCCGAAGTTTCGGTTGCTTTTCAACAGATATGGTCGCGAGGTGACTAAAGATGGTAGTTGTCACCGTTTGTTTGCCGTGGTACCATTAGACAGTACCATATATTCATATGAATATTTGCATTGGTCTGGGTGTTTCTATGCATTATATGTATGTATTTACAAAAAAAATTTATCTAAGCATGTTTATCCGCATTCTAGAACCCATAACACAAGCTAGTTAAGCTATGCTTACTTTGGGTCTAGATAGCGTTGTGTAGAATCTTCTTCCTCCTAGCGTTAATTCCCAGTCGCATCCGAAGCTTTCAGCTCAGAGTCTGGGGTCCGCTTTACCAATCATAGCTACATATTTGGCTAGACCTCGATATTTTCCTTGAAGCGATTGCCATCTGACCTCCACGACCCAATGTTAACATTAGGCGATATCGAAGCTTTGCAGCTAGACTGTTGTTTTTGGACTTTTTAGGGCACCAACTACCCGTAACGACTGCCATAGATGTTCTTATGGCAACCGGGACCGACGGCTTAACGTGCTCTCCGAGGCACGACCAGACCAATGCAAATACCCATATTTAATGCACACAAATATTTGCACTGAGCGGGGATCGAACCCGCGCCTCCTGCGTAGCGGCTGCGTTCACTACCGCTACGCCACGAAGGCTGTCTATGCGTTGTGTAGAATGTCCTTCAATATTATTTATTTATATTGATGGTACTGTGGCAATTTTTTTTTGCCGTGGTACCATCACATAGTTTGAAGTGTAAGTTATATTTATTTTAGTTAATGTTTTTTACACAGAATTAGTGTCGAAAACACTTACCGACACTGAGTGTCGGTAAGTGTTTTCGTATATTGTTTTTTCTTGGATTTAATAAAGTGGTTCCAGGTAGAGCAGAATTTTGTCCTATTTCTCCCCGTGCGGTGTCATACAAGGCGACTAAGGGATTGGGCTGCTAAACATCATACAGATAATCCCTACTTTCCCTATTATTAATATTATAAATGCGAAAGTAACTTTGTCTGTCTGTCTGTCTGTCTGTCTGTCTGTCTGTCTGTCTGTCTGTCTGTCTGTCTGTCTGTCTGTCTGTCTCACTTTTACGACTAAACCGCTGAACCGATTTTGATGAAATTTGGTATAGAGGTAGGTTAGACCTTGAGAAAGGACATAGGCTATGTTTGGTCGCGATAACCGACATCCACGCGGGCGGAGCCGCGGGCAAAAGCTAGTATTATTATAGCGCAGACTCAGACTCAGATGTATGGCTCGAGTCAACCAACAATAGTGCCCGGAATACGGCAATTAGCTCATCCCCTATTACGTGGGACCTAATACAATGATTGGTGAAATGTGAGTATTTATTTACCTCTGCTTAACCCTCCGGAGATAAAGGCGTGGTTACATGTATGTATGTATGTTTGTTAATAAAGTGAATGACTTTCCTGTTTATATAGGGTCAGACACTAGTTTTATAAGTATATTATTAATGGCTCGGATTATGCCTAATCTAACTAAAAAAAAAACTAGTTAGATAATCAAATTATGATTTATGTTCCCACTCGTCCTAGACATGTTTTCCAGCCAAATGTTAAGGTTAAAGGGGACAAGAAAATTTGACAAATTTGAATTTATTCGCATTATAAAATTATTTAAACGGATTTTAACGCGATTTGTTCGATGTTAATTCAATGAGACTCTCGTCCCCGCCGGATCCAGGTAGAAGGGATAGGCCCAAGAAGTCCTGACTTGACGTCGTGAAGGGTGACTTACGTGTAAAATGGTCTCACTATCATGGACGTCCAAGATCGTGCGAAGAGAAGGAGGAAGAGCTGGAAGACGGATCCTGAGCTCTCAGTTCATTTTGGCCACGAATGCCTCGAGCATATTTCTTGCACCCTAGCCGACCCTGAGTCATCTACGGTTTTAAGTTGGCGCCCTCGGGTGGGGGAGGCTTCCCCAATAGGGCATTAAAGTAGCTAGTAAAATGAAAAGACTTCTAACTGTGTACGCTCAAAAGGAGCCCAGTGTAATAAATTACAAAATTAATTACACACGTATTTATAGGAGAGTAATCCGGCACGCAAAAAGGTTAGCTGTTGAGAGACATTTAAACTCAGCCAAAAACATTAGCAGAGAGACTTGGAAATTGGTCAATCAATACACTAATAAGAGAGTAAAACAACTTGACAGGAATATAATTCTAACCATTGACAATAAAAGTATAGATGCTCCACAGGAGGTTGCAAATCACTTAGCGGAAAGCTTTGTGTTAAAAACACATTTAATATATAAAGATAAAGATAAAGCAATAAAATATTTAGAGGATTCAACAGACAAAGTAGAAAATAACTGCCACTTTAGTCTTACTAGTCCTAATGAAATCTCTAAGATAGTACAGCAGATGGGTAACACAATATCTTGTGGTTACGATGGTATACCAACCACAATTATTAAAGAGAACATCAATACACTTGCATATCCGCTCTCACTGTTTTTTAACAAATGTATAAGTGAATCCGTCTTCCCGGATCAATTAAAATTGGCAAAAGTTGTTCCTATACACAAAAAGGGTTCTAAATGTAATTCAAAAAACTATCGACCAATTTCCATTTTACCTACATTATCAAAAATCTTCGAAAAGTTAATTAAAACTCGACTTGTGGCTCACCTTAATTTGAAAAATATAATAAACTACAGACAATTTGGGTATCAAAAAGGTGTAGGTACTACTGATGCCATCAACACGTTGGTAGACGATGTAGTCAGTAAAATGAATGACAATATGAGGGTGGCAGGGTTATTCATTGATTTGAGTTCCGCATTTGATGCAATTGACCATGACCTACTTCTGTCAAAATTGGAACACTACGGCGTAAGAGGTTCTGCTTTGCAATTAATGACTTCTTACTTACAAAACAGAAAAATGTATGTTGAAATAAAGAAAGTCAACGAAGAATATAAAGAAATAATCTACAAATCTAAGATGATTGACACTAATCGCGGTGTACCACAGGGATCAATATTAGGCCCAATCTTGTTTATTATAGTAACAAATGACTTAATTAACTTTATTAAAAAAAGACAGCCAGAAGCTAAAATGACTGTTTTTGCTGATGACACCAATGTAGTTATAGGGGCAAATAATTTAGAAGACTTGACAATTAACGTAAATGACATTCTAGTGACCTTAGATTAGGGTTGCCATAAGTGTGGGGACCCAGACCGGGACATTTGAAGAAAAATTAGCAAAGGTAGAAAAATAGGAACTTTTATTACAACAACTTTTAACACTGCCATTAAACAAGCGTTAAACAAGCGGGCAGCGACCCGGGCTTCCTATGTTTTCTGAAAGGTGAAAAATTATCAGAATTAACTTCTGATAATTGTACAAAATTTGACGAAATCAACATTAAGTTAAACATCATCTTCATGTAGACGCTTTCTCCCGATTGCATCCCTGGCCAAGATGACCCCGGAGCTCAGGGTCCACCTTCCGGCTCTTTCTCCTCCACTTGACACGATCTTGGGCGTCCATGGTAGTGAGACCATTTGCACGCATATCACTCTCCACGACGTCAAGCCAGGACTTCTTGGGCCTATCCCTTCTACCTGGACCCGGCGGTGGCGCCATTGTCAGGCATTTGCTACCCACGTATCCTGGCGGTTGCCGCAAGACGTGGCCGCACCAGCGAAGGCGGCTCTCTTGCATTTTATCTGCGATGTCATGGACATGAAGGCTGCCGCGGCTGCAAGAGTTCCTCACGCAGCATTTTTATCTCCGTGACATGCAGCTCTTACGTGCTTACGCTCTTGCTCTCACAACCATGTAAGAGGACAGGCTTAATGATCGTCTTATAGACCTGCCCCTTCAACCTGACTGGCATTTTGGGATCACCCGTGACGCCAGTCATTTCTCACCACCTGGCCCACGCGGAAGCAATGCGTGCCCTGATGTCGTAGTCGATTTCACTGGTCACATGAAGTACAGATCCCAGGTACTTAAACCGAATCATCGTCTATGCGGACCGGTGTGAAATCTGTCGAGTTTAACGCTAAACTTTCTGTCATCGCTACATTTAGCTTCATAACACCGTTCTCAAGCGCTTCCTTCCACACTTTCACGTGTTGCACCAATCTGCTCCTGTCCGCGTCCTTCAGCGCAATATCATCAGCATACATGAGCAACCACGGAGGCTGCTTATGTGGTTTTCTGATACTGTCCAACAAGACGTCTAATACCGAGCTGAACAAGTAAGGACTAAGGACGGATCCTTGGTGTACTCCGATGGTGATGGGGAAGGCTTTTGAGTCACCAAAAGCACTTCGAACCACGGAACCAGAATCATGATACATATCTTGGATGGTGTCAATGTAGGTCTCTGGAACTCCCTTAGCCCACAGTACCCACCAGATCACCGCGCGAGGAACACAGTCGAAGGCCTTCTGCATGTCTAAGAATAGGCAGTGCAGGGGCGTGTTCTTCGCCCTGTATTTCCCCACCACAATCCTTAGGGAGAACACCGGATCAATGATCCCGTGCCCGGGACGAAACCCATACTTACACTCCGAGAGTGTACTCTCCTGTCGGATCCGGGAGTCGATTATCTGCTCATAGAGCTTCATGGTGTGGGACATTATCTTTATACCGCGGTTACTACCACACTCCTGCACCGATCCCTTGCCTTTGAATACTGGCGTAATGAAGCTCAGTCTCCACTGGCTCAGGATCTCACGGTGAGAAGTACGCGGTTATACAGATTTGTTAGAATGCTCACACCACGAGCACCAAATGCACCCATTGCCTTCTAAGCCTCGATGGGGATTTCTTCGAGGCAGAGTCTGTACTTCTGCAGGCGTTATCGGTGGCACTAGTCCTTGTTTCGGAAAGAGGTCTGGTGGATGCACCTCTTGCTGCTTATTCAGCATGTCGTTGGAAGTATGAGCGCCATCTGTCCTTCATCGCGTTTTTCTCGTAAAATCATTGGCCCCGGGGTCTTTATTACTCATTAACATATTCATGTATGGAAAAATATCAGCGCTTACGTCGTTCTATCTACGTATTAATAGCCTAGCTACTTAGTCGCGTTTATTGTAGGTGTATTACTGTTTACCAACCAAGTCCAGCACTCTGATATAATACTAAAAATGTTTAACCGGGACAATTTGCTTATCGGCCGGGACGCCGGGACACCAGGCCTCAAACGGGGACATGTCCCGGCGTACGGGGACGTATGGCAACCCTACCTTAGATGAATGGTTCTCAATAAATAATTTAATAATCAATTCTAATAAGACCAGTATAATATTATTCAAATCAACATCCAGAAACAGTGACATTATTGATATAAATTTTAAGAATAATCATATCGAATTAGTTGACAGTACAAAATTTTTAGGTGTTAATAGAATAGATTCCCAGCTTAACTGGAAAAATGAACTTCAAATACTCGATACATCAATCTCTTCCGCATGTTATGCGTTGAGAAGTTTAAGAGATGAAATCGGTATTAAGCAACTTAAAGCAGTTTACTACGCACTGGTGGAGTCTAGGCTAAGGTATAGCATAATGTGTTGGGGAAATAGTTATGATTACAATATAGAAAAAGCCTTTATTCTGCAAAAACGAGCAATTAGAATTATGGTCCGAATATCACAACGTGAATCTTGTAAGGAACATTTCAAGACACTAGGTATCCTAACTGTTCCCAGTCTATATGTTCTGTCTGTATTAAGTAATCTCGCCAAATATATACACGAGTACGAGACAGAAAACGAAAGGAAAATTAGAGGGGAAACACGAAGGAAAACAATAAAACACAGAACAGCTCCCAAACTAGACATTTTTAAGCATTGCGTTAGATATCAATCGGTGGAATTGTTTAACAGGCTGCCTAATCAACTAAGGGATATCATATATAGCACACATAAGTTCAAATCTCAGTTAAAAGCATTCTTGTTGGACAAATGTCTTTATAGTATAACTGATCTATAGGTGGTACTGCTCAAGCATAATTCAGATACTAATAGTTGTATATATTTCATGCTATTTTATATTAATTCGAATCTTAATAATTGTGTTATTAAAATCAAATTATCTATTTGCATGAAATTCTTTTAATATAATTTTTAATTTATTTTTTTGTTTTAAATTGTTTGACATTTTTTATTTATGTAATTCTTAATTATTTTTGTGTTTTAAATTGTACCTATGACATTTTTATTTATATAATTTTTATTTCTTTTGTGTTTTTAAATTGCATGACATTTTTATTTCTATAAATTGTTAATTATTTTTGTGATAATTGTATGAAATTTCAAACACAATGTAATATTGTTTATTGAATAAATAAATCAAATCAAATCAAATCAAATCAAATCAAATATAACTGGAAAGGGTACCAGGTACACCACGTGGAGGTTCCGGACCACGCACCCCACCCAGGTAATGCCTATTCTTATCACGTGTTATTCTAATTCACGTGTACCTAAGTATAATATATTTTTACACTTGTTAATAGTTAGTACATTTTGCTATTTTTACTTTTATTATGTAATTGTTATACATTTTATTACATCGAAGGTGGGAATTTTGTTTGCACATTGCAATTATGTAGTATGTAAAAACTCTATTGTGTTAGTATTTTTTTTCCATTCATGAAAATTATATTTAAAAAAAATATATTATGACTAGCGACCCGGCGAACTTTGTACCGCCATTTTTTTTTTCGCCCGTTTTCCATAATTTTCTCACCTTTTAAACCTTCCCTAGACCTCCACGAACATTTCAAGACCAAGATAAGATAAATCCGTTCAGCCGTTCTCGAGTTTTAGCGAGACTAACGAACAGTATTGATTTTTATATATATAGAAGATAGATAGATAGTATAGATATAGTAGTTTTTTTTCTTGTACATTTAAATAGTAAAAACTAAGCATCCGGAACTGAATTCGTAAAAAGTTTTGGGGAAAACGCTAATTATTTAAATTACTAGACTAGATTTAGCCCGCGACTCCGCCCGCCCGTGTGGGTGTCGGTTATCGCGACCTAACATTGCTTATGTCCTTTCTCAAGGTCTAATTTACCTGTGTACAGGATTTCGTTCAAATCGGTTCAGTGGTTTAGGCGTGAAAGCATAACAGACAAACAGTTATTTTCTTAATTAGAATAATCTATACTATTATATAATTGTAAAGTGGTCGTGTCTGTACATTGGAGATATTTAAAAAAAAATACTTGGGTTATGTTATATTAACGATACTGAATACGAAAATATTTTTTTTTCATTTCCTGTCTGTTTGTCTGTTTGTCTGTTTGTCCGCGATGGACGCAGAAACTACTGAACGGATTTTGATGCGGGTTTTTTTGTTAGAAAGGGCTTGGTCAGACTTAAAATCTTACGTTTGTTTGATCGCAATCGGTTGAGTAGAACCGGAGTTGTGAACAATATTGATATTATACGGAATATGAGCGGAAATATAGATGGCGCTTTTTTTTTCTTATGGATGAAATTTTATATCTTATTACATCCTAGCAAGTATGTAAATAAATAGACTTTAATTTACATTTATAGTTGTGTAAACAAATGCGTTTTTAATCATAAAATTATTATTTTTTAGCGATGATTTAGTTCCACATACTTAACTAGATGGCGTTAACGCGGTTTTGAACTTACTATGGTTTCGTTCCAACTGGACGTATAATAAGCATAATATATTTTATTCAGTTTTAATTTTTCAATTTCTAATTTGTCAGGTATGAAATAGTTGTCGGTACTGTCTTAAGATCAGTTAGTTCAGTTCAGTTACAAAATCGTTTTCCACTGTCCACAAAAAGACAGAGCGTGGTGTAGTGAAGGATATAGTGGAGTAGACAAGAGATACAACGGGGAAGCGAAGGAGTAGGGGAGAGGGTGGGGGAAGGGCAAAGGTATGGGGAGTAGAGAGTTAGAGAGTCGAGTAGATAATTATTTATGCATGTAGAATTTTTTTAAATACCACTTGCCCATAGTCTTGGCATAGTCCACCTCTAATTATATTTTGCTTTCTGAAGAAATGTCCGTCTGTTCGTTCATTTTCTAGCGCCTAAGGTATAGCACGGGCCCATCTAAATACCTACTTTGCGGTGGCACTGCTGGCGTGCCCGAAAAATTGTGCCGCGTGCCATTGGTTCGCCATCCCTGGATTAGAGCGTGGTGAAGGATATAGTGGTGTGGACAAGAGATACAACGGGTAGGTGAAGGAGTAGGGGAGAGGGTGGAGAAAAGGCAAAGGTATGGGGAGTAGAGAGTCGAGTAGTTAAGCAGGTAGAAAGTTTTTTTTATACCACTTAGGTGGCAGACAAGCATACGGCCCACCTGATGGTAAGTGGTTACCGTGGCCTATGGGTGAGTGCAACACTAGGGGAGTCACACTCGTGCTCCCTGTAAGAACTTAGAGAATCTGTGCCGTCAGCGCAAAAGATAAGTCGGACAAAGGCTTTGGTTCCTCTCCAGTGAGCTTTGGCTACCCTACTCACCGTTGGAAACACAACACGAGGTTATTAAGCCGCGGCCTTCTGTAGGGTGGAGATACTTCCCCAGTCGGACTGCTCGATTGGGACGAATATACCGTCGTGTACCTACCTCCTCGAGTCGAATAGAGAGGCGAGTACAATGTCTAATCAGAGTTCAACGCTCAACTTTCAGCACTATTACAACACCACGCGATAAACGACATCCACGCGGGCGGAGCCGCGGGCAACAGCTAGTCATTAATATACTCGTAGTATAGATATAGGTAGTACTCGTACCTATAGAGAAAAGTATTTAGTTCTACTTAGAACTCAATTTTGTTTTTTTAGTTTTCAATGTGTTTAGTAATAGGTATACCTATAGGTATAATATTATTTACAACACACCTGCTCATAAAAGTGCTATTATATCACCAAAAATAGGCACGTAATGACACCTATTATCAAACTGTGAGTTTTTCATTGCTATTATTCACAAGTGAGTTATAGATTCTTTTTTAAATTTTATAGGTTAAGTTTCTATGTTCTTAAAAAAGTTTCGATACAAAAAATAACGTGTTTAATAGTACGAATAAATTAATATGCCTATTGTATGTTCATTTGATGCATTTTCATATTTAAATAAATATTTCAACTTGTAATACTTGTTTAATAAACAAAATTTTCACCCAAATTTAACTTTTTTTTTTCTCTAAGTACAGAAAAAAACAGTAAAAAATAGTTAAATTCAATATTCATTTTTTTTTTAAATATGGCCGACCGCCATTGTTAGATGCGCGCACATAGGAAAGCGAATTAATTTGTAGTATTGTTTATTTAGTATTTGTAGTATTATTTTATTCTCAAGTGTGTTGTAAAACGTCGTATGGCACGCGTGAGTGATTACCGTCCTCTGCTCTCTTAAGACCCTCGCCTGGCGGCTCGGGTCTCAATGGCGCCTCGGTGGTAATCACCAACTTTGCTCACTTGTACCATAATGTACTATTTCAACACACTTGCTTATAAATGCCTTGCCTTGCCTTGAAAGATGTATGAACGCGTCACTGTTATGTTGCACGTTTGCCAATTAGAGCTTTCCTGTTTAGTTGCTATTTTTTAGCTGTGTGCACATGTATGTACGTTACAATCCAGCACAGATCTGTATTTTAATATTATTGTTTCGTAAAGATTGTAATGTGTTTTGTGCGTTAATAAATAAAAAAAATGAAAAAAATAAAAATAAAATAGGGTTTTATTTCACCGCAATTAAGCACGCAATGAAACCTATTATCAAACTGTGACCTTTTCATTGCTATTATTCACAAGTGAGTTATAGATTTCTTTAAACATTGTAACCTTGTTCTTAAAAAAGTTTCGGTACAAAAAGATCGTGTTCAATATTACAAACGAAATAAATATACCTATCTACCTATTGCTTGCTCATTTCATGCAACTACGTATTTTTAACCGACTTCAAAAAAGGAGGAGGTTCTCAATTCGGATGTTTAAATAATATATATCGCACCCCCAGAGTGACAAAGACGTAAGATGAAAACACTAACTTTACAGGAGAGCAGAAAAACTGTTCAAACAGGTATATCTATTTTGTTTTTAATCCTATAATATTATGTTAAATATCATTAAATAGGAAAAAAATCAACCTTTTTTTTTGTATATACTTAAAATTTCTGAAATTAGTAGGGTGATTAATATTTAATTATTAAAAACTTACAGCCGTTTTCCTTACTTACTTTCGACAACTCCTCGAATGTTATAATGGTTAATCTAATTATCGGTTTCCATATTTTACTCATACATTTACTATTCACGGTTACGTCTTTCATGAAGTTCTAAAAGATGATAAAATACGGGGAGTAACCACTGTTTACGCCTTTTTTCGTTGAATTATGTTTTAACTATCATAAAGTATATAGCTTTTACAGCTATTTTTGTCGATAGATAAAAATAAAACATAATGTTATGTCTGAATACAGGCTTCTTTCACATTATGTTTTATTAAATCATAATTGTAAGGAATTTTAGGCTCTCGTTAAAACATAATTTCACTGGCGTAATGAAACAGGTTTTTAGAATATTATACTTTATTGCCATTTATAAAAATAATCGTGAAGTTGTAATTAGTAATTGTATGTCGTAAAATTAGCAAAAAGGTATAAGAATAGTAATCAATAAAAAAATTAAACAAAAACATTAATTTTCTTTCATAATCTTCATAATTGTTGGGCCTATACCTTACTAATACCAAAAACGAATATTAATAGTAGCTGTTTGCTTATTGTTTTTTTTTATACCACTTAGTTGGCAGACAAGCACACGGCCCACCAGGCAACACCAGGGGCGTCACACTCGCGCTGCCGACCCTGAAGAAACCTTCTAATGCCCTTCTTGAAGAACCCCATATTGTAATCGCTTGGGAAAACCACCGCAGGGAGTTCATTCCACAGCTTGAGTGTGCGTGGGATGAAGTGCCTTTCAAACCGCACAGTGCGCACCATTTCCGGACGCAATGTGTGAGGATGAATTCCCTGCCTGTGGCGAGAGGTGCGATGATAGAATGTAGCTGTTGGCATCATGTCAAATAGTTCTTCTGAGCACAAACCATTGTATAAACGGTAAAACACACACAGTGAGGCAAAGTCTCTTCTGAGACTGAGAGGTTCCACATCGCCTGCGAGTATGGGATTGCCGACGAGCCTCAACGCCTGTCTTTGTACCGAGTCGAAGGGGTCAAGCTGGCAAGCTGGCGGTCCAGCAAAAAGGTGATAGCAGTACTCCATGTGGGGCCGAACCTGCGCCTTATAAAGGATGAGTCGTTGCCCCGCATTGAAGTACTACTTCGCCCTGTTGAGCACCCCAAGCTTAGCTTAGCTTGAGCAACGTAGTCTCGATTTCAGACACAAGTTGTTCGTGACTTTCCTCTACTTCGGACAGAGGGATATTTGCACGGCCCGTGTAACAAGCGTCTCCAGTACTGTCGTCTGCATAGCAATGAATGGAGTCATTCGACAGCATGTCATTGATATGCAGCAGAAACAGGGTTGGAGACAACACGGAGCCTTGTGGGACACCAGCGTTAATGTCCATGCGATCCGAGCAGCTGCCGTCAACGACGACGGCTTGGATACTTCTGTTGGACAAAAAGCTGGCAATCCATACGCATAATCCCTCGGGAAGTCCATAAGATGGTAGCTTTGCAAGAAGACCTCTGTGCCAGACCCGATCAAAGGCCTTTGCTATATCGAGGCTAACCGCCAGTGCCTCACCTCGAGTCTCGATGGCTTGCGCCCAATGGTTTGTGAGATACACAAGAAGGTCACCGGCTGAGCGACGGTGGCGAAAGCCGTACTGTCGGTCGCTCAGAAGATCGTTACCTTCAAGCTATCCCAGGAGCTGTGTATTAATGACACGCTCCATCATCTTCGAGAGGAGGGAGGTTATAGCAATAGGCCTGTAATTGGACGGGTCTGTCCTATCGCCTTTTTTGGGCACAGGATGCACGTATGCGGTCTTCCATGAAGCTAGAACTCGTCCCGCAGAGAGTGAAAGCCCGAAAAGTCGTGTAAGTACAGGGCACAACTCGGGAGCACAGTGCTTAAGCACCAACGCCGGTATGCCATCCGACCCACTCGACTTTCGAACATCTAGGGAATTAAGTACCCGCCGAACCATCCGTTGCGTGATTTTTACTTCATGCATTGAAGTACCACACCAGGGGATAATAGGTGGCTCGGCATTCCCATCGTTCATAGTCGTGTTTGATGCAAAGAGATTACCTAAAAGATCGGCTTCCTACTTGGCACCATGGGCCAGACTACCGTCGGGTTTCAGCAGCGGCGGAAGGCAGGACCGGCAGAAATTTCCCTCGGCAGCTTTGGCGAGCGACCAAAATGCGCGACTACCAGATGGGTACCGCGCAAGCCGCTCACCAATTCTGCCGATGAATTCAAACTTAGCCCTGGCGATTGCCTTCTTACTAGACCTCGAGGCGGCATTCAATTTCCGCTTCACTTCAGAGATGTTCGGATCCTTGCTGGCAAGGGCCGTGGCCCATGCCTTATAAGCAGATTGTTTGTGAGTTCTCGCTTCTCTGCAGGACTTATTAAACCACGGCCGCTTACTCGCTCCTGTCACGACCCAACGGTTAGGGATATAGCATTCCATACCCGCTAGGATCGCGTCAGCGACTGCTGTTGCACAGGAGCTTGGATCTTCTGAAGTGAAGCAAAGCTGCCTCCACGGGTACGAAGCGAAGAATTCTCGCAGTCCGTCCCAGTTTGCCGACTTGTAGTGCCAAACATGCCGGCACTGGGGTGGCCGCGGTGGTTCAGGCCGCGCGAGTGTCACTTGTGTCCGGACGAGATCCGAATTCCACGCGGGCGGAAAATATGGCGGTACGAAGTTCGTCGGGTCAGCTAGTACCAAGATAAATCATACTTTAGGCGGACTCCGGACTCCGAGTTTACTCTTACAGTTTACTCTTCGTTACCCAGGGTGTAGGTAGGTACCGCATAGACGTTTCCGGTTCCCCCATAACTATGACTAAGGTAGTCATAGGTATGGGGGAACCGGAACCGTAATATAATTATAAAAGCTTAAAAGTTCATACGTTTGCACGTCATCATCATCATCATTTCAGCCATAGGAAGTCCACTGCTGGACATAGGCCTCCCCTATAGATCTCCAATAAGACCGGTTGGAAGCGGCTCGCATCCAGCGCGTTCCCGCGGCCTTGATAAGGTCGTATGTCCACCTTGTGGGTGGACGTCTTACGCTGCGCTTGCCGATACATAGCCTCCACTCGAGAACTTTTCGACCCCATCGGTCGTCAGTCCTCCGTGCTATGTGCCCTGCCCACTGCCATTTCAAGTTTCTAATCCGCTGGGCTATGTCGGTAATCTTGGTTCTTCTACGGATCTCCTCGTTTCTGATTCGATCTCGCAGAGAGACTCCGAGCATAGCCCTCTCCATAGCTCGTTGGGCTACTTTGAGCTTACTCATAAGGCCCATAGTGAGGGACCACGTTTCAGTGCCATAAGTCATCACTGGTAACTCACACTGGTCGAAAACTTTCGACTTGAGACACTGAGGTATGTCGGACGAGAAGATATTACGCAATTTTCCGAACGCTGCCCAGCCGAGTTGGATTCGGCGACTGACCTCTTTCTTGAAGTCGGACTTACCTAACTGGACTACTTGTCCTAGGTAGACGTACGAGTCAACAACTTCAAGAACCGAACTCTCAACAGATATTGGGGTGGGTACAACATAGGCATTACACATAACCTTCGTCTTGTCCATGTTCATTTTAAGACCCACCTGTTGAGAAACTCGGTTGAGGCCATCGAGCATTGTGTTGAGATCTTCCATCGATTCTGCCATGACTACAATATCGTCGGCAAACCGGAGGTGAGTAATGTATTCGCCATTAATATTGATGCCGAATCCTTTCCATTCCAGGAGCTTGAAGGCGTTCTCCAAAGTGGCCGTAAACAGTTTAGGAGATATCACGTCTCCCTGTCTTACTCCTCTTTTCAAAGGGATCGCCTTCGAACTCTATTCCTGTACTCGGACCGACATGGTGGCGTTATTATACAAACACTTCAACACTTCGATGTACCGATAGTCAATACGGCACCGCTGGAGAGACTCAAGCACAGCCCATGTCTCGACCGAATCAAAGGCTTTCTCATAGTCCACAAACGCTAAGCAAAGTGGCAAATTATACTCTTCGGTCTTCTGTATAACTTGCCGCAGCGTATGGATGTGGTCTATGGTACTGTAGCCTCTTCGGAAACCGGCTTGTTCGGAAGGCTGGAAGTCATCAAGCCTGCGCTCGAGACGGTTCGTAATGACCCTTGCAAACAGTTTGTAAACATGGCTCAGAAGCGAGATGGGCCTGTAGTTCTTCAGTAAGGTATTGTCACCTTTCTTAAAGAACAGCATCACCACGCCTCTGTTCCACGCTTCTGGCGTTATGCCCTCGAGGACGATGGTGTTAAAGAGCTTCTGAAGGACTTTAAGTACCGGTGTTCCACCCGCTTTCAGAAGCTCTGAAGTGATTCCTGGCTGAGATCTGGCTGAAATTTGGTACAATTGAAACAAAATAATCAATAATAGTGTAACGTTGTGGATTTTATTCAAAATTTTATTTAATTAGTTCCACAACTTACTCAATTAATTCTAGTATTTCGATACTAAATCGACTAACTGTCTATGGTAGCGCGAGCGAGACTGGACATCACTAGTACACTACCTCAAGTGTCAAAACTATGGCACTTGATCGTCCCTTTCTTTTGGCGAACTCCGCCAAGGCAGGTCGCATTTGACCCCGGGCCTACTGCTGTCGGCTACGGGTAAGTCCTTGAGATCAACATTTCCAACTTCTTCTTACAGGTGAAGCCTTCTCAGCGGTCCAGCTTATTGCCTGCTAAAATGCATGGCCTTATTATTTTAAATTAATATTTTTTGTATGTGCTTTTACAGCCTACCCTACTTAGCGCCACGAGCCGATGACCTCTACGGTCAGAGGTCGCGTCGCCTGCTTGCACTCTGCTGCATTATTTTTCTTTTATTATAGCTTTAGCTACTGCTGTCTTGCCGCTGAGGAGAATCTCTTCACCTGCTTTATTTTAGCGGGTCACTTGGACGAAATTACCTAGTGACAAACTGACCCGCACTTTATTCGTTTTCCAGGGTCTTCGCACCGGGCTTCACGCCATCATTCGGTCGTGAGGCACACCAGCGAGGACCCTGGCACGCCGTCAACAACACCAGCTCCGGTGTCACCAGCTAAGTGCTACTACCATCTTGCACAACGGATCAAGCAACGCCACGGCAGAATATTTTTATACCGAACCTACCCCTGAGGTTCCCTTCTTAATTACCTTCATACAAATTCATGTAACGCCCTTTTTATCATCAAGATTATAATTGTTTAATTGTAGTCATATTTTATTTATCTCTTGCGTCTCCAATAGCTAGCCAGGTAGACCCAATTACATTCACTTTCTATAATTAATTTTTAGGCTCATATAGCCACTTTTTTAATTACATTATTTAGGTTACATACAAACCCATCAACATACATTTTTTACGTTACATACAACATACAACCGAACAAAAAACCATTTTTTACGTTACATTGGCGCCCTTCAAAGGTATTATTCTGCCGTAGGTATTGTGTGTTTGATCCGTAAGTACTTAGTTTCTTATTTCTCTCTTTACTTTACCAGTGTGGTGAATTCTTCACCAATTTTATTGATATTTTATTTTTCACCCAAATGTGGGTAGTTGAACATTTTTATAATTTCAACTTTATTTTTATATTAAACTGAATAATGTACACATATCCCATTATATCAGTGATATTACATTATAATATGCATCATAATACCTTTGTTAAATATAATAACAAGGTTTATTAACATTACTTTTACATTTTTTTGCATTAACTCATCTGGTTAAAGAAAACTAGGTTCTAGTTAATCTAGACAAGTTTATCACTTTTTACAGTAAGTTCTATTGTATACTACTATCTTATACCACTGGTAAAGTAAAGACCTATTTTCTTCTTTTTCTCTGGACTTGTTGATCTCACTGTACTGTACTTCTTTTTACTTACCTTTTTATAATTTTTGTGCAAATGTGTTTATTGTACACAGTTGTACCCCGTCAGTGAATTTTATTATTTACTTACCTTTTTATGTGCATATTATTATATGCATAGTAATAACTTTTATAGTTATTATGACTCAACCTATTGCTGGTGGAATTTTTTATTTTGATACTATTTTGTTGTAATGTACACAAATAGCTTACTGTTCACTGACAGGATACTTTTATTCTAATTGTTGCTATCATATAGGCATAGTTCCTTATATAGCAGTACATTACAATTTTTTTGTACAGCCTCGCTCGCACCATAGTTTTCAATATTACTTTCTTTGGGTTAATTTACCTTTTAAATTCTATACTTAACTGTTTTGTAGTCAGTGTCGCTTTTTTTTGGATCTCTGTATCTAATTAGCTTGTTTATTAAAAAAAAAAATATATCCTAACATTCTTTGAAAAGAAAAACAAAGAATAATAAAAGATCTCTAAATATATTATGTATCTTTGAAAAGAACAGCAAAGATTATTCAAATGTTTAAATTGTAGTCATCGTCTGGTTCTGCATATGGATTGTTGAGTCTGGCATATTTTCAAGTCGTTGAGAGCAATTCCCTTAATATATAATTATTATCCCTTCAAACTAAAATAAATACAAGTTAATTAAATTTCAACTTTTCCCCGAGTCCTCTTAAATGACTGGTGTCAAAATATATAGCAGTGTCACTTAAAATAATCAATATTCAATAAAATATTAAACAAACATAAAATAAAACAATGTTCCAACTTAATTATTTAATAAATTTAAAGTTTAACCTACAACTTAACTTCTTATGTATGAACAACAGTTGTCTTGTTCCAGTTACCACAATTAATTAAAATGGACTCCTTTTCCAAGACTTGCTTTCAGCTTACCATCAGGCGAGGTGAAGTCAAAAACAAATGTACACCTACAAATATTTGTAAATTATAACAAACCTTGTATTTTGCACTAACATTATTTGCATTTGTTGTTATTGCACTTTGGTAATACACTGCCTATACCACAACACAACAATGGTCGTAATGATATTCTTTTACCTGTGAAAGGGTTATCAGTAAAAACTTTTATTCCATGTACCCAACTTTGTACAGTTGTTGGTGAAAACTTTTAACACTTGAATTAACTCATATGTATCCTGTTGTAGACATGGTCTACAGGTCAATTGTCTTCTCAAGTACTAATGTACTAACTTTTCAGTTGTTTTCGTTCGTATAATTTAAACATTAAATTATTTCTTTCAAGTTTGTTTTGAATGTTCTGAAAGAAAAATATAACTGCAACTTGTCAAACGTCATATGGTTTTGACAATCAAAAGTGTTGCCAGTGTTGTAATTTAAATTACTACTAAATATTTTTTTTAAAATTACTTTGTTTTTTTCAAAACAAAATAATATTATTATTATTCTTTTAAGAATAAAATCTTTCGGACCTTTTAATTAAATTTCAAATATTTTTTTTAACCTTATGGTTATTTCCGTACTTACACTTGTATGACTTTTCCTGGGATGATTGTTTCATTATCTTGGTCCTGTTTGTTGTAAACAACATTCACTGTTTTATTGGTGAACAATAATATTAAATATGTTGGACTTGTTCCAAAAAATAAATAAAAATAAAAATTAAATATTTTTTTAAATTCTGGTTCTCGATTCATTGAGACTTAAAAAAAATTCATAAATAAAAATGTTAAATGTTTTGCCTTGTTGCAAACAGTTTATTGATCCGTTGGGTTAACCCTAAAATGCCTTCATGGTGTTATTTTTAAATAATTTTTTTTGGAACTTTTTGCCACTAAACATTTCAACATAATACAAAACGACTACAAAACATTAAATAAATTGCTTTCTATGTTGAACCTTGGGTTCGTTAATTTTTTGATGTTCAACTTTGTTGAAACTTTTGAATTTTTTTAAAACTTTTTGGAACATTAGTGTTGTCCCAATTGCAACTGATGTTTGCTATATACTCACAGTATGTGGGTCAAATATTATACTAATTTAACATAAATAATAACTCTTTTAATAATAAATTGACTTGGTCATTACCTTTAAAAGTTATTAATTACACTTTTTGACAATTTGATTGTCTTTAATATTTTTAAACCTTATAACCCTACCGCTGCTATATATTTTCTTCTTCTCCTTCCTCTCTTTGAGATGGAAGTTTGAACGTATGTTCGTTTTCTTTTATTATTAGGCTTTGCCTAGTAATGGTTGTTGTGGGTCGGTTGGCGTTTTAAACCAACCGACGTGTTTTTGGGTCCGTTGGCGTTTTAAACCAACGGATACCGTATCTTGGCGCTGGGATACTAAACCAGTTGCCGGGAGTTTTTATGGTTTTATACCATTATTCTTGTTATGTCTTCTTCCGAGCGGTTTGCAAACTCGTAAAATAAGCCTTATTGCAGATGCGGTAATGTATACATCTAAAATAAGCCCTATACTAAAAACATAACACTTTCTCTTCTTTTATGTCGAAAATATATAGTGGTATTTCATTGCTCTCTTTCTTCCCATTGAAGTTGTTGTCTAAGACACTTCAATGTTTACCATCTTGTTCGATTTACGTCTGAGTCTCCAGTGCCTATTATCCTGGAAACTCTTTTCGGAAGGAACGCGTGTGCTACAATATATAAGTGGTAACCGCAAAGTATGGATGAACATGATTGGGGAGGTATGTAAGGTGGTATGTTTGTGTAAGCGTAAGTCAGGCATTTTCTTGAGCAGTCCAGTATCGGGTTTTTGGGTAACAAAAACCCAGAACTAATTGGGGGGGTATTGTAACGTTGTGGATTTTATTCAAAATTTTATTTAATTAGTTCCACAACTTACTCAATTAATTCTAGTATTTCGATACTAAATCGACTAACTGTCTATGGTAGCGCGAGCGAGACTGGACATCACTAGTACACTACCTCAAGTGTCAAAACTATGGCACTTGATCGTCCCTTTCTTTTGGCGAACTCCGCCAAGGCAGGTCGCATTTGACCCCGGGCCTACTGCTGTCGGCTACGGGTAAGTCCTTGAGATCAACATTTCCAACTTCTTCTTACAGGTGAAGCCTTCTCAGCGGTCCAGCTTATTGCCTGCTAAAATGCATGGCCTTATTATTTTAAATTAATATTTTTTGTATGTGCTTTTACAGCCTACCCTACTTAGCGCCACGAGCCGATGACCTCTACGGTCAGAGGTCGCGTCGCCTGCTTGCACTCTGCTGCATTATTTTTCTTTTATTATAGCTTTAGCTACTGCTGTCTTGCCGCTGAGGAGAATCTCTTCACCTGCTTTATTTTAGCGGGTCACTTGGACGAAATTACCTAGTGACAAACTGACCCGCACTTTATTCGTTTTCCAGGGTCTTCGCACCGGGCTTCACGCCATCATTCGGTCGTGAGGCACACCAGCGAGGACCCTGGCACGCCGTCAACAACACCAGCTCCGGTGTCACCAGCTAAGTGCTACTACCATCTTGCACAACGGATCAAGCAACGCCACGGCAGAATATTTTTATACCGAACCTACCCCTGAGGTTCCCTTCTTAATTACCTTCATACAAATTCATGTAACGCCCTTTTTATCATCAAGATTATAATTGTTTAATTGTAGTCATATTTTATTTATCTCTTGCGTCTCCAATAGCTAGCCAGGTAGACCCAATTACATTCACTTTCTATAATTAATTTTTAGGCTCATATAGCCACTTTTTTAATTACATTATTTAGGTTACATACAAACCCATCAACATACATTTTTTACGTTACAATAGCTATAAGTTGGGCTTCTTAATGGATCATTACGTATTTATAATGGGGAAGCATAAAGAATTAAGTACTGTTATCAGTAAGTGGCGCGTGAGTTATGAAACGTAAACACACAACGGCCACCCGCTTCACCCCTGCGCATGCGCTGTATCGACGATTACTCGAACCTTTCGGGCGTGTTCGCGATGTGTCTGCGATTACGTTCACAAACTTAATAATATTATAAAGGGAAAAATGGTGTAAGCGTGATTACTTCCGCAAGCTTGATGACATTAAAAAGGGTGAAAAGAGGTTAGCACGATTATTCCGAAACTTGTATACGGGATATACTCTTAAACAGGGAGTACGGCTTTCTTTGTTTTATTAGTTTTCTTTCATTTGGGATGTAAGTAGTCTTACGTTAGGCAGTTTATATTGTCATTAGACAATAAAAACCTTAATTAGCAATACGTCTATAAATTTTGGCTATAACATAAGGAAACAAAAGAATAAGAATCTTTAGGTGTATTTTTATCAAATTTTACATACTTATGTTGGCTTATCACCTTTTTTTACTTTGAAAATATATTTTTATTTAGACGAATATTTTCTTTTTTCCTTTATAACACCCTAATTTTACGTCAGAATATTATGAAAAAAATCGACGTATTGTATCCTGACATCTACTATTCGAAACTGCAAAAAAAAAAAATTGACGTAACCTTACTTACGTCTTTGTCACTCTGGGGGTACGATATATTTTTTTAAAGATAATTTCAACTTGTTAAATACACAAAACTTTCACTATAATGCTTTTTTTTTCTCTGTGAGTATTTACAGAGAAAAAAAACATCATCCAAATCGAGTTCGTTCGATCGTTCGAAATGCTCTTACAACTAACAAACATGTACCTACCTACCTGCTGAACCCGAACAAACCCGGCAAGATAAGGTTAGTGTTTGACTGTGCAGTTTGCCTTAACGACTATCTACTTACGGGCCCCGATTTGTATAATTCTTTATAGGAACTAGCTGACCCTGCGAACTTCGTACCGGCTAACAGTCGATTCTTCTTTTTTTTTTAATTTTTCTCTCCTTAAGAACCATCCTCGTACTTCCAGGAATGTAGAGCGAAATCGCTTCAGCTGTTCTCGAGATTTGCGCTTAGCAACACATTCAGCTATTCATTTTTATTTATATTAGGTATTAGGTATAGATTTCGTTACCTACGTTTCCTTGACCATAAAATAGTAATTATTGCTGATATTAATTTTTTTTGTTCCAATTAAAGTACCTACGTCCTGTCCTAAGGAACAACATGTTTTTCGCTTTTTGCGGAAAGATAACCATGACGCACCCATTAAAACTACTGTCATGCAAAAAAATATTGTTTGGGGCCACCTGTTCACCTTTTATTGCACAATACCTATATTAAAAGTAAGAATGTAATTATAAATAGTCATTACATGGAAGACTGTTTACATTTATGTGACACGGAAAGCCAGGTGATCGAACTAGTCCGTGAGTTCACAGAGCCATTCACAAACCGGGCGGGTTCAAGATAACACGATGGTCACAACAATAAAACCGGCCAGCAATGAAGCCGCGTGGTTCCCGGCAGAGTAGAATTTGGGCCACCCCTTCTCCTCCCATACAGTGTCGTACAAGGCGACTAACGGATAGGGCTGTTTAACATCAGACAGATATATACAGCCCAGACTCAGCCTCAGATACGTGGCCTGATTCAACAATAGTGCCCGGAATACGGCAATAGGCTCACCCCCTATTACGTGGGACCTAATACAATGATTGGTGACATGTGGGTGTTAATTTCACCTCTGCCTAACCCTCCGGGGATAAAAGCATGATTGTATGTATGTATGTACGTATTCTCTTATTTTAGAAGTTAGATACACACATTTTTCCACTCTGGCCAGTTCCACTGAAGCCAGCGCCGACTGTCATCGAGTTTTAACATGGACTGTGACATGGAGCTACGAACACGACTGAGCACACTCTCGGGTTGATGTGGTATCCATGTCGCAGCCAACTAGCTCAATCAGGCGTTCAATTAACTGCCTAGGCTAGGCTGTTAACTAAACGGCGGCGGCGCCGCTCAATGTCCGGCCTGAATGATATTCAGCCATTTAATTAAACGGCTAGGCAAATGGCTTGGATCGATGAAGTTTAATTACTTGCCTAGTCATGATACAGCTAGGCAAATGACTTGTTTCTGCATGGCTGTAAAAAAAATAACCACGAAGGCTACGCTCCGCCGCTCCCGCATTAGCCTTCTAACCTAATTTATCAAAGTCGGATTGCGCAGCTTTCTCAATAAAGCTACTATTATTCTTTTAATATATATTGTAAAAATATATGGCATTAAGTCCGCCTATGTACATATGTGCATTAAGTTCAAATAAATAAAAAAAAAAAAAAAAATGTAAAAATTATTCATGAATAAAATATACTGAAAATACTGAAAAAACCTATCACTAACTTTGTGTCTTATTTCATGGTGCCCTATCGAGCGAATGGCCTAAGCAATAGTCAGCCAGTTTGTTAAATGTTGTAAGAAACGTTACGGCTGAATATCATTTAGGCCGTTTTTTTTTTCTTTTTTTTTTTAAAGAATATTAGCAACCGAAATTACTAATATTCCCGTTAACCCCTCCAACTAAGCTAAATTGCTTGTGCTAGGAGTGGGTTCACGTCGGTAGTGTAATGGCCAGGATTCGAACCCGGGACCTCTCGATCGTAAGGCCGACTCCTTAACCACTAAGCTACCGACGCTTCGACGCGTTAATTGAACGGTGCCGTTTAGTTACCAGCCTACCTAGGCAGTTAATTGAACGACTGATTAAGCTAGTTGCCTTCGATATGAATACCACTTCAACCCGAGCGAGGGTGCGCTCAGTCGTGTTCGTAGCTTCATGTTTAAACTCGATGGTATAGACATCCATATGATGACACTTTTGGTTTTTGGGTAATTTCAACTCGCCTAATTTTTTGCTAATTTCGGTGGTATTTTTCAATCATAGGTTTTCCGATGAAAAAAGGGGATTGGGTAATCTTGTAAATTAAATAAAAGGAAATCCATGAAATAGAAGGTTTAGGAAGATTTAAGTCGGTTCGACTACCGGGTGTGGCATTTTCAGAAAACTTTGAATGCAGTTTTGTTCCTTTTTAAAAATAAGGGAATGTATCCTTTGAGTGGAATTCGCTATCTTCAATATTCAGAGTACTATCCATCCAAGTATGATCGAAAAATTCCACCTTGTATAGCTATATATCTACGTCCCGATATAGTTTAGAGAAGTTTGTCCATAGTAACTTTTGATCACTTTATACTGTACTTTCATATTAAACCAATTTCATTGCTGGCCGCTCAATTCCAACACGACGCCAACATTACCCAACCCCCTTTAATGGAGTTCTTATAGAACACATCAGTTTTGTGTCGTATCACCCACTAAGGCACAAAATGTTAAGTTTAATCATGTCTGTGTATGATTTACATGGTTTTTTGACCCTTTCATTATATGTAAAAGGTAAAATTATTTTTCAAACTCTTCATCGTTTGGAGTTGAGTGGAACCACCGCATTCAACCCGAAGAATTCGCTTTGTGGCTTAGTTGGCTTGAAAATTTAAAACAGCTGGCTCGCTTCGTATACCACGGTATTATTGCGATGCGTGTGAGTGGGGCGGGTGCTACTCGGACGCTCACTCGATAAGAAATAAATAGTTGATAAACAAATGCATATTTTTTGTGATGCATCTCTAAAGGCCTATGATGATGGTGGAAGGCTGATGGTCGTGTACTTGTATGTTTTGACACTAGTAAAAGCAGGCTTAGTCCGCTCCGGCTATTGTCTATTCCGAGACTCGAACTTCAAGGCACGTTGTTGGCAGCGCGACTCGCGGCTACTGTGCAACGAGATATATAATTTTATTGCTATTACGTATGACAGCCCGTCGTGGCATGCCAGACGTTATCTTCTCAGATAAAGGCACGAATTTGAGAGGTGCCGACACTGAGCTGAAACTCCTATCAAGCTGTAACTACACTAACTACTGTATGTTTTACATAATAAACGCGAGAGCGGCATGGCATTGGCGACACCGACCAGTGACTGCACTGCGTATAACCCGCGCCACGTATCTTGGACCTAAAATGTGCTCAAAATGTGCCCTATACGTGCAGTACCTACACATTTCTTGGGTGTCTTTTGAGGATAGCACGGGATGCTACTGCGGTAGACGAACTCAAATTCACCAAGCATAGACTATTACAAAGCAATCCGCGGGCGCCAGAGCCTCGTATATCTTACGATTTAGGTCCAAGATACGTGGCGCGGGTTATACCTACCTACTGCCCGCGATCGCCCTATATCCTAACTTTATAAAAACTACTGTTTTATTTCTACCTATCATCTGCAGAATCTGCACCCCTTATTACTTGGGACCGAAAATCGCAGTTGGCGAAATGTGGGTGTTAATACACCTCTGCATACCCCTTCAGGGATTTACAGGCGTGAGTATGCTAATACCCCGGTAATACAGACCCGAGACAGCGTGCGGCAAAAAAAAGGTATGGTATGGTTAATAGAATAGGAATAATTTTAAAATGATTTTATAATAAAATAGCCTTCCGCCCGCGGCTCCGCCCGCGGCTCCGCCCGCGGCTCCGCCCGCGGCTCCGCCCGCGTGCATTTCGGTTAACGCGACCTTTGCTCATATCTTCGGTTCTACTCAACCGATTCCGATCAAACAAACGTAAGATTTTAAATCTGAGCAAGCCCTTTCTAACAAAAAAAACCGCATCATAATCCGTCCAGTAGTTTTTGCGTCCATCGCGGACAAATAGACAAACAGACAGGAAATTCTAAAAAAAATATTTTCGTGTTCAGTATCGTTAACATAACATAACCCAAGTATTTTTTTTTAAATATCTCCAATGTACAGACACGACTACTTTACAATAATTATATAATAGTATAGATTTTATTACATCCAAGTACCTAGCTAAAAGTGTGAACGTGCTTTCAATGATCGTTAATATTAATAGTTGTCGTGAACAAAACATAATTATGTGACCTATTTTTAGTAGAAAATCTTACACACATACATTCACATTGGTACTCACGACTTTTTTTTTATTACATCTGTAAAATAGTAATGTACCTAATTGTTTATGAAGCGTCGGTAGCTTAGTGGTTAAGGAGGGCCTTACGCTCGAGAGGTCCCGGGTTCGAATCCTGGCCATTACACTACCGACGTGAACCCACGCTTATCACAAGCAATTTAGCTTAGCGGGAGGGATTAGAGGGAATATTAGTAATTTCGGTTCCTAATATTCCTAAAAAGAAAAAAGAAAAATTATGGAATTCTGTCAATAATTTACAAATTAATTTATTAATTTTAATTAATTGTATTGTGTACTTAGTGTATTATTTAATTTTACTTTTTTTGATTTATTTCATAAATAATTGTGACTTGTATTGGACCTACTTATTAACTATGTTTTTCTTTTTTTACTTTTTAAGTCTACACTATTGCCTATTAGACTCATCTGTAATGATAGTGTAAGATATGTGTAATTAATAAATAATAATAATAAAATTCATTTTTTCCTATCTATTGTATATTTTTAAAACATATTTAAAATACGTACCCGAAATAACACACACAAATCGATCACAAACAATAAAACTGAACAACAACTAGAACTTATGTACAACTTCGGGAACGGAGGCTGTGTATCGCGTCAATACTTCGAAGAAACTAATGCTGGTATCACTCCGTACGTATATAATATATCTATCTATATTATTTTATAATTGTAAAGTGGTCGTGTCTGTACATTGGAGATATTTAAAAAAAATACTTGGGTTATGTTATATTAACGATACTGAATTGTCTGTTTGTCTGTTTGTCCGCGATGGACGCAAAAACTACTGGACGGATTTTGATGCGGTTTTTTTTTGTTAGAAAGGGCTTGCTCAGACTTAAAATCTTACGTTTGTTTGATCGCAATCGGTTGAGTAGAACCGAAGATATGAGCAAAGGTCGCGTTAACCGAGATGCACGCGGGCGGAGCCGCGGGCAGAAGGCTAGTAATAAATAATAATCTAAAACTCACTTATGAATGACGCAGATACGTTAAAAGTGTGGACATTTTTTTATAAGTGTGACTAGTGTTCGGACATTCAGTGCGGTGCGGGCGATACGAACCTAGGAATTTTGTAACGGTAGATTCACCGTTCAAAATATTAATATTATAAAGGTAAGAGTTTGTTTGTTTCTTATGAAGTACAGTAAAATCATTCCGTTATTCAAAGCAGGGGAAAAAAGTGATCCATCCAATTTTCGACCCATCTCTATACTCCCAGCCCTTAGTAAAATTTTTGAAAAAATAATTTTTAATCAACTGCTTTCACATTTTACATTTAATAAATTACTTCATGAGAAACAGTTTGGGTTCACTAAAGGCAGAAACACGACAGATGCAGGAGTTGCACTCGTCAAACATATATTTGATGCATGGGAGAAGAAGCAGGATGCCATTGGTATTTTTTGTGATTTATCAAAAGCTTTTGATTGTGTTGATCATGAGACTTTGTTATTGAAATTAGGTTATTATGGTGTTTCTAATGGCTCACTTAGCTTAATAAAGTCTTACCTCAATGGCAGAGTACAAAAAGTCAACATTAATGGCACCGACTCTTCTGGCGCCCCTTTAGTCATGGGAGTACCCCAGGGCTCGATATTAGGACCCCTTTTATTCTTGATATATGTAAATGATCTTCCTTACTTCACTAAAAATCTTTGTGAAATAGTATTATTTGCAGATGACACATCATTAATTTTTAAAACTGATAGACAAAAAGTAGTACTTGACGATGTGAATAATACCCTTTCCGAAATATTGCATTGGTTCACAAGTAACAACTTGTTACTCAATGCAAAAAAAACAAAATGTGTAAAGTTTGCTATGCCCAATGTAAGACAGATAGATACTCATATTGTAATGAACAATGAATCAATTCAAGTAGTTAATACCACAGTTTTTCTGGGAATAACTCTAGATAGTAAACTGCAATGGGGTTCTCATATCACAGCCTTGGCAGGAAAACTTAGCTCAGCTGCCTATGCGGTTAGAAAGATAAGGTCACTAAGTGATGAGGAAACGGCACGATTAGTTTATTTTAGCTACTTTCATAGCGTTATGTCATATGGTCTGTTGCTGTGGGGCTCAGCTGCCGATATTGAGACTGTTTTCATATTACAGAAACGCGCGATACGAGCAATCTACGGCCTCAGACCCCGTGACTCGCTGAGAGAAACATTTAAAGAAATTAATATATTAACGGTTGCTTGTCAATATATTTACGATAATATTTTATACATACGGAAGAACTTAAATCTTTTAAAAAAAAACTCGGACACACATGATTATAATACGAGAAATAAAGATAAACTAGCAGTGCCAATACTCAGGCTTCATAAGGTTGGTAATTCATTTGTAGGCAACAGTATAAAAATATTCAATAAAATTCCTCAGGATTTGGTTGACATGCCACTTAATATTTTTAAAATAAACGTGAAAAAAAGTCTAATGGAAAAAGCTTATTATAAAGTAGAAGAATATCTTAATGATAAAAATGCATGGTCAACCTAATCACTTTCTTGCTCGCACATTGTAAATTGTATAAAAACCGTATTAAAAAATAAATAAATAAATAAAAAGGATAATTGAGTTCTCTGAGTTTCTTGCTGGTATCTTCTCAGTAGAACCAACTACCGAACCAGCGAAAGAATCATTTTCAAATGGTTTACTTTAATTTATTTAATATTTTATTTTTTGTTCACATACTTCTTGACACAATTGTAATATTTTGACGTTCATATGTGCTCTATATGTGCCTAAATTGAATAAACGAAATTGATTCTTTGATTCTTTGATTCTTTGATTCTTTGATTGAAGCGTTAATCTCAGGAAATACTGGTTCGAATTGATTTTTTTTTTGTGTTGATTAGCCCCTTTATCGAGGAAGTTTTTTTTTTTTGACATTCTATACAACGCTATCTTGACCCAAAGTAAGTACAGCTTTAACTAGCTTGTGTTGTGGGTTCTAGAATGCGGATAAACATACTAAGATACATTTTTTTTTTGTAAATACATACATATTATACATAGAAACACCCAGAGCAATGCAAATCCCTATCCCTACTAATATTATAAATGCGAAAGTAACTCTGTCTGTCTGTCTGTCTCACTTTTACGACTAAACCGCTGAACCGATTTTGATGAAATTTGGTATAGAGGTAGGTTAGACCTTGAGAAAGGACATAGGCTATGTTTGGTCGCGATAACCGACATCCACGCGGGCGGAGCCGCGGGCAAAAGCTAGTATTCATATAAATATGCATACAAATATTTGCATTGAGCGGGGATCGAACCCGCGCCTCCTGCGTAGCAGCCGCGTATACTACCGCTACGCCACAGAGGCAGTCAAACTCAGGTTCCCTTTACCGAGGAAGTTAACTAAGTATACTAATATTATAAAGCTGGCTGAAGAGTTTATTTAGTTGACGCGCTAATTTCAGGAATTATTCATATTTATAAATTATTTTTGTGTTGAATAACCCGTTTATCGAAGAAGGCTTTAGGTTAAGGCTATAGGTATATTATGACGCTGCTTCTCAAGAAAATGGAGCAGTAGGTACCTAATCATAAATGGCCACAAATCCGGCAGATTCTTATAAAAGATTTAGGTTCTTCTACACATATAAGATATTATGTTAAACATATTGTGAAGCAGACGTTAATATATTAATTTCTTTAAAAAGTTCTCCTAGCGAGTCACGGGGTCTGAGGCTTTAGATTGCTCGTATCGCTCGTTTTTGTAATATGAAAACAGTCTCAATATCGGCAGCTGAGCCCCACAGCAGCAGACCATAATGACATAACGCTATGCAAGTAGCTAAAGTAAACTAATCGTGCCGCTTCCTAATCAGTTAGTGACCTTATTTTTCTAACCGCATAGGAAGCTGAGCTGAGTTTTCTTGCCAAGGCAGTGATATGAGAA
Organism: Eilema depressum; assembly: GCA_914767945.1. Taxonomy (NCBI): domain Eukaryota; kingdom Metazoa; phylum Arthropoda; class Insecta; order Lepidoptera; family Erebidae; genus Eilema; species Eilema depressum. The sequence continues at coordinate 21,253,897 of OU612023.1, read as the reverse complement.
GTCGCTGATGGCAGTAATCTAATGGCGGAAAATATCGACTTTCAACCAAATCCGCAGTTAGACTGGTAAAGCGGACCCCACACTCCGATGTGAAAGCTTTCCGATGCCACTAGGAATTAATGCTAGGATTAAAGTACTTAGTTTGCGGTACACACTAATAAATAGGTATAGAACCCCTGCGGTGGTTTTCCCAAGCGACTACAATATGGGGTTCTTCAAGAAGGGCATTAGAAGGTTTCCTCAGGGTCGGCAGCGCGAGTGTGACGCCCCTAGGCCACCGTGGCCTATACGTCCATAGGCGTGGTGGGCCGTGTGCTTGTCTGCCACCTAAGTGGTATACAAAACTGAAAAAAAAAGACCCACGTCACGTTTTAGATAAAATCTAGGAAAATAGAATCCATTATTTTTGCACGCAATTACTTTAATTTACTTGTGTTGGTGTAGGTAATTAATAATATAATTACAACTCCTTATCGTACTAGTCACTCAGGACCATGAACTAATAATCAAACGTCTTTCTTTTGTTTTTATTAATAAATAATTAATTTTATCTCATTGCAGATTTTAATAAACATCTAGAATTATAGGCACTAAATAAGAGGACATCGAACGCAGGCTGAGGGAGAAGTCAGGAGACTCCCGCGCCGGGTCATACCTGGTGCAAAGGCTGGCCATTGCCATCCAAAGGGGTAACGCAGCCAGCCTGGATGGGCACCTTTGCACCGGGTACAGGCCTGAGCGAATTTTAGGATAGTTATAGTGTGTAATTATAATTAGTTATATTTTTATTAGATTACTAGCTTTTGCCCGCGGCTCCGCCCGCGTGGATGTCGGTTATCGCGACCAAACATAGCCTATGTCCTTTCTCAAGGTCTAATCTACCCCTATACCAAATTTCATCAAAATCGGTTCAGCGGTTTAGTCGTAAAAGCGAGACAGACAGACAGACAGAGAGACAGACAGAGTTACTTTCGCATTTATAATATTAGTAGGGATAAGTTTTACGCCCGTAGCACATCTCCGCCGTTTCGCGGCGGACAGCGGAACTGCTAGTTGAGTTTCGCTGTGTTCAAGTGTAGCTGGAGCAGCGAAACATGAGCGGAACTTGACACTTGTTATCTAATATGGAGCGCGTACCCGAATCTAACTGGTCCGTGTAGAACGCATGCGCCAACTACCTGACTTCTGATTGCTCCGTTCAACATGATAACGTCTTTTTCGCATGCGCGAACTTGATACCGTGCGTCAAGAACTTTCAAAATCAACAGGGCCGAAATTGGGTAATTGGCTGTCTAGTTAAATTATTAGTTACTTTATGGTGAGTGATAGGGAAAGGCGATGTTCACTTTTTGTATGGACAATGGGGACACTAATTTGCACAAATATAATATATATAAATTAGTTTTATATTTGGTACCATTACACGTTAACATTACATTTAGATAAATATAATATTAATACAATTAAAAGTCTATTATTATAATAAAAAGCGTACCTTCCACATTTAATTCTCTCTGAATTTCTAGCCATGCTTGCAATTTTTTCACGTTATTTTTATAATGTGGATGGCTTATTAAATAAATAACGGGTCTATTTCTGATCTCTATGAGAAGCTTTTCGGTATATTCCACGTCCATCATTTAAAAAAACGTAGTTACGCTCAGTAGCTTTACCATGAATTGACACCAAAATTTGACAACTTCGTTACCAAATCGAACTGTGTATGCGAATCTGATTGGTCTGTGTAGAATGCATGCGCGAATTTTCTGACTTCTGATTGCTCCGTTTAAAATGACAACGTGATTTCACATGCGCGATCCTTCGCAACCGTGTGTAGATTTCGAATCGTCGTCGCCTGTCAAAATCCAGGGCCGTATAGGGTATTTGGCTGTCAAGTCAAATTAAATACTTTTTACTAAACGTAACAGTAAGTTATAAAATATGTATACAAAATATAATCGATGATTAATAATTATTGCTTATATTGACCAATTATTATTTATATTATGATTGGACAATTTCTATGGTTGGACAATTAAAGAGTGATTGTCATTTTTCATAATTGGACATATAAGTCGTGCAAAGAACACATTTGACGTTATTGCTGGACTGGTCGCCGAGTGCAGACCGAGGGTTCAGATTCAGCCACCTGTCAACGCTTCAACCCGCTGGCGAAGTGGTGTGACATTCATATCCTTCCTTTTCGGAGTACAATGGGGACACCATGCTTTTCACACCTGAGGGCTCTTAAATTATGGCCTAGAATCAGTCGGGGAGTGCGTAATAGGAGGCGTGCGGTTTTGAGTAGGTGCGATGGCCGACCGGAGTGGTATTTGAAGGGACTACCGAAAAAAAGTAGGAGCGTGATCAGAATTCGACGTGTGTGGAGCCGTGGGCAGCAGCTAGGCATAATACTAGCAGTTGCCCGCGGCTCCGCACTTTTTTTTCGTGCTAAAGTTCCCTCGGATATGGTCAGGAGTGATTGTCGAACTGAACTGAACTCTGAACCACTAAAAACGCATGCCGTCGCGGGTCTTTATTTGCTAGCCTATGTTACTCCCATTATTGAAATCAGTCAACAACAAACAAAAAAAAAACAAGAAAAGGACTTTCCTCTTTAGAATATTAGTGTACCTAGATGTAGGTAATACCATCCTGTACAAAAAACTGTAGACGGCGGAAAAATAATCAAAGTAAAACTTTTTTACTGATCTTGATTCATTTGGAATTTAAAAGACCCCTAATGCGGCCCTGCAATTTACGTGTTACGTAAAATTGTCACGTGACAACACTGACAAAATAGCGGACGAAGCGCGGAGGTGTGAACGGCATAGGCGAAACTGCGCGGCGAAAGAGATAGAAGATAGGTAAATCTATGCATTAGAACATGCCGTTTCGCTAGAGTTTCGCTCCTCGTACAACTGACAGAACATGGCGAAACAACCGCGGTTCCGCTATACGCGGTTTCGCGGCGGAGATGTGCTACAGGCGTTAGAATTAGATTAAGTACAGTATGTAAATAATTTTAAAATTGAATAAAACTTAAGTATGTGCGATTATAAAAAGCATTATATTAACAGAAAATTACGAATACGATTAGGTTTTGAATTACTTAAATGATCATTAATATCATCCTTGTGTGTATCTACACTAATATATAAATTGTAAAGTTGTCGTGTATGCATGTCGCAGCCAACTAGCATAATCAGTCGTTCAATTAACTGCCTAGGCTGGTAACTAAACGGCGCCGTTCAATTTATTTTTATTTATTTGTTATAAAGAAACAGTAACAAAGCATACAATAATAATGTGTACGATAATAACCACAGTAGTCAAAGACTGTGTCGTGGTTATTAACGCCCACCTCCAAGAGGTAACCGATCGTAGTGTTAGTAATACTTATATTGTAAGTTAGTGCTTACATTAAAAATACAAAAAAAAAAGAAATACTTATACATTGTGTGTGCGTGTCAGTGAGTGTATGTGTGTGTGTGTGTGTGTGTGTGTGTGTGTGTGTGTGTGTGTGTGTGTGTGTGTGTGTGTGTGTGTGTGTGTGTGTGTGTGTGTGTGTGTGTGTGTGTGTGTGTGTGTGCGCGTGTGCGTGCGTGCGTGTGCGTGTGCGTGTGAGTGTGTGTGTGTGCGTGTGTGCGCGCGCGCGCGTGTGTGTGTGTGTGTGTGTGTGTGTGTGTGTGTGTGTGTCTGTGTGTGTGTGTGTGTGTGTGTGTGTGAAAATCAATAAACGGCCTGAATGATATTCAGCCGCATCGTTTGTTACAACATTTAACAAACTGCCCGGCGAATGCTTAAGTCATTACGTACGTTGGGATACTACCCAGAAATAAGACAGAAAGTTAGTGATAGGTTTATTGAGAAAAGCCGCGCAATCCGACTTAGATAGATTTGGTTAGAAGGCTTGATAACCATGCAGAAACAAGAGATTTGCCTAGCTATGTGATTAAATGGCTAGGCAAATAATCAAACGTCATCAATCCAAAACATTTGCCTAGCTGATTAATCAATGAATGAATATAAAATGGCTGAATATTATTGATTTGTATTAAAAAAATTGAAAATAGATTTGAACGGCGCCGCGCGCCGCGCCTTTTAGATAACAGCCTAGACAATTAATTGAACTACTGATTATGCTAGTTGGCTGCTACATGTACAAGAGATATTTAAAAAATACCTACTTAAGTTATGTTGTATTAACAATGCTGAATACATTTTCTGTTAACTTTCGTGTGAAGTCTTCTTACTGGAATTTTTTAAAATTTTTGTGTGACTTGTCTTGTGATTTGTGATGGATGCAAAAACTACTGACGCATTTTGACGCATTTTATTTTGTTCAAAAGGTCTTGGTCAGAGCTAAAATTTTCCGTTTATTTCATCGCGAAAACCTACAACCACGAGGGTGGAATTCGCTAAAGTCAATTTAAGTAAATATTTTCTTTTGGTTTCCGAATACTTAATATATTATCATAAATGTGATTAAGCAGTGTCACTGGTCGGGACAGAAACCAGGGACAATGTGATACATACGACTTTATTTACTGCGCGGTACGACAACCCTTATACAATAATTATTATTATTGTTTTAGTAAAGCAGATTCTTTAAATAAATAAATAATAAATAAATAAATATTCCACAACATTCTACACAACGCTATCTAGACCCATGGTAAGCTTAATTAGCTTGTGTTATGGAATCTAGAATGCGGATATACATACTTAGATACTTTTTTTTTGTAAATACATACATATTATACATAGAAACACCCAGACCAATGCAAATATTTATATTCATGCATACAAATATTGGCACTGAGCGGGGATCGAACCCGCGCCTCCTGCGTAGCAGCCGCGTTCACTACCGCTACGCCACGCCACAGAGGCAGAGCTTGTCTTGAAAAGTTTTTTTTTTTTATAAATAATTTTATTTTACATTTTTTAGTTTTAGTAATATCATGTTGTACGAGTGCTTACCAAGACCAGCTAAATGAACCAAATACAACTAGGTAATCTGTCTTGTTTAGTTCAGAAATTCCATGTCGTCATCGTGTGTGACACGCTGAGATTTTTATTCCCATTGCCCATAAGTACTAAATATGAGTAACTAGCTACCCAGCGTACTTCGTACCGCCTATCAGTCGGTTTTTTTTTTAAATTTTTCTCTCCGTAAGAACCTTCCTCGTACTTCAAGGAATATTTTAAAAAAAGAATAAGCGATACCGGTCCAGCTGTTCTCGAAATTTGCGCTTAGCATTCATTTTTAGGGTTCCGTAGCCAAACGGCAAAAAACGGAACCCTTATAGATTCGGCATGTCTGTCTGTCTGTCTGTCCGTCCGTATGTCACAGCCACTTTTCTCCGAAACTATAAGGCCTATACTGTTGAAACTTGGTAAGTAGATGTATTCTGTTAACCGCATTAAGAATTTTACACAAAAATAGAAAAAAAGTATTAAGTTTTAGGGGTCCCCATACTTCGAACTGAAACTCAAAAAAATTTTTTTCATCAAACCCATACGTGTAGGGTATCTATAGATAGGTCTTTTAAAATGCTATTGAGGTTTCTAACATTTTTTTTTTCTAAACTGAATAGTTTGCGCGTGAGACACTTCCAAACACACCTCTAACTTCTAAAATAAGAGAATGATAAATCTAAAAAAAATATATGATGTACATTGCCATGCAAACTACCAACGAAAATTGGTTCGAACGAGATCCATTAAGTAGTTTTTTTAATACGTCATAAATCACAATTTTCGCCTTTGCTGCTACGGAACCCTTCATGGGCGAGTCCGACTCGCACTTGACCGAATTTTATATTATAGACTAGCTGACCCCGCGAACTTCGTACCGCCTAAGAGTCAATCCTTTTTTTTTTCAATTTTTCTCGCCGTAAGAACCATCCTTGTACACTTCAAGGAATATTCTAAGAAATCGGTTCAGCCGTTCTGGAGATTTGCGCTTAGCAACACATTTAGGGATTCATTTTTATATTATAGATAGATTATAGACTTAACATCAATATTGATTTGGGGTTTTTTGTTATTGGTTGGAACAAACACGTTTGCACCCAGTAACACAAACACAATGGCATGATTCGACTTTTAATTTCCTTAACGAATAACACCAATTAGTTCCACCATCTCTTTTTCTATACAAGGCAACATGCCTTAACTTAGATGTCACCCGCATACGGTACAGAATATTCCATCAAGAACCAAGCGTTGCAGAGCGTTGCAGTGACTGTTTTCTTTGCCGCATTTAGTTTTTGAGTTATTTACCAGCACACATGTTTCCTTCCAGGCGCGGTGCGAGGGGGGGGGGGGGGTCACAGGGGACATGACACCCCCCCCCCCCCAAACCATGCACTTCATATTGAAAAGTCCCAGTACGAGGGGAGGGGGGGGTTAAATTTCTTAAGGAAATTCCGAAGTGACCCCCCCCCCAAAACTTCAAGCTGCGACCGGCCCTGTTTCCTTCTTCCTACAGTCTACAGTCTCGGGTTCTATAAGCGGGGCGTAAAAAAGCATCTGATGAGGCCACCAAGCTGACGACCACCATTGTATATACGAGTAGTGTCTGTAATAACATAACATAAACTCACGCCTATATCCCCGAAGGGGTAGGCAGAGGTGCTAGCACCCACATTTCGCCGTTTATGTTTAGGTCCCAAAGTAATAGGTGGCGAGCCTATTGCCATTAACCGGGCACTTATAAACCTGCGATAATGAGTCTGTAATAGTGACCGTCTTTGAAAGACTTTCAAAGTCAAAGTCAAAGCTCTTTACGTTACATTTTACAAAGTTTGTATGGTAAGAACACTGTAGGTACTTTTAGATTATGTACCGTTACGACTAGTTTGGACCCTATCTCGAAAACACCCGTACGGTCTCAATTTTAGAACCCTTTGGAGCTTGAACCATTGGACTTTTACTTTTATTATGAGAATAAATTGTAAGAAAAAAACGATCAATCATAATATGGCGTATTTATGCTAAGAGTTATGATTATAATACTAACTTGTAATAAATTTAGTTCAGTTAAGACCAGTTTTCTAGTATAATTGGATTATACGCAGCGTAATAAGTAGCTTATAAGTACAGTCAACATCAGACCAGTCTTGACTAGTAAAGTACTAAAGATGATCTTAATACTTTGGTATTCCCCCCTTTCTGTCACCTAGAAAAGTGGCGATTCGTTAGCGTACGTATTGTAGACTAGAATGACGAATGTATGGGATTTGACGTATATGACATACGTTGATGACTACATTCATCATTCAATTCCACAATATGCCAACGAATGCCGCTTTTACGCCCTTAATAATAATAGTAAAACCTTATTTATTCCTTTATAAAAAAGCATGCAATTTACAATAAATACAAAAATATTGTTTAACTTATAAAGGACCTCTCTACAGAGTAAAGGCCTCCTCCATTTTTTTCCACATGTCTCTGTCTATAGCTTTTTCTGTCCAGTTGCTTCCCGTCATCTTTAGGATTTCATCTAGCCACCTTTCCATTGGTCTACCTCTGTTTCGCTTGCCGGATGGGCTTTTACGCCCTTATAAAAGTTTAACTCATTGTTCTGATATTTGGTACAAACATTTAGTTCGGACGATATTACATTTTAAATCAGTGAAACAGTTTAGTATTTACATCAATGGGGTGACGGGTGGAGTCGCCTGTCACCCTAGCAGAAGCAGGCCCCGGCGGCGTGCATTGCGTGCCTCCCCATACCCGGGGGCGAGTTGGGGACTCTGTGGTCCCCACACCGGAAGAGGGCCAGGTCGAGAGATATGGCCCTGGGTCGGCCGGGGTGCGAGGGATATGGCTACGACAATCTCACCTTCGGCAACTGACGGCCCACAGACGGCGTGCGTTTTAGTCGGTTCGAGTTCGACATAACCTCCTCCTCCGGCTCCGGCGGGGGAGGTATCCGTGGGGATTTTTCGCACGATAAAAAAAATGGTATTAGCATCAATAGTACTACATATTATGATCGTTTTGGGTACCTACTCTGCTCGTCAAGATCTGTCTGACTGTATGTACAGAGAGGTACCTTGACCTAATCACGGTTTAAACTGTCGCAATAACCGATCAAACACAACCAGTTTTATAGTCTTTACATCGCTAGGAGTTTTGTATCGCCATTATACTATTTTCCTTTTACCATTATTAACTTAATATCATAATATTCAATGTTGTCCACAGCATTAAGAATTAGAAGGCCAGCCCCCTTAGACAAATGGCGATTCGTCGGCCGGTATTGTAGAAGAGAATGACAAATGTATGTGATTTGACGTATTACGTTGACGACTTTATTTATAATATACTAGCTGTCCCGGCGAACTTCGTACCGCCATATTTTTCCCGTTCCCGCTGCACCTATTTTCTCATCCTTTAAACCTTCCCTGGACACCCACGAATATTTCAAGACTAAAATTAGCCAAATCGGTTCAGCCGTTCTTGAGTTATAAAATAACAACGAAAAGTGGCATTGATTTTTATATATTAGAAGAAGATGGTAAAGATGTAATGTATAAATCGATACCTCCTACGTAAACTGTTGTAACTTCTAAACTGTGATTTTACAGGAGAGCGTTTCAAAGGTACTATTGGCAATAAAAACCGCAGTTTTCAACTAATCTTTATAAAATTCAATATGTGACTTCAGTTAATAATACTTTAGCGTTTACCTCATGGTATTATTCAAAAATACCAAAGGTTTTAGAGATTTTGCTGTTACAACACTTTACCGCGGTATATGACCATTACAAATTGTTGTATCAGTCACTTACAATTATGTACACCGGAACACATGAGTCGCATTTAGTCGTATGTACCAGATACAACAATTTACGCCGAAAAGCAAGAGAAAAAAGGTGTGGTATGTTTTATTTTTACCACTTAGGTGGCAGACAAGTACACGGCCCACCTGATGGGAAGTGGTTACCGTGGCCTATGGACGTATGCAACACCAGGGGCACTCGGGACATTCGCGCTGCCGACCCTAAAAAAACCTTCTAATGCCCATTCTTGAAGAGCCCCAGAGATCCGATTCTCAGCACTCCATGGATTCACCGTGCGGTCGCCGGGTCCTTATGGACCCGTGATACAGAGCACACCGTGACGGCGACTGGGACTTGCGACCCAGATGTAGGTTAAGGGTGGCCATTTTGTGATGCATCAGCGCTCACCTCCACCGTCAGTAGTGTACCCCTCTACCTATCCAAATTTGGTGAGATCTTATCAATGCCGCTTTGGACATTCGATTTAGTAAAGAGCTTACTGAAGCTCTTGGCAATCCGAGGTCTTTAAGTTGTACAGGGATTTAGCTTGAAATCGTCTTGGTCCTACTTCTACGGCGTAGAGTTTAATCACGTAGCCATTTTTGGTTAGCTCGTTAGTCAGGTCAAAGTATTTGTTCGTCTTTATAGCGTGGTATTTAGGTATGTTAGTTTTCCACGGTACTGTGCGTTCTACAAGCACTGCTCGCCTATGCGATCGTGAAAAAAGGAATATATCGGGTCTGGATGACGAGGTACAGACATCCTCCTTTTATAGTGCTTCTCATAAGTGTAGTCTACAAGACGTATTGTCCAGTCAACGGCAGCTATCAATTTATCAATCAATTGAAGTCGCTTGGGAAAACCACCGCAGGGAGTTCATTCCACAGGTTGAGTGTGCGAGGGATGTAGTTCCTTTCATACCGCACAGTGCTTACTGTTTCCGGACGTTGTGTGTGACGATGATTTCCCTGCCTGTGGCGAGATGCGATGATAGAATGTAGCTGTGGGTATCATGTCAAATAGTTCATCTGAGCACAAACCATTGTATATTCGGTAGAACACACACAGTGAGGCAAAGTCTCTTCTGAGACTGGGACGTTCCACATGACCTGCGAGTATGGGATGGTCAACGAGCCTCAATAGTCGTCTTTGTACCGAGTCGAAGGGGTTGACCACTTCAAGTTTCAAGCTGGCACGTAGGCGCTTCGACAAAACGGTGATTGCAGTACTCCAAGTGGGGCCGAACCTGTGCCTTATGTAGGCGGAGTCGTTGCCCGACAGTTAAGTATTCACCCTGTTGATCACTCCAAGCTTCTTTGATGCTAGCTTCACCTTGTCTTCCAATTGACTACGGTATTGGACCTCGCTGGAGATATCGATATCAAGGATCCCAATACTCAAGGAAATGGTAAGCAGTGTGCCCAGGAATTGCGATGCTACAATAAATGGGATTTTCTTAACGGTGAATACACATACTTGTGTCTTAGAGGGGTTGAATTGTACTAAATTCAGTCTGCCCTAATCGGGTACTCTAGATAACGTAGTCTCGATTTCAGACACAAGTTGTTCGCGGCTTTCCTCCATGTCGGACTGAGGGATGTTTGCACGGTCCGTGTAACAAGCGTCTCCGGTACTGTCGTCCGCATAGCGATGAATGGAGTCATCCGACAGCATGTCATTGATATGCAGCAGTAACAAGGTCGAGACAACACGGAACTTTGTGGGACACCAGCGTTTTATGTCCATGCGGTCCGAGCAACTGCCATCAACGACGGCTTGGATACTTCTGTTGGACAAAAAGCTGGCAATCCATTCGCATAATTCCTTGGGGAGTCCATAAGAGCTTTGCAAGAAGACGTCTGCCAGACCCGATCAAAGGCCTTTCTGATATCGAGACTAACCGCCAGTGCCTCACCTCGAGTCTCGATGCGCAACGGTTTGTGAGATACACAAGAAGGTTAAGATAAGATACACCGGTTAAGCTACGGCGGCGGAAGCCGTACTGTCGGTTGCTCAGTAGATCATACAGTTCAAAGTACCCCAGAAGCTATGTATTAATGATACGCTCCGTCACCTTCGAGAGGAGGGAGGAGATTAGCGGAACGGACAGACAGACCGACCAAAGACATTTAAATTATGTTCTTGTTAATGGTACCTGTATACATTCACACCCATTTAGTAAAAACTTGTTATTTTGAATATGATGATGATGATTGATGATCGAAGAAGAAGATTTGATGAAAAAGATGAAGAAGATAAGATGATAAGTTGATTAAGTTAGCATAATAAATGCTTCAAAATTTCATTCAACTTCTTATTTTTTTTATTTTTTTTTTAGGTTCAAATGTTTATTCACTTGTTATTTTGACATTACAAACAGATACTTCAATTTTATTTATTTCTATAGATTTTTGATCACATCTATAAACCGCAAATGTTACTTACAACTTACACAATGTCAGTGATAAGCGAAGTAGATTGTTGTATGTGTTACTTAGTAACCATAAAATAGTTAATTTGACCACGTAAATCATTGTAAGTCATCTTGCCATGTACTTTAGCATAACTAATTCCGAAGTAAAATGTTGTATGTATTACTTAACACAAAATACTTGTAAATTCAGGAACGTATATTGTTGTATGTAATCAATACCACATTTTAAATAACCAATATTTTAAATACGGAAATTATGTGCTAGTACTATTACGTAATAAATATCAAATCAACACATAAAATACGCGCGTGACATGCAACCTACAGCGAGTTCCAACGTAGTCTGTTTTATGTCACACATACGCGGGATGAGCGCGCTCGTCAGACTCACACCGCCCGCCGTAAACTATTGCAAGTAATAAATACCACAATATACGCCGGGATACTTCGGAACTTACGATGTTATACTTCTGAAAACTACCGAAATTAATAGATTTTTGGATTTGATCTAATTGTTACAGGATACTATACATAAAATTAGACACTTTTACGTGAAAAACACAAAATGGCAATTTTGTGGGTTACAACAACTTACGTGGGAGGTATCGAAATAGTCTGAACACGATCGATTATCTGCCCATGTAATGAATATACACTTCTCAGAGTCATTAACAATGTTATTACTCTGATTGAAGTTTTTATTTTATTTTAGAATTTCGGAAAACTTGCAGCTAATTATAACAATAGTGACGTCAATAACATTATGATGACCAATTCAAAGTTACTCGTAATAATTATAATTTACGTAATAAGGACGAGTTAATGTCAGTGTGTTCATACACATGGTACGATAAGATAAAACTAAATAACTCTTTAAATCCAAATTAAAGTGGTGTCAAAACAAACCAGGAGCAAATGAAAACAGGTTAAGTGCGAGTCGGACTGGCGCACTAAGGGTTCCGTACTATTTATCTAGCCCCCTTAAAATTACGTTTATTATTATGGTAACCCCTTTAAATATAAATTTTATTGTTTTTTTTTTCCCGACTACGGCGAAGCCAAAGGAGGGTTATGATTTTGACAGGCTATGTAATAGTTTAAAACATAATTTAGTATTTGTTGTTCATCATCTATGAAAATTTCAACAGTCACAATTCCCGAGATGCCTGATGATAAGTGGACAAACAGACAGACAGTGGAGTCTTAGTATCCTTTCACGTTCACTTTATTAATGCAATGAGTTTTTTATTTTATTTTATTTTAGAATTTCAGAAAACTTGCAGCTAATAATAACAATAGTGACGTCAATAACATAATGATGGCCATTTAAAAGTTACTCGTAATAATTATAACTAGCTTTTGCCCGCGGCTCCGCCCGCGTGGATGTCGGTTATCGCGACCAAACATAGCCTATGTCCTTTCTCGAGGTCTAATCTACCCCTATACCAAATTTCATCAAAATCGGTTCAGTGGTTTGGGCGTGAAAGCGAGACAGACAGACAGACAGACAGAGTTACTTTCACATTTATAATATTAGTAGGGATTTACATAAATAAGTTTGAGTTAATGTCAGTGTGTTCATACACATGGTATGATAAGATGAAAAACTAAATAATTCTTTAAATTCAAATTAAAGTGGTGTCAAAACAACCAGGAGTAAAATGAAAACAGGCCAAGTGCGAGTCGGACTGGTGCACTAAGAGTTTTTTAATACTACTTAGGTCGCAGACAAGCACACGGCTCTCCTGATGGTAAATGGTTACTGTGGCCTATGGGCAAGTGCAACACCAGGGGAGTCATACTCCTGCTGCCGACCCTATAAGAACAGAGAAATTCTGTGCCGTCAAGCCTTTGGTCTTCCCACTGACAGCATAAAAACTCTCCTGTGAGCTCTGGCTACCCTACTCACCGCAGGGAACACAACATGAGGTTATTATGCCTGCGGTATTCTGTAGGGCGGGTCCCAATCGAGCAGTCTGACTGGAGAGTCGGACTGCTCGATTGGGACGGTAATACTGTCGTGTCCTACCCAGGCCCCAATAATGTTTGGTTTATTAAAACGTGTATATCCCATTTTAATATAATTGATTTTTGAAAGGCTTGTTATTCTTTCTATTAAAAATTAATAACAGGTAGGAAATGGGTAATTAAACTCTTTCAGTACGTGAAATTATATTTATAATTTGCGCAGTTCATTTGTACTATTATTGATTATGATATGATGATTATATTTATATAATACATTACAAATTACATAATACTATTAAATAATACTAAAAGGTAACTTAGGGCGATTTCACACATATAGGCTTTAGTCGCGCGACTGTAGCGCTTCTGAGTTGCGTTGCAGTAGTACCACAGTATATTTTATTCTGTGGTTAGTACGGCTGGGTATATTTTAAAGAGCTGGGGCTGTAACATCACTGTGGCGTGGTAGGCGTGTGCCACGGTGAGAGCAGTGAGAGTGAGAGCTCTGAATGACGAATGCATGGGATATGACATATATGACAGTCATCAAAGTATGTCACAGAGAGAGAGAGATGAGATAGTTAAGTGTTAGTCCACTGCCACGTGCAGTTTGTTGTTCGGACAATAAAATTATCGTAATTTATCATAGAATTAACAGCGATGGAGTTGACATTGAATTATGAATAAACTGAAAATAAGTATTCTTCTAACAAAAAATACAATTCCGTATTGGTAGGTATGGTTTGAATCTAATCTCAATTTAGTCACATGTAGTTCATACAAATATTAAACTTACGTATAAAGAGGTAAATGAAAACGAATTACTTTTTTTTTCCATTACAAAAGTCTAGTAGAATACCGAAAGCATAAAATAGAGCCTAGTAGAATAAAAACTTTGTTACTAAACGTACCTTTTATGACTTTTTTTTTTATGACTTTAGGTAATTCAGTGAAATGAAAAAAATATCATAAAAATGATATTTTTTTCATTTCACTGAATTACCTACGTCACAAGCATGTTTGATACAAACATTAACAGTGTTTTTCTGTTGGGATCCATATTTAAAATGAACAGAAAAGAGGTAGCCACACCACCACGATTGAATCGCGCAAGAGACACTAGCGACAACTTTGTGACTACAGCCTCTGTAATTGAACGCTATGCGGTTCAGCTTGCAACACAGCCGTAACGCAACTAAAACGCCCATATGTGAAAGTGCCCTTAGAATTAATGTTAATTAAATATTTCATTGTCTGACGGCAAGAAAATTGCTGCAACGACACCACCTGCAAAGAATTTTGAGCAATATTAGAATCACGTTATCTGCTGAAAAGATCTGACTGTATTCTTTTAAAGATATGACGCTAAATCCTTTAAAAGAAATTAAGGATACATATTAGTTAGCGACCAATGTGGAAATAGAGCGTTTTAATACTTGGTCAGTGGTCGCAGATTCAATCCCGCGTTTCTATGCATGATGAATTTAGAGGAATCTGCCACCAAAGTGGTATAAAAATCTAAAACTCACTGAGAACAATCCCAGCGCCGCTGTACAGCGCCGTGGTGCAGTGGGTCGTCATGGCACCACTGAGGATGTTGGTACCAGCGAACGCACTTAGCCTCGCCACCATCATCCCTAAGCAAGCCACCATACCTCTGAGGAATAGAATACATCACTGGTAAAATATTGGAATAATAAAAATGGTTGTCTATACTTATAATGAAGCTTAAGGGATTGTTCCTTTGTTTAAATGCGTTAACATCAGAAAATATGAAGAACCCACTGGTCTCCTAAAATTCGTACCTCGCACCAATTCATCTTCTCAAATATTTGAGTGTCTCAACAATGAGAAATTCTTTACATATTTGAGAGCCCCGTTCCTAGGGAAAGCTATAGATATAATATCACGCTGTGCTGACATATGAGATGAAAAATAAGAAAAAAATCAAAGCGTGAACAATACAACACGGTCGAATTAAACCGAGAATGGCAAGTGAAACCGTGGGGCTAGGCTATATGAAAAAAAGTAAAATAAATATGTTATATTATGTTAAAAGAAATGAGTTCCTGTTTCTGTTGCTCACATCATTGTATGTCTTGCTCACTTGAGAAGAACTTTACTAATTTCATTCATATAAATTTTATTTTTCTATTGTAGAAGGTTCTTACATCATACATAAATGGGTATATTCACATTTAAGATTCCCCAAAGGCTTAGGCAGAGATGTATTAACACACACAGAAGGTTCTTACGGTCAAAAAACCCACTAATAACACTGGGGAACAAAACAAAACAAAAAAATTGAGAACTGCTAGACAAAAACCTATAGATTTGGAATCAGCGTGGCAAAATTATACACAATCAGGTAAAAAAACTTTATAAAAACTACTGTTTTCCAGTGTAATTGGTAATTTCAGAGAAGTCATCGACTATTCTGTACTAGCTTTTGCCCGCGGCTCTGCCCACGTAAATATCGGTTATCGCGACCAAACATAGCCTATATCCTTCCTCAAGGTCTAATCTATCCTTAAATCAAATTTCATTAAAATTGGTTCAGTGATTTAGGCGTGAAAGCGTAACACACAGACAGACAATTAGTATGGATATGGATTTCACATGAGTAGAGCTACAGGCAGTAAAACAAACCTGTATGACGTAGGATACAGGTCCACGAAGTATGAGGAGATGACTCCAAAGACCATGGCGGTGGTGAGAAACACGTAGAACAGCACGAGCCCGGAGACCGCCTCCCCGGTACTGTCGATGCCGACCGCTGCTGCCGCTGCTATCACCATGATTATGATTGACATTATCTGGAAACAAAAATCGTATTTAGGAGCTACCTACTTGAATGATTTATGGGGTCACCTGGTATGGTCCCTCATTTGATGCCTTTAGAAACTTAACCCATAGAACTGCTTGGAGTGCTTGTACTATATGGAATCACATAAAAATGTGTGCACGCAGCACACGGTTTCAGATAAAAAAATAATTATGTTGATTTTTGTTGTGAATTGAATTATGCATAAAGAATAATATTATGAAAATTTAAATATGAACATTGAATATTTAGTTCATTGTAGGTATAATGATTCTGTCCCCTAACTTAATAGTAATTCTTTTAAATCAAGATTAATATAAGATTATTCTACTTGACAATTAATTTAAAATGCAGTCGTAACGTGAATAGACAGTAGATTTCAAATGGTATAAGTAGAAATAGCGTACAACTATACTAACTTAAATGTGTCGGCTAATACGAACGCGCGTAGTTACGTTACAATTGGTTAAGTCTAATAAAGGCCTCGATTGACAGTTGAGGCTTCGGTGCAAGCTTTCGAAGCTTTCGAGAAGAGGTTAGTGCAGTAATATAAAGAAAAATAAAGTCGGCGAGAGGACCACTGACTCCAAATTGTAAATTTTAGATGCAACCTGAATAATACATACCTTTCTTTTACTAGCGCACTGGGATATGAGCGCATTGAGTATAAAGAAGGATAGTCCGTGGGCACACCCAGCCCATATCGTGTTGTCTTCAATAGGGTTGGTGCAGTTGGTCGTGTCCTGGAATGTACCAATACGTTACGTCACATACGAAGAAATCAATGGACCCGCAATCAATATGCTTCCCAAGGCGGTACAGTATAGTTAAGTTAATATCCAAGTTTGAAGGTCTAAACACTCTAAACTGTACAAAGGGGTCAATAGCTTCATATTTATAGATTGAGGTCCTAACTTTGTGGTATGAGTATGTAGCCAAAATAACTTACAGACTAAACAAAAGTGGGTGAGCGAACAAAACTAAAAAGTAGGTGAGCTAGTGAAGAACTAGCTGGGGCTCCTGCTGATTAGCGGACGAGGCTCGGGCGTAGGTTTGTCTCAGCAGACAGGTGCTCCCGTAAAAACATTTTTTTTTAAATAATAGGCTATTTGACTAATGTTCAAAAACTACTTTAAATGATTGCTTATTACGGTATAAACATATCACATTAATATTTCTGTAAAAAAACAATGCATTATGTTAAAAAATTAATGATAAAGTTTGAATTTTCAAAAGTGCGCGAAACACTCTATATTTAATCAAAATGGCGATGCGTGTGAGTATTGACGTCACTGTAAGTTGCTGTTATCATCAGCTCGCACAAAATTTGTATCCATTTCGAACTTAATCACAAAATATGTCCATAAAACTCGCGATAAACAAGGAAAAAGCAAATAATAACACCGAAACAAACAATAATAGCTCATACAACTGGAAATATTTTGTAGGAATGACGCCACCCAGAGCAATGACACATCACGAGCATTTTTGCCATAGACAATAAATCAACAAAATATAACATTTTTATAATTGAAATTCTCATAAAATACACATATTATTATTTGAGAGTAAATTGTAGTCTCGTAGGTCTTTTAACGTTATTTTCTAATAGGATGACCATAATTTGTAGTATATTTTTAATGTTGTCAAATAGCCTATTGTAGGAGGGCAGACCCTAAGCTCCAATAGCTAACTGCATTTTGTAATTTTGGACATGTTGCATGGTAAGGCCTACCACGTAACATGTCCATACAATTGATATATTATTAGGTAGTTACCTGTTCTATATTCATATCGGTTTCTGTGTTATTAGTGAGCTTGAAAAGATCACAGAAGGATGCGCCTGCGACACTGGTTGCGTACGACGAAAAGAAGATATTCAAGATGGTGGGCAAAATAATTGCGAAGCTGTTATTTCTGTAATGAAAAAGGACTCACATA
The DNA here is from genome assembly GCA_914767945.1 of Eilema depressum. Classification (NCBI taxonomy): domain Eukaryota; kingdom Metazoa; phylum Arthropoda; class Insecta; order Lepidoptera; family Erebidae; genus Eilema; species Eilema depressum. The sequence goes on along the minus strand of OU612023.1, from coordinate 21,235,932 downwards.
GAATACTACAATTATAATTATTTACATAAGTACATTTTTTGAAGAACAAAACTGGTGACTCTCGCCCCACCTCGTACCTGGGACCAAGGTTGATGGGCACCTTTGCGCCTGGTACGGTGATAAGCGGGTTAATAGATTAAAATGAATGTGACTCTGTATTGATTATTTTGATAATTAAAAGAAAATACATTACTAAAATAAAAACAATACCTATAAACCTATATACAAAGCTGCAGGTTTAGGCGTCATAAAATTCCTTCCCATTGACGTCAACTGGGAGGGTGGCCAGAAGGCTGGCGGTATTACCACGTTGAATGGCAATGCCAATACTTTGTGCAAGGAATACTACATTATATAATTTTATATAATTTAGTAGTAGGGTGACAAGGTATTGTGCTTTCCACACTCGAGGGGGTCATCTTAAAACTGTAAATGTCCCAGGGTCAGCCAAGGTGCAAGGGAAATGCTTTATTGGGTCACCTTACACCCCGCTATTTGAGACTCGGGCCAACTAAACCTCACATCATCAAGGTGTGAGGTTTAGTCATTCCGAGTCCAACATAACATCCCCCATGGCTGACGCGGGTGGTATCCATACGGATTTTTGCACGAAAAAAGGTTGTTATTGTACCTATGTATGTATGTATTAGGTGTAGCAATTCCGTAGTTCATAAACTTCAGCAGGCACTTGATAATATTGACAGTCGTGTGTTTCTGCTATTTAAACTTGGCAGGCGCCATGCAAGCAGCTTTGCTCTAACAATTTCGTAACCATCAGTTGGATTTTTATACCATACCACTTAGATGGCAGACAAGCACACGGCCTACCTGACAGGAAGTGGTTACTGTGGCCTATGGACGTATGCAACACCATGGGCGTCACACTCGTGCTGCCGAACTTGAAGAAACCTTCTAATGCCCTTCTTGAAGAACCAAATATTGGGGTTATTCCCAGTAGCCCCCACTGTCGACGCCACCACTGGTGACAAATGGGATTTGTTTCCAAAAAATGTCCCACTTGCCACCACTGGTGGCGTCACCAGTGGTGTAGTCGCCTAGTAAAACGACAGTAGGAAGTTCATTCCACAGCTTGAGTGTGCGTGGGATGAAGTTCCTTTCATACTGTGCAGTGCGGACCGTTTCCGGTCGCAATGTGTGAGGATGAATTCCCTGCCTATGGCGAGCTGTGCGATGAAAGAATGTAGCTGTGGTAGCTGTGGGCATCATGTCAGTACGGTATATATATAGTATGCTGACTATAAAAACTTACGCTATATAAGTGACGAATGTGAGGTAGAACAGTAGGAAGGTCCTCGAGAGGAGAGGCGGCTTGAACAGCGGCGCGATCTGCACCCAAAGAGAGCGGAACGAGAAGTCTCCAACTTTCTCTGTACTGGCGTCGTCCAGGTAAATCTGCTTTATCTATAGACATAAATATATGAGAATAAGTCCCTATGAAAATTATTCATTTCTTCATCACAATGGTACTTTTACGTGTGTATTCATGGCCCAAGTTACCTGGGTTCTGGGTTCTGGCTTTCCTCTTAAGGGTTTTCTTCTAAAAGATAGAAGGTCAGGCGGCAGTAATTCCAAGGAGATCCGAGATTAAAACTGTCAAGGCTACATCTACAGATTGCCGAAAGTGGCTCTGACTCTGGATTTCTGTGTCGTTTCAGCTAACACGACTCCCCGAAGTCAAGCCATAAGAAAAGGAGTAAGCTGACCGCAGCTCCAAACAGGTAAAATCCTCGGATACACCCGGGACCATAGTTAAGATGACGATGACGTCATTATTGGTCTATACTCCACTCGGTTAGGTGCTAAACTAAACGTAAACAATCTTTTCGTGTCTATTTAATATGTTTTATTTAAAAATTGGTTTAGTTTATATTTTTCTGTTTACAAACTTATTTGGAAGACTAAAAACCGAAATCGAACCAATGGTTAGTCAGTTAGTCAGCCTAGTATAATTGTTTGACATGTGTTTTTTTGAAAAGACGATACAAGATTGTTTACCTTTAGTTATGTGCCTAACTGAATGGAGTATAGTTCAAGGTTTTATCCTACCTACTATATATTTTATTTTTGGCGTAAGCCGGATGTCTGCCTTCATTAAATTCACTAATTGATATTTTATTCAGAGCACGGGTCGATCCATGACTTTCTGTTTCATTCACAGCTATGTCACGTATTATTTTGTATAGTTAATGGCTCTATAATGTCATTATGGGGTGACGCATTAAAAACTAAGATATGGATGAGACAATTTGACAGTCAATAAATATTGCTACATTCGCGATCCTGTCAATATAATATTGATGTGCAAATACAATCCGTATATTGACACTGACATCACTTTGTCTTCAAGTATTCTGTTATTAGGATTCGTTTTTGCTCCATGTAAGCCTGATGTTAATATTTATAGTTATAGTTCCTGGAGAAGCAGTCAGTTGACAATGGTTTAAATTTTTGTTATTGGAGACATGACTTGACTCCATCTGAAGGTAAACTAAGTCTGAGGAATGAGGAAAACCATTACGGACAATAACAATGTTATAATATGACGACTAAGATACGAAGAAATGATGAATATTATTTAAAATAATTCGTGATTTTAAGCTCCACCAGAGTTTTCAGAATAATTTATTTTATAGGTTACGTTTGGCCTATATCAAATTTAAAATATTCCTTTTGGGTCGTAAACTGACCGTTCAGTATTTCAACATCTCATTTAAACAAACGATTTAATAATGACAAATAAGTACAAAATCTTTGAAATTAGAATTAAAATAGACTGCAAGTTTTGAAATCGAACTTAAACGCTAAACAAAATCTCAAACAATCAACTATATACTTACAGGAAACGTCTCATCGTTTTTGCCATTCACCAGGTACATTCTCTTCATTGCCGTCACAGCATCGTCTCCCCTCCCCACATTGACGAGGAACTTGGGACTCTCGCTGAAGTACCAGAGACACAACGCAGCCAGCCCCAGAGGAATTGCCATCAATAGGGTAAGTAGACGCCAGGGCCTATACACAATACCCAGGAGGTAGAGGGAGAAGTCCAGTTTCATTGTCAGGTACGCCGTTACTGGAATAAAGATATGGATTGCATAAAAGAAAAAATTCTCTCACATTGCTATTAGAAATATTGGGATATTTACCATGTATGGATTTAAGTTTCTGATATTTTGGAACTAGGGATTGCAATCCCGCAGTACGGGATCCCGCAACCCAGCTGAATCTCGCATCATTTTAGCCTCTACTGGATCCCCACAATATCTTACGGATCCGCAATTTATGTTTGCCTGTAAGAAATTGCCGCAGCGCGATAAGGCCAAATGTATTGTATTTCTCATTATGTGTCATTTTCTTGGTGTACAATCAAAAAATTTAATTTTTCGTGTTATTTGTTTATAATTATGAAAATGCGTTGCTTATGGCGGCAATTTCAATAACTTTGCACCATCTGATGCTTGCGGATTCGCATTGCGGATCCAAAAGATATTGTGGGATCCCACAGGGCCTAAAATGATTCGGGTTACCGCTGGATTGCGAGATTGCAATCCCTATTTGGAACTGTTGCAAGCGTGTCGTGTTGGTTCCTGGTGGAGTAGAATAGGGCCAACTCATCTCTTTCTGTGAGGGTCGTAAAAGGCAACTAAGAGATAGAGCTGTTCTCCATCCGACAGTAAACATACAGCTCAAGACTAAGCGCCCACATGATCATAGGCTCGCTCCCTATTACGTGGGACTGAAAATCATAGTTTGCGAAATGTGGGTGATAGTACACCTCTGCCTACCTTTAGGGGATTTACAGGCGTGAATATATGTATGTATGTATGTATGGTCGAAAACTCAAAACAATAGTAAATATCCTGACACCTTTAAATAACAATAATGAAAAATAATAGTTAATTACGTACACATTAAAACGAGAAATAAAGTCATAATTGAGTAGTTAATTTAATTACGTTCTGCATGTTGAATAAGAAGGTAATTCTATCTATGAGAATGTCTGTTATTTCTTAGTTGAGAATGTGAAATAATTTGCAAGTATAATGTAACTAGGTACATAAACTCCTTGCTGCATCGTCAGTAAACAATTAAAAATAAGGAAAAATCAACCCACTCATTACTCAAGAAATTTAGCTTAGGTTAAAAGAAATACTTGTAATTTCATTTACTTATACTCTTAAAAAACATTGCATCTGTAATCTTATGATAAGGCAAGTTAAAAAAGTAAATAAACAAAAATAATCAAGGTTTAAACTATGAGGTAGGTATTCAACTATTCAATAAATAATTAAATACAGTAAAATTTTCCTTTGCCTCTTCTAAATAAACAAAAAATACATTACTGATTTGAATAAGGATGTTTAGAATAGAATATTTTCCGGTGTCCATCTTCCTTACTTAAAAAAAAACTATACCTACATCAATAAGAGGTATAACTAAAAAAAAAAAAATGATACATCACTAAATACTGCGCACCAAGATCTTCGAAGTCAAGTCAATCTGATTATCGGCTCTGGCACATGCGCATGTGGTTTCAGTGGTCAGACGACAGGGACAGGTAACGGCTTTTCGCAAGGGCGTACCACTTGATTTTTTTTTCGCAGCAGCGTGCGTCGCAATGTTGGCGTTCGAAACTAAGTATCACACCCGGTCTTATGAGCCACCGGGCACCATGGCATCAGAAGACCTGAGACGGCCTGAAGTCCGACATAACCACCCCCTTAGCAGGGGGGTACCCGAGGGGATTTCCGCACGAATAAAAAAAAGAGTGGTATAATGGCAATCGCGCCCATAAAAACCAAGATAAACGTAATACCAAAAAAAGTAGGACAGGCACTTTGGGCTAAAAAACGCAAACTTAGGATGCATCCAGGAGTAACGTTTTTAAAGTGACGAATATCGTAACAGATAATAATAATATAGAAAATAATTCTTACTGTAATACAGCGTTGGAGTCAACATCAGTGCACTCGTAATGAGCAACATGTACTTCGCGCGGACCTTCGAACTACAGCACTCTCCCAACAGGGCGTAAGTGGCTGATTCTGCAGCACTGGACCTGAAAAATATAATATTTAGACGTTTTAAATCAAAGGGTCTAAAAAAGGCTAGTACCAACAGAAATGAATGCAGAAGCAATGTGCGCACCCCCCATTTCTGAGGTAAGATGGAACACAAAGGTGGCAAGATGGCCCAAGGTCAATTGAATTATATGAGGCCTTTTTGCCTTACGCGTTATACCTGAGATGTGAGATACGGCCGGCGGCGTGGTGGCACAGATTACCTTAATTTATAATTAAGTTACCATTGGGTGTCCGAACTGGTCGACTCCGACCTAACCACTCCCATTGACCAGCGGGAGAGAGGGAAGGGGGTATAATGTGAACAAAAGTCAAGTAAACTAAATTATACGAACTTAATTGAGTTTGTTTTATGACTATTCTCACCTAATAATGTAGTATCCATTTCTAATATACAACGGACATTATAAATCTATAGGTCTTTACTATTCTAAACTAGCGTTTTTAATGACATCATTGACCGACAAAATGACAATACAGAGTCAGCGCCATTCAGCGTCTATGTCAAGGTTGATCGACGCTAGTTTTGCTGATTTACGATGCGTGACCTGATAACGAGAATTGTTGTATTTTATGCATGCAAGCAAACATTGAAATAACTCAAATAATATCAAATTTGACATCATCGACGATTTCCCAGAGTCCAATTTTGAATCCCGACGTCTGCAAAACTAGCCAGTAAGATTGGATTGTGCCTCTAAGGCGTTGGCAGGGCCCTATACTCGTGCTATACAACCATAAAATTCAACAGGCTTTTTTAACATGCGCAAAATCCGTCCTTCCTGCTGGAGCCGGCGGGGGTGGTTATGCCGGACAAACTAAAACGCTCATACCGTCTGTGGATCGTAAGTTGCCAGAGATGAAATTGACAGAGACATATGTCTCGCGCCTCGGTCAACAGGCTGATTCTACTAGCAAAATGAAATATATAAGTACGCCAGCCAATTTAGGGCAGTGGTTCCCGAAACCCAGTCACGACGCACAGTGAAACTATTATTACGAGTATAATAAAAAGTCTTATCTTCTTCTGCTAATTACAGTCCATCTGGTTCCCTAGTTACAGCAAAAGGTTTAATTTCAGCTTTCTTTTCCTCCATAACCTCCATAGCTTATTTCAATTTTACGGGAGCAGCGGCGGACCTAGTATCCTTGATACCTGTTATCCTAACTTTTGTAGAAAAACCTGCGTTACGGCCTGGCCCACAGATGGCCTGGGTCCCAAAGATTTTGGTAGGATTTAAGAAGTTTACATAAAGTGGTATAGTAAAAACATTTAATCATTGTTTCAAAGGATTCTGCAAGTAAGTATCAAGACTGTTATCTTGTTGCAATACTTCGCTTGGAATGCTAACAATTTAAATATTACATGATAAGACCTGAATAAATAAATACGTGTTTTACTTGTTGAGTTCTTTATCTATTTGTTTAGTTTTTATTATCCATTCTAATAGGAATTAGCGCAGCCTTTATTCATCTTAATTTTAGTGCTCTGTCAACTGATCCGCTTAGACCTATCCTGCATAGTTAATTCTCATGTATATAGGTACGATCAAAATAAATAAATAAAACATCCATCAAAATTCTCACGAAGTACGGAAGCGATCAATGAAAATTACTATTAGAGCAATCGGGATATTTACCATGTTGTGTTTGTTTCGAGTTCCGATATTTCGGCGCTATTGCAAGGAAACAAACCAATACAAAATCGCGAGTGAATACAGTAAGCATCATTTGTGTCGTGAACGTGATCAAGATCTAGTTCGAGTTTCCAGTGAGAATGAAACCAGTAGTATTATTAGCACTACTACTGGTTTCATACAGGCACAGTAAGAACGAAAGAAGATCGATATATTTACACCTAAAAACTTTTTCACCGTTAATCCAGTTCCTTCGTGATTATGGTACCTGCAACAGCACCAAGATATCAGAAACTCAAAACAATATAACATGATAAATATCCCAAGAGCTAAGTGAACATGATAATTTAAAAAAGCTCAATAAAAATGATGAATGAATAAACAATAAAAACGTCACTTACATGGCCGAGCTGATAAACCTCAGAGCTGCGAGGACCTGCCAGCTAGGAGACAGGCTGCTGAGAGCCGCGCTGATGAAGCTGCCAGACATGGCGTACATGAGCACCAGCCGCCTGCCTCTTGTATCGGACAGGTAGCCCCAGGGGTACGACATTACTATGATACCTGGAAAAAATAATATAATTTGGAAATAATATTGCATAAAGAATTAGCATGGAGTGCCACAAGGATGTGTGTGGGGTCCCACTAGGATCTTCAGGGCTTCTCAAGGGCACGTGCTTACTAATCTGGGTAAAAGATCACACTATTCCACTTGCTATACACATTGCATATCTTTTTCTTTTTCTTCAATCTAATATATAAAAATCAATGCCACTTTTCGTTGTTAGTTTATAACTCAGGAACCGCTGAACCGATTTGGCTAATTTTAGTCTTGAAATATTCCTGGATGGCCAGGGAAGGTTTAAAGGGTGAGAAAATCGGTGCAGCGGGAACGGGAAAAATATGGCGGTACGAAGTTCGCCGGGACAGCTAGTATTTATATAAATTTAAATGAGAAAGTGTCCGCTTGACGGTAAGAGGCTCGAACCCTATTACATTGGACCGAAAATTTAATACATCTCTGCTTACCCTTTCGGGGATTTATATCCGTGAACGTTGTATGCATAATTACGTTTTAAGTGTATTGAACTCTTAATATTTCATTTGAATGCTTAACCTTACCAGATAAGTCATAAAAATATGTTTTTTGTTAAGTTTTTATGCTAAAATTGAAAATGTAAGCGGGTTATTGAGATTTGTAGGACTCTGTTCGATGCAGGACTCATGTATAGGTACATAGCTTCTTGTGTTGACGTATTGTAATGTATCCGTATTTGCCTTTTTAATACATTTATTCATAAACAATGAATTGCAAATTTATTAATTTGTTCGTGTTGAATAAAGATCCGCTGCGGGATGGGTGCAGATGAGAAACAGACCATTATTTCTGTTATTTTTTGTTGGCTCGCTTAAAACCAGTCGTTTTACAAAATTTTATTTAACTGGTCATATTAATCATCACAACATTAATTCCGGTTGCATGTAATGCTTGCATTTTGAAGGCCGGAGCCAAATCTCATTTTCTTCATCGATTGCTGTCTGATTTTTATTACCCTGGATATTTCTATGCATACCTACATCATTTATAATTATTTTTGTAAGTAACTCCGCCCTACAGAATACCGCCGCGATAATAACCTCGTTTTGTGTTTCTGGCTGTGAGTAGGGTAGCCAGAGCTCACTAGAGAATTTTTGTGTTGTCAGTGGGAAGAAGAAGGCCACGGTAACCACTTTCCATCAGGTGAGCCATGGGCTTGTCTGCCGCCTAAGTGTTATATAAAATACGAAAAATATGAAAGTTATAGATTTATTTGCATTAAAGAATCGATGTTGCAAATTGGTCAATTTGGTTTCAAAGTGCGCTGTTTAATAAATTTCCTAGAACCTAGACTATTTTCCTTCATAATTAAATATTTATTTCAAAATTTATTTCCGGTTCGTCTATATCAAGGATTACCTGACATTGTATACTGTTACAAAAAGGTCAACTACAGATATTTTTTCAGTGGTCATATCTCAAACGGAAGGTCTAGTCACTTATTTTTCCTTATTTAGTTCCTTTGTAATAATTTCTAGGTTTTTATTAGGAGGAAAATGGAAAGGTGAACGCGATACAGTTATTAGTTGATTAACTTAATAAAAGTCGAGTTATTAAAACCTAATGACTTCTAATGTATAGCTAAAGACCACAACCCGACCACAAATGTTTTATTGCAGCAAAGTTTCATTGTAATTTTCTGTAAAGTAATCTTCATCTGCACGTAGTTTTAAAAATTTGTATCGGACGGCAATCGATGAAGAAAAGGAGATTTTGTTGCACTATAATATTGATATACCTATAAGAAAGGTACAGCATTACAGACAAACTCAAGTAGCTTATGGTTTGCTTTCTACGTATTTAAATTGGCTTATTCCCAGACATCCACAACCCATTGTTCTCGAAAAATAAATTTTCATATATTAGTTCCCTCTACTTCCACGACAATTAAATTTAAAATATGAAATATTATTTTCTTTCCCACGACATCCATACACAAGTTTTCAAGTATGGTCAGGAAGAAAATCGGGGAGAAAAATATTATGCAGGGCGTAGACGGCTTCTCTCCTAGAGGGGGGCAAGTCAGATTTTTTCCGCCGGATCTAGTGGGGTGGGGCGGTGGGGTAGTTAAATAGCCAGGTTGAAAAATGTCTTGGGTCTACCTCTCTTACCGGAGACAGACAGGTGTGACATAGATATTTGTTACTCATATGGCCAGGCAGTTGTCACAAAACTTAAATAAATACGGGGGAACCTATGGAACTTACCAGCAAAAGGCATAGAAGACAGTATTCCTATCTCGCTCAGAGACATCTTGAGGTCACAAGTGGCTGCCGTCACCACGATGCCCAGACCGAAGATGTCGGTGCCCATGGCTATGATCACCAGAAAACAGGTCCATAGCAGCATGTAGTTGTATTTTCCATGACCTGTGGAAGAAAATTGACAGTATTAATAACCTTCATGATAGTACAGATCGGAGGAAAGACGGAAAACGCTCCCATACCCAAAAAATAATTTAAGCATACTTCAGACTTCACAGTCCACAAAACCTGAAAAACTGTTTAGAAAAATACTGCGCGGAAAACATCAGTGTCACCTTCATGACACTGATGTTTTTTTTAAACGACTTAGGTGGCAGTCTGTGGCCTAAGGACGTGTGCAGGGGACCAGCAGGGGAGCCACACTTGTCCTGCCGACTCTCTAAGTACAGAGAGATTAAGTGCCGTCAGTGCAGAAGACAAAACAAGACAAGCCTTTGGTCTTCCCACTGACAGCACACAAAATCTCCAGTGAGCTCTGTTTCGCTATAGTCGCCAATTATATCATTTTTTATTGGTAGATTATACATCGCATTGAATGGGGTTTGTAAAGTTGTATCTTAACTTTAAAGCTGCTGATAAACTTGGCCTTATTTGAGCACTTCTTTGTAACTTGCGAATGTTAAATTACAGAAAAAATTAATGAGAGCATTTTAGAGAGCATCCTATTGAGCGTTGTGGCGACCATTCTAGCGAAAGAACAGTGAAGCATTGACTATTATAAAATTCGCTAGAAAGATCTTGAAAACGTTCGTAGCGATATGCGGCTTGGCTCGGTTCGTTGTTCATTTCGACAAATTAAAAAAAGGCGAATGCTCCATGTTCTGTTACAAGTGAATGCTCAAGTAAGTCCATCAGCACCTTAAGATTAAATATCATTAGAACATTGTAACATAGCTTCCTCAGAAAATCCACCCAATGTAACATCAATTCGTCTAATCCTTTGCAATTGGTTTAAACATTCAATATTAATGATCTCTGTGGAAGGTTACAAACGTGTGTATGATAATGTCACCTGCTAATGAACTCCTTAATGACTTCAACAGGTTTAGCTCAGCAATAACTGGTAAATGCTGGAACATATTAGTGAAACTATTGTTATACTTATAACACTTCTTTAGATACTGGTAATAAGTAAAGTCATTAATATACAATAAACTAAATCTTTTAGCAAATTCTAACACATGTTCACAAATAAGGAAGTTTTTTAAACTGTTATTCTTTAATAAAAGTTTACTTTGTAAAAGAATAACAGGTAAAATAGAAGTAAATTCTATTTGATAAATAGAGGCATTTCCTATCTGTCTTGAGTATTTATTTACAGTGAAAAAGTCGCCAATCGCCACATGATGGTGAACATCTATCTATCTATACTATTATAAAATTGTAAAGTGGTCGTGTCTGTACATTGGAGATATTTAAAAAAAAATACTTGGGTTAGGTTATATTAACGATACTGAACACGAAAATATTTTTTTTTCATTTCCTGTCTGTTTGTCTGTTTGTCTGTTTGTCTGTTTGTCTGTTTGTCTGTTTGTCTGTTTGTCTGTTTGTCTGTTTGTCTGTTTGTCTGTTTGTCCGCGATGGACGCAAAAACTACTGAACGGATTTTGATGCAGTTTTTTTTTGTTAGATAGGGCTTGGTCAGACTTAAAATCTTACGTTTGTTTTATCGCAATCGGTTGAGTAGAACCGGAGTTGTGAACAATATTGATATTATACGGAATATGAGCGGAAATATAGATGGCGCTTTTTTATTCTTATGGATGAAATTTTATATCTTATTACATCCGAGCAAGTATGTAAATAAATAGACTTTAATTTACATTTACAGTTGTGTAAACAAATGCGATTTTAATCATGAAATTATTATTTTTTTGTCAATGAATTTATTTCCACCTGCGTAACTAGATGGCGTTAACGCGGTTTTGAACTTACTATGGTTTCGTTCCAACTGGACGTATATACCTACTATAAGCATTTTTAATGTTTTTTTTTTCAATTTTCTAATTTTGTCAGGTATGAAATAGATGTCGGTACTGTCAGATCAGTTACAAAATCTTTTTCCACACAAAGACAGGTTACTTAGAGCTTGGTGAACAGGTGAAGGATATAGTGGAGTAGACAAGAGATACAACGGGGAAGCGAAGGAGTGGAGTAGGGGAGAGGGTGGGGGAAGGGCAAAGGTATTGGGAGTAGAGAGTCGAGTAGATATTATGCAGACAGACAAGCACACGGCCCACCTGATGGAAAGTGGTTACTGTGCCCTATGAACGTATGCAATACCAGGGGCGTCACACTCGCCCTTCTTGAAGTACCCCATACTATAGTCGGGAGTCGTACTGTAGTCATGAGGTCGCAAACAAGCACGCGGCCCTCCTGATGGTAAGTGGCTACCTTGGCCTATGGTTGAGTGCAACACCAAGGGAGTCACTTGTGCTGCCTACCCTGTAAGAACTAAGAGCAGGGATGGCGAACCTTTTTTGTGGCTATCGTATAACACAGGCGCATCTAAATACCTAGGTACTTTGTGGTGGCACTGCTGGCGTGCCCAAAAAATTGTGCCGCGTGTCACCTTTGGCACGCGTGCCATTGGTTCGCCATTCCTGGATTAGAGCGTGGTGAGGGATATAGTGGAGTAGACAAGAGATACAACGGGGAAGGGGAAGGAGTAGGGGAGAGGGTGGGGGAAGGGCAAAGGTATGGGGAGTAGAGACTCGAGTAAATAATGCAGGTAGAATTTTTTTTTTATACCACTTAGGTGGTAGACAAGCACACGGGCCACTTGATGGTAAGTGGTTACCGTGGCCTATGGGTGAGTGCAACACCAGGGGAATCACACTCGTGCTGCCTACCCTGTAAGAACTTAGAGAATCTGTGCCGACAGCGCAAAAGATAAGTCGGACAAAGCCTTTGGTTTTCCCACTGATAGCACAAAGCACAAGCTACTCTCCAGTGAACTTTGACTACCCTACTCACCGTCGGAAACACAACACGAGGTTATTAAGCCGCGGCCTTCTGTAGGGCGGAGATACTTCCCCAGTCGGACTGCTCCATTAGGACGAATATACCGTCGTGTACCTACCTCCTCGAATCGAATAGAGAGGCGAGTAAAATGTCTAATCAGCATTCAACGCTCAACTTTCAGCACTATTTACAACACCTAGCGATAAACGACATCCACGCGGGCGGAGCCGCGGGCAACAGCTAGTAATATATATAAAACCAGTCTATCCTAATATATTTCTGTGGTAGAGCCCTATTTTCTTTTTATTACTACTTAGATCGCAGACAAGCACACGGCCCTCCTGATGGTTAGAGGTTACCGGCTTATGGGTGCAACCTTATAAACCCTGTAGCCTCATACACACAAAATTAAATAGCGCTATAATTAATATTACTAGTATTATGATTTCGTTTAACAGATGGTGCTGCCTATTTAGAATTAGGTACAGAAATGAAGTTTTACGAAAAAAGAACTCTAAAGTGTTAGATTAGAGAAGCGTCATTTGAAAGGAAACCGTGCCCTCATTTCTTGATCTTATTACCATTATTAAAATGTCCTTGATTCAGTACCAAGACGGAAATTATCACTAAAGCACGCTTTTCTAGGTTCCACAAATTAAATTGATCTACGCGCCCAAACTTCCCCAGTATACCTCTCTCTCTCTTCCTGTCTTACTATTCTATCAACTAACCTTACTTCTTAATATAATTTCATATTATATCAATCAATCAATTAACCTATTGTAGTCCACTGCTGGTCATAGGCCTTTCATCTTACCTACGCAACGTTCAAATCTTATAATATTTTTTGTTGAACCAATGTTCAATGTGGTACGAAAAAACTGCTGTCTATACAAGTGTATGTATAATAATAATCATCAAAGATCATATTAAGTGCAATTGGAGTTCATCGCACTAAAACCAGATCGCACCTGTAATGGGCGAGGCAATTAACCTCACTAACTACACTATAGATAGGTTCCCTCTGATAAGATTTGGACAGAAGCAGAACTATACCTTTCAGAATTAAATGCAGTAACACCTGTGACACGTTGGGGATTTCTATCCCAACCAGCAAAACCAATATTTTGTAGAATTGTTGGAATAAAAAATGTTACATCCAGTAACACCTGTGACACGTTGGGATTTTTTTCCCAACCAGCAACAGCAACAGCAACAACCAGCAACAGGTGTTCAGGTTTACTGTGTTACTGGCATAGTACCTATTTACTGGATTGGAACACACATTCCTCTCGTTAAGGATTTTTGAAATATGATCTATCCTCCGAGCCTTTTCGAACTCTGTTATAGTCGACTATCAGTCTAACTATATCCGTGAAGCGACTGCCATCTGACTTCCACAACCCACTGACAATATCGAAATTCTGTGCTTATAACTAGGTTGTCGGATTTTTCAGGGTTCTAAATACCCGTATAAAATGCTAATTATGTCCGTATAATACCTGTCATAAGCCTGACCTGGGCTTTATTTACTTAATCTTGCAAAGAGTTAATCTGCTTGGTTATCACCTATCCGTATGTTACGACCTCTCTCTTAATTTCCAAAACTGTAGAGCTGAAAAACTTGAAAATATGTTGCCGAAAAGTGACCAGAAAAACAAAAAAAGCTAAAAAGCAATCCATACCTACTATTATTATAAATACTAAAGTGACTGTGTCTATCGCTTTCACGCTTAAACCACTGAACCGATTTTGATACAATTTGGTACAGAGATAGATCAGACCTAGGGAAAGGACATTGGCTATGTTTGGTCGCGACAACCGCTATTCACGTAAGTAACACTAGTATTCTTAAATTTTAAATTCATAATTATCTTTAAATCACTTTAAAATAGTTTGGTTTTTTACAAAAAAATTAATGAATGTTCACAGGGTTTAGTAACTACTATATTATAACTAGTAACAAGCGGTAAAAAAAAGATCATTTGCTAGTAAACTACGCTAATTACATATTCAATCCTCAGATAAATCATTTTAAACAATACCACTGTGGATAATGTGTCTCTTTGTTATTGAAAACATCATTGTATCTCGCAGATACGTCTTACGGCTGGTTCTACAAAGAAAAAAATATTTTTCAATGTTATTCGCAAAATACATGTCAATTACACCATTCTGCCGCTTATTGTAGAAGCCTTTTGAAGATGTAAATAATGATTTACATAAGTCATGAATTATGTATGTTCTAACTGACATACTGATAAACAATGTATTGTTTTCTAGCCAAGATTGTAAGGGGCATTCCATTTTTTTCTAAGGGTGTCTTACAGGCCCTTAATTTTTGTTCGACGTTTTTTTATTTAAAGGGCACGTCAATTTGACTTCACCTCGCCTGATGGTAAGCTGAAGGCAAAGTCTTGGAAAAGAGGGCCACCACTTTTTTTTTTATATATAGGACACGTCAATTTGACTTCGCCTTGCCTGATGGTAAGCTGAGGGTAAAGTCTTGGAAAGAGGGTCACCATTATAGACACGTACCATGCTACAACGGTGGCAATCAGCTTGACGGCCTCATCAGATGCTTTTTCACGCCCCGCTTAAAGGACCCGGGACTGTAGGAGGAGGATTATAAACACGTCGCGTACCGTGTACGCAGGAGCGAATTGTGTCTTGTATAGAAAACACCGCTGCTCCGGCGTGAAAAAAGGTCTCACTTTGTTCAGGACTCCGAGTTTACGCGAGGCAGTTTTTATGATTGTAAAATAGAATTTATTATGAAACAGCAGATCCGGCGAACTTCGTACCGCCATATTTTCTGATCCCGTTCCCGCTGCATATCTCTAAATTTTTCAGTGTCCCTTTACAATATTATGCATGTATTATACATATATACACCTTCCTCTTGAATCACTCTATCTATTAAAAAAAACCGCTTCAAAATCCGTTGCGTAGTTTTGAAGATTTAAGCATACATAGGGACGGACGGACAGACAGCGAGAATATGTAGTGATGAATGGGATTTGACGAACATGGCACGTATTTTGATGTATATGACACATATTGGGACGTTTATGACATACGTTGACAACTGGCATAGACGGAATGACAATACGTATTTTCTGGACTTCAGCTTAGTTTCTTATCATCCAGCTGGGTGCAGTCAAATATAAAAAAAAACCGTTAGACTCTTACGAATACAATAACAAACTAAGTAGCAAAATAGGTACAGCCGTTTTGAAGTAATAAACTGATAAATATTGGTTGTACCTGATTGGTTTCTATTTATTCAGATATGTCACGCGTGCAAAGATAATATTATTTTCTAGCTTAGGCATACTTTAACTATTTAAGTATGACTAAGGTTTAGTTTTTGTGTCATGGTTAGATAATAATATTAAGTAAGTAACGTATTAATATGTAATACGTGTCATACACGTCAAATCCCATACATTCATCATTCTACAATACAATACAATAGTAATATAAGTGGCAATTACATATTTGAGCCGTTTGGGGTCGAGACGCTGGGATCATGGGGTCCAAGTGCCCGTCTATTATATAAAGACATATCAAAACGCTTAATAGGCAATGCCGCCAGCCTTCTGGCCACCCTCCCAGTTGACGTCGATGGGGAGGAATTCTTTGACGCTTGAACCTGCAGTTTTGTATATAGGTATATTAAGTATTGTTTTTTTATGTAATTATGTAAATATTTGTAATTTATTAGTTAAATTATGTATTTATAGTCATACAAAGCTGAGTGCCACCATTGTAACATGGTACGTGTCTATAATGACGACCTTTTTTTCTAAGACTTCACCTTCAGCTTACCATGAGGCGAGGTGAAGTCAAATTTGACGTGTCCTATGTAAAAAGAAATACGCCAGCAAATGAATTGCCACTTTTCTTGGGGACAGGTGTTCCTACCTCGCTTTGACAAAAAATGCTTTTTCGGCACTTATAGACCCCAGCATTGCAATAAGAAAGAAATGCTTAAGGTGCGTACAAATTATATAGCATAACATGTTATATAACATGTTTCAGTAATGTAGACACTGAAGTTAGTACAATGTTGCAAAGTTATAAAACAATGTTAGATAATGTGGACGTGTTATAAAACACAAGTTATACAACATGTTACATAATCTGTACGCACCTTTACATTCCAGTTTTATCGTACAACAAAAAGGTTTTATTTCAATGTGTAATATTCACGTAAACTTCCGACTGTAGCAGACTTCCTAGTGTATTTCCCGGCTGCTCTCACCCTTTCTGACTTGTGGATTGGAGTAAACTACACAAGGAGAAGGTTTGAATATAAGAATATTAGGTACACCTAACTTGATTAAAAAATAAATTAAAGTTGCCAAGAAAACGGCTAAAATTACTTATATTAACTAGTTACATTTGATTATGTAACAAATTAAGTAAGATATCTTTCCCATCTCCAAATATTAGAAAATAATAAGAAAATGTGTATTCAATTGTACAATTAACGAGAATCTGTCGATTTGAAAATGTGTCGACTTGCAAATCTGACGAGTTGAAAATCTGTCGAATGAGCAGTTTTCCAGTAGGTATTTATAGCGTTCCTAAAGACAAGCTAGATGGCGCAGCCGGCACTTTTGGTAAGTAGAGTGTGGTCTCACATCTAGTGTTCCCTAATTTATGGAAAAAATGTTCTTCGGTTTTGTAATGATTTACTTTACATAAATGTTTGACATTTTTTTTTTGATAAAATTATTTTAAATATAATATTATTTTGAATTACAGACAGTGACACGAAAAGAATTAAGCGTTTTATCATATTTTATCTATTGTAATATGGGTAAATGAAATTAAACTTTGGCAACATCGCACAAATAAACCACAGAGTACATTAAAATTACCAAAAGCTATGCTAGCGCCATCTCTTGATGATTTAAAAACCAACTGATTATTATACCTACTGGAAAACTGCTCATTGGTAATGAGGATTTTTAAACCCTGTCAAGCACAGGTATCTAATGATACCCATTAGATACCTGTGCTTGACACTTGCTTAGATGCTTAACACGCCTAAAAAAGGGTAATCACATTAGTGATTACCCTTTTTTAGGCGTGTTAAGCACTTTTAGGTGAACGAAACTCACGGAACTCGCAGTGGCAGTACCAAAAGACAGTCCCTGCATGTTTTTCTATAAGAAACATACCAGTGCGAAGCCAATACGAGTCAGCTGCTAACACCCGTATTCACAAACAATACTGTGAGGTCTCATAGTGTGCTCGAGCGCATAGGGCTGGTAAAATTAATTCACAAACATCACGGAGCAGTATCTAACGCAGTGCATTCCCTCAACGAAGTATTACTTAAGTGTTTTCTATGAATAAAAAGGCTTGCCAAAACGAACGCACTGAGAATTAGTCGTCCTTTGCACAGTTTTGGTAGTACGCATAGCGAAGTATTGTTTGTGAATACGGGTGTTAGTCTTCTTCATCCTAACGTTAATCTTAACCGAAGCTTTCACCTAGAAGTCTGGGGTCCGCTTTATCAGTCTAACTGCGGATTTGGCTGGACTTTGATACTTTACGTGAAGCGACTGCCATATGACCTGCACAACCTAATAGCGGTTTTGGTGATATCGAAGCATTGCAGCTAGACCATCAGTCAGCTAGTATCTGCTCGTATGTACGATGCAAAAATCAACGCGTTCATCATATAGTGACATTGCGCGTGGGCAGAGATAATAGTAACATTTCTATCATCAAAAGGTTCGGATGTGCTCACTATCATATCACTCATATCATATCATTTACGATTAAGTCGAGTCAATAGACAGTTGATCTTAACTTCATCTTTTATTTATCATACCTCAGAGGTATGACATAGTAGTTAGCTTATCTCGTACATTTGGTCCTTCGAGCCGGATGTACGGGCTACGGTGAATAATCAATGACGTATCGTTCATTCATCATAAACCACAGAAGCTGGGAACTTGGGACACGGTAGTTCCCAGTCGAACTCTGGCAATTTCCTTTTGACTAATTTCATAGATTCAGCAACGATTTGACTTTCCGTAGGGCTTTCCGATTGTCATGCTCAGCGGTTTCGTGGGTAACTGATGTTGATCATCAGTGTATCACTGTAATGAGAGTACCGTTGGGGTACGCCCAGTATTCGATATCTTTGGCTGAATAAGTATTACTTGGATACTTACTTCACTACTTGCTGAAATAAGGAAGTGTACTGAATATCCATAGTGTTTCCCTGTTACCTCCATAGTTTTAACTATGGAATCTGAGGTCCGCTTTCGATCGTTGGCACAACAACACTTTTCCTTTTTCGGCTTATACCCGAATTCCCTCTTTTACCGATTCCCTCCACTACTTATTCGTTCTCGATTCCCCTCGAAATTTAAAAACTTGCACAATCAAGCACAACTTACTTAATTTTATTTTAATCATATCCTTAATTTTGATACTTTTTGTACTCATTAGGGTGACTACGACTGTTTTCTCACTTCTCAACCCCACAAGGAAGACCTGGGTCTAGCAGGTGCCCAGAAAGTTAGGTTGTAGGTTGGTTAGGTCTCAAAGATGGTGGTAGGGGCATTAGTGATAGATATGCCAGAAGCAATCTCATACTGTACTTGGCAACTGAAGATTTGTATTCCAAGACGGCGTGTGGTTTTAGTCAATTCGAGTCCGAATAACCAATTACCGCTGGCCCCGGCCGGGGCGGGAAGGGGTTTCTGCTCTGTTAAAGGGCCCTGTACACCAATTTCGGTCGGCAACGCAAAATGGTTAGTAGCGCGTGGTTATCTGGTGTTGCACGCGTCCATAGGCAATAGTAACCACTTCCCATCAGATGGTCATATCCTTGTCTGCCACCTAAGTGGTACTTTTTTTAAATACCGCTCAAACAGACAAACTGATTGACGCGAGTGTTTGCAAAGATAAGCAATTTATGCCTACAAGATCAACAATGCGGAAATTAATAATAATGTTGACGAAAAATATTACAATATAGGTATGTGTGATTTTAATTGGCAAACAAGACATAATATGTAATACTTCCGGTAATTAACCTTGAGGCTTAAGAGGTCAACGCACTTTATAAATTAACTAAATATTATTAATCTTTTATGGATTTAAATTCTTTTAGACAGCATCATCACTATCATCACTATATTATAATAAAACATAGTCGCTGTCTGTCCGTCCCTATGTATGCTTATAGCCTCCGTGGCGTAGCGGTAGTGAACGCGGCCGCTACGCAGGAGGCGCGGGTTCGATCCCCGCTCAGTGCAAATATTTGTGTGAATTAAATATGAGTATTTGCATTGGTCTGGTCGTGCCTCGGAGAGCACGTTAAGCCGTCGGTCCCGGTTGCCATGAGAACATCTATGGCAGTCGTTACGGGGTAGTTGGAGCCCTCAAAAATCCAAAAACAACGGTCTAACTGCAAAGCTTCGATATCGCCTAATGTTAACATTGGGTTGTGGAGGTCAGATGACAATCGCTTCACGGAAAATATCGAGGTCTAGTCAAATCCGTGGTTAAGACTGGTAAAAGCGGACCCCAGACTCCGAGCTGAAAGCTTCGGATGCGACTGGGAATTAACGCTAAGAGAATATATTATATATTGTAGAGAAACACTGATAAATTTAGAGATACCTATACAGCGGGAACGGGATCAGAAAATATAGCGGTACGAAGTTCGCCGGGTCAGCTAGTTTTAATATAAATATCAATACATACAAACAGTCACGCCAGCCAAATCCGTAGTTAAGACTGGTAAAGCGGACCCCAGACTCCGAGCTGATAGCTTCGGATGCGACTGGGAATTAACGCTAGGGTGAAGAAGAGTTAACAAACTATCTAGTTCATGGTATAGTAGCTGTTATCCATCCGACAGTAAACATACAGCCTATGAATAAGTGCCTACTAGACGGCATTAGGCTCGCCCCCAATCACTTGGGACCGAAAATCGTTGCTGGTGCAATGTGGGTGATAATTGATAATACACTTCTGCGTACCCCTTCAGGCATTTACTGGCATGAGTATTGTATGTATGTTATAATCTATACCACACAATTTGACCTTGCTCTTGAAGAGTTCACAATCACGGTGTAGCACGTGTCAGCACTAAGTACCAAGTTTACCTGTTTCACACAATGAGAATATGTTTTTATCAAGTGAAGGCCAAACGCGATGAGACCGGCTCGCGTTTCAATAAAAAGTACAATATGGTTTTTTGTCCAACATCCGAATAGCTAAGCGTTCACCTTTCGGCATCGGACGCATCGGACGTAACGCGTCAAACGGATGGATTGTTCACAGTGCGTCCACCAGGCCCTTGATTCTGCTAAAGCACAATCACTGTCA